>BMAV01009411.1:0-62240 GCA_019973955.1 Trichonephila inaurata madagascariensis
TTAAAATATTAATACTTGAATCTGATTATCTTATTTTATTTATTTGTTTTCGATTAATCTTTTTTTTCTCTTGTACATGAAATATTTTTAGATCGCATTATATTTTTTTTAAATTTTAGAGATAAATAAATAAAATATATAAATTTTTATTTAATTTAAGTATACTAACAGTAGGGTGTTAACAGAATCAATTTTAGACGAGAAAAACTAATGATTTTCACTTTTAAAGAAATTCAAATATTTTTAACTTCATCTGTTTTATACATTTTAAGTTTTACTATCAGGTTGAAGATTTTATCCTAAGTAATATTTTACATTTCTTCAAAAACTAAGAATTACGAAAGAAATTTTTATTTCTGTGTCTCAATGCAAGAACAGCCCTTCTGAAAATTTCATAATTGCAAATTAAAATTTTAAACTTCGTAAAAGGAATTCTATAAATAATGCCACATGTGTTTTGTTCTATAATTTTATGTTTACTTTATAAATTAAAATGTTTCTTTTCTTTTTTCTTTTTTTTTTGGGGGGGGTTGTTTTGCATGCAAAAAGCCATCTTAATGCTCTTTTTATCTACCTATAGGCTTGTCGTGAATTAGAAACATATTTTTGTCACTGTGTGACGGGCTCTCGCGTCTTTTCTTTAACATAACCTCTGGGTTCTTTGACGGCCAAGATTAATGGCAACTCTTTTCCAACCAAAGTCCAAGAAGCAAAATGCGAATAATAAATGCAAATAAGATAGCTTTTAAAAGAACAGAAGTTTCAGTAAGCAGAATGGCAATTTGGGGAAAGTTATGTTTGGAAGAGATACGAGTGTGAATTGACAGCCTATCTTAAAGTTACCGGATTTCAACCCAAACTACAAGGTGCATACCATTGCACGCGCTCCCAGACGTTTCCGTACCGTGATTGAATCTTAGTTTGGGTTAAGGTAGGACTGATTATTTCATATTAGAACTTATAATATTATCAGAAGTGAGAGTAGAGAGGCGGATAATATAATCATTTAGATAAAGTGGTCTAAATTACGCTCGGTTTAACTACTTTTGTGTGTTCGCTCATTATAGATTCTCACTTATATAAATTTATCTAAATTGTTAGAGGTTTAAGTTATATTCTTGATAAAGTTATATTAAGAATTTAAAATGTCTGTTCATTTTGAGAATCCCACACCTCTAATTCAAGCTGACAATCAAAGATATGGTCACCAAAGAGGGACCATATCACAACTGCTGTTGAGAATTTAAGTGTATATCTAATCCCAAATCATAATTGGTTCCAAACTCATTTGTGCTACTGAATAAACATTGCTGGAATTCACCTTAATGTATGGATTCCCATGGTGACACTTTTACCAATAAATTGGATATTTACTGCTGTAGAAATAATTGTACTATTTTCACTGATTCTCTGTGAACTGTGTTAATAGAAAATAATTAAATAGGAAAATATCAACTTTAAATAATTACTTTAAGCCAGATAAATATTTAAATGTATTGTGAAATACGTTTAACGCGAATACGCTTAAGACAAAATACCGGTTAACACGAAAGAATACAACGATCCCGACAAACTGCTGTCTTTTCATGCATATTATTTCCCTTAACACGTAAGATTTTCCCTTCTGGGAATGAACAAAATACGGAAAACATCAGCTGAAGTTTGAGAAGGTTACTGCATTATCGAACTCTCCTACTGTATCATCGGAAAAATTCGTTGCAGTAGATGATGATGTGTGTAAAGCCCCAATTATGGCAGATAAAGTCATTTTGGAGTTTTTTCAAAACTCAGTAAATATCATTGATGCAGATTTTGATGATTAAAATGAAATGAATAATGCGGTTCCTGTTCCCGTGTCACCCGAAAGGAGGTACATCATGAAATGTATGCGCAGTTATTTAGACGCATATTCCAATGGTGAAATGAATAATAAAAACTATGAAATAGAACAATTTTTGATGTTACAAAATTAATGCAAAGAAAAATAACAGATTAATTTCCATAAATAAAAGTTATGCTTTTCAAAAAAACTTGAAAATTTTGCATTGCATTTCATTAAGTTCATGTAAATGTTTCTGATTCATTGATTTTTATTAAATACATGTATATATAATATCTGTGTAAATATCTAATAAACTTAATTTTGTTAAATATATGTTGTTGTTGTTTTGAATAATACTTTAACAAGAAATTCTTTTAATTTGAAAAAATATTTCAATCTCCTCAATTTCGTGTTAAGGTATCCGACTACGTTCGGAACCGTGATTTTTCAAAAGCGTATAAATGAATAATATTTATGATATTTAGTGTCACTTATAGATTAGAAAATGTATATAAAATTGTTTCAAGAATAGTAGTACAATAAAAAATTATTTCAGTACAATATTTTGAAAAAAATGAACATAGAATGACCCAATTTCAAAATATTCTCCTTTTGTGAAAAATGCTTCTATTATATAATAATATTTTGCCTGTATATAGCTCAGACCTCTGTGCAGAGGCTCAAGTAGAATATTTTGAAATATATAACTTAGAAGTGTGTTTATCCATGTATTAGGACAACAGAGGGGAGAAATTTTAAGAAAAAAAACGCCGATAATTATTTCAAATGGTTGTAACTCTGAAAATAATGTGAATGTTTCAAAATCATAGCTGAGCCTCTGTACAGAGGTATGATCTATATACAAGCAAAGTATTATTATAATAGAAGCCTTTTTCATGAAAGGAGAACATTTTGAAAAAAGCTTATTCTAAGTTAATTTTTTGCCGAAATATTGTATTTAAATAATTTTTTTTGTCAAAATGTCCTTAAAACAATTATATACATGTATTCTAATCTAAGTGACACTAAATATCATAAAATTTATCCATTTATGCACCTTTTTAAAATCACGGTTCCGAACGTAGTCGGATACCTTAAGCGATTTTCCTTGTATATGTTTATTTTATTTTACAAATGCCACACACTACAATAGCACCTAGGCCATTAGTACACAGCAGGCACAATCCAATAAGTACGCGACATTTTAAATTAAGACTAATTAGTGCAGGGCACGCAATGCACTAATTACCCATCATTCAACAGTTCTCCAGCAGTCATAGGCTGACTGAGCAACGGTCACCTGACCAAGTCACTGAAGTACCAGTCAGTTAGTCGGCATTCTGGTTTCTGCCAAAGAGATGAAATATCAGGGGAGCCGCAGTCATGGCCCTGTCAAAGTCTGAAGCTAGGCTACAGCAGCTTTTATAGGAGCCCCAGGAACCGAGCAAGTTCAGTCAGATTATTATCTTGTTCTTCGATACCTCCTCAACTTCATTTTAAAATTTTGCTTAAAGATCATATTAGATAAAACATGGGAATTAAAGGTTGAAGTCTGATGGGTCTTTAGTCTAAGGAGCTCAGCATAGCCCAGCACGAAGCGCTCATTCAATCAATAATGTCACCAGTGTTAGCCGTTATCCACTCAATTTACATGAAACTCTTTAAAGGTATCAAAGCTACATTCAGGAACAATGATTTTAAAAAAGTGCATAAATGGATAATTTTCATGATATTTTGGAGTGCCACTTACATTCAGAATACATGTATAAAATTGTTTTCAAGGACATTTGTAAAGAATTAAATAATATGTTTACCGGCAAAAACTAACCATAAAATACGTATGCCCGCACTTGTATAACTACTTACTCTTTCAGCTGTAAATTTAATTTTTTAGAGTATATTCGCCGTATATTTTACTTTTTACGAAGAAACCTGGAAATGTAGATGCTCAATGCTGTTGTTTGGAAGTAATTTATTCAGTATTATTCAAGTTTTAGAAAGAATAGTATATTTCTCGAGCTACAACCCTTTCAGTTTATAAGGAATGTCATTTCTCTTAAATAAACAATATTTCGATATATAGAAGTCTGAGGGCATTTTCCATAACTCATTTCAACATGTTTTGACTTCACTCCAACTTTCTATACCAGCGTATAGCAGTACCCCTTAAATTTCGATCTTATTTTGAGTGTTCAAAGGGTGAATTTATCTGGATTTTACCTACATTAAATTTTCTATCTATTCAAAATGTTCTCTCTTTTTGTGAAAAATTGCTTCTATTATAATAATATTTTGCCTGTATGGACTCAGACCTCTGTACACAGGCTCACCTATGATTTTGAAAGATTCCACATTATTTCAGAGTTACCACCCATTGAAATAATTTATCAACACTTTTTTTTTTCCTTAAAATTTCTCCTCTTTGTTGTCTTAAAACATCGGATAAACCCACTTCTAGATTATATATTTCAAAATTCTAGTTGGGCATATCACAGAGGTCTGAGCTATATAAACAGGATACCTTATTATAATATAAACATTTTTGCAAAAAGGGAATATTTTGAAATGAGCAGATGTATTCATGTGAGCATAAAATGTTGTACTAAATCACTGTACTTAATACTATTCTTAAAACAATTTTATGCATTTTTATAAATCATAGAGTGACACTAAATATCTGAAATATTATCCATTTTATACTCGCCTTTTGCAAAATCACGGTTCCAGATATGGATTTCTGAATACCTTAAGAGCGATCTGCGTTTTAGAATTTACACAGCTTGAATTACAGGTAGTTTTGAGATAAGAAAAGCTTGCGTACTGTAAAAAGTAGGAAAAATTGCAGGCGACACCATTGAACTCAGAGCTTTTGGTGATAGCTGCTCGACCGCTTCTGCAATAGCTAGTGGGGCTGATGGTAAAAATACCTAGTGGTAGGTAAAAAGCTAAATAATTCGCACAGAAGATACCGCTCCATCACTATGATATATTATTTAGAAGGGACCCATCAGTAAAAAAATGCCAGCCATTCTCTTGTTGGGGTGGTTGTCTCCTGGTTCCAAAGCTATGGCTTTTAGGTTGTTCAGGAGACATTTCACTCTTTTAATATTATTTCACATGAAGTTGAAATATTCCAAAATGAATTTAATCACAGTATATATGTAAAATGCGGTAATTTTTTTCTTAAAAGTAATTAATGGAAACAATTTTAAAAGATGATTATTGCCCAATAATTCTTCATGGAGGCTAGAAAATTAGGCCTCAAACTTCTATCTCTGCAGTCTGCGAACTTCTGTATTAAATAAAAAGGGTGAAAATATATTCCGCTTCTTTAAACATTTTCGATAGTAATTGGTGTACGAGGAAACTGTCGGATGTGGCGACAGAATCAAAACTTTATTAACCCACAACGCAATCACACACCTCTCAACGGTTACCTATATTTATAAGCCCTCTATCTTGACTTTATAATTTTTCTGTATGTATAGTCACGCAGAATTGCTTATAGATCAATGCGTCCTCAATTCTAACGGCCCCAGGGCCCAACACTTCTTTCATTGAGACACAATTTTTTATTATTAACATGATTATATGAATGTCGTTAGTATTCAAAATTTTATTATAGTTAACTTACTTTGCGAGATCAGTTCGCATTTCTTACTAAATTTAATTTATTAATATTACACAACAATTCTACACAGAAGGATTTATATTCGCAAATTTCCTCCCATTTAGGAAACTTTCACCTGGAACTAAGAACATTTTAAGTTTTCTTAGTAAATTAATCCCCAAACAGCGAAGTGCATTTTCTATTGAATGAAATTTATCTCTTTCTCGCTCTCTCAATTTTTTTCTCGAAATTCTCTCTTTCTCCCTATTCTTAAATATTTCAAGATATTTCAAATTACTCTCTCTTTTAATAAATTTTAAGGGCAAATGGTTTTATCAGGGTCCTAACCTGACAATAAAATTTATATCAATCTGGACGTTCGTTTTAGTTTTAAACAAAAGCTCCAAAACAGGTGAAGGACTTTCAGCAATTAAATTTAAGGACATGCCGTTCATATAATACTTAAATTGTTGGTTGCATAAAAATGTATGGTTAAAATTACTTCTAGACCTAAAATTAGAAAATGTCATTAAAAAATTCATTAATTTTACAATAAAATTATTTTTCTTAAAAGTTGGAAGTCCAGTGTTCACCGGAAGATGTTTGCCTTCTCTGCCTTACCGTTTTTGCCGTGGGGTAAGATAATAACAAATCATCGATGATAATTTACAAAATAAAATGTGAAGAATTACATTTTTAATAATACATAATTAACGTTATAAGCTGGAACTTCTCTGGTTTATAAATGTATTCTCTAGAAAAATGCGATCGACTTTTCCACAGAAAGATTAGTTTTACAGGATATAGCAACTTAATGAAATAGAGGTTTGACTGTATTTACAAAAAATTATACAGAATGCAATGATTTTTAAGCATTTATTTAAATAAGTTTAAAGACCATTGAAATAAATTATGTTTTGTAAGCATTAGTTTCGGTAGTCATTGTTTTAATGCTTCTCTATTTTAAATACCATTACTGTTATAAGCCTGGCCCTTAAAATCAAAAAACACGGCAAAAGAAATAGCAGGCTGTTTTATCTAATACTCAAAATAAAGATAAATTCCGAGCATTTTGGATATAAAAGGACTCTAACTTTAATATTATATTCATGGCTGCTCATCGCGCTAGAGTATCCTAACATCTTATCAGAGCTACTCATTTTTACATCGAGTTTTAACACATTTTTCTTTTATAAAATATATTTCCGCATTTTCCTATCCTTAAGGTAATCAGGAGCTGCTGGGGTGGTACGTTTTGCAGCACTTAATGTTACATCCTTGTGATATTTAGTGTCACTTAGATTAGAACATGTATATATAAAATTGTTTTAGAATAGTACCTACAATAAAAAATTATTTAATAATTACAATATTTTAATAAAAAAATGAACCTAGAATAACATTTTCAAAATATTTACTCCTTTTAAAAAAAATAATATTTTGCCACCTATATATAGCTCTTGAATCTCTGTACAGAGAAACAACTAGAATTTTGAAATATGTAACTTAGGTAGGTTTATCCTGTTTTACGATAACAAGAGGGGAGAAATTTTGCAAGAAAAAGCGAATAATTATTTCAATGGGTTGTAACTCTGAAAATATTGCAAGATTTTCCGAAAACTCATAGTTGAACCCCTCTTGAAGGTTTGAGCTATATACAGGCGAAATATTATTTATGTGAAGCATTTTTGATAAAGAAGATATTTTGAAAACGAGTTTGTTCCACCGGTGGTACGCCGAAATATTGTTCTTAAATAATTTTTGACAAAACCAGCAAACAGTTTTATGCATATTCTAATCAGGTGACTCTAAATATCATTTAAAATTATCCATTTATACGCTTTTTAAATCACGGTTCCGAACGTATTTGGATAGCTTAATGCTAAATGAGCTAATATCCTTTATTAAAAGGAAAAACTAATTATTTATAAATAATTTAAATTTCATATTTTACTTTATAAACAAATGCGCCGGGTACAATGTCAAAAATTTTTTATAAAAATTGGCGGGAATTACTTTTCTTATCCAAAAAGTAATGTGCTCGCGTCTAAGTTATGCTCTGTTTGAAAACAGCGCAAGTAAGGCAATCATTTTTAATTACGTAGTTATTTTTAAAAATCTTAATTTGTTGCCATTTTGAAAGGAATACATTATTACAAGACTTTCAAAAGGTAAGTGCGTTAAAAACACGAAAAATATTTAAAGAAAGGAATATTCATAAAAGATAATTAATATTTCCAACTAACACAGTAAATGAATGACATAATGTTTTCTTTCAGAAAAACCAGCAATTCCAATTTATGTGAACCTTAAAAAATAAAACTTTCAAAAATAGAACTAGTTCTCTGAACCAATTTAGATCAAAATCAGCTTAAAATTATCTATATCAGCTGTTATCTAAGATACAACATGGCTACCTTAATGAAAAATTGACAGCTTTCCTTTTGTTTGATAAAACACCATTGCATTCAGTCCCCCCTCCTGTATCAAGCGTGAATTCTAAAGATTTTCGTACATATCATCTATTTTTAAACAAAACACAAGAAAGAAATTCATTTCAGAAAGTATTAAAATACCAAAGAAGAAATAGTATATATATATATATATATATAACCCATCTCATCTTGAAAATTCCTCTGGTTTCAGCAAAAAAAATAAGTCAACTGATCACCAATGGAGGAACTCAAGATTTTTCGTAACAGTTAATGGAAACTGGCTTCTTCCTCAAGCCATTTATTGGATTTAGTCAAAAAATAATATTTTTTCTGAGGAAAGCTGTCTTCTTACTGTTTTTTTAGTGGAAAAGTGTTACAGTTCTCACGCAATGAAGGAATTTACATTACTACATACTTTTTTTTATTTATGTTCGATGTTCTGAGAAAGTGTTTATTTTGTTACTTATTAATCTGGAAGATCTAATGGGGTTTAGTTTTATTTCATCAAATTGATGAAATGTATGTCAAAACGGTTTTCAATAAAGGTAAATTAAAATAGAGTGTTTAAACGTAGATATTTGAATCGTTTTATCTGAATGAGAGTGCCGTTTCATCATTGTGATTAATATGGATTGATTTTTAATTTCCAATAGTTACCCAAAGATGTTGTGAGAATTATTCACTAAAATGGGTGACTTCCTTACTCTAAGTTATCTTCGTGACCTAAGTGTGGTAGTGAATAAAAACCAAGCATTACCATGATCTTAAAATGTCTTTTATTAAGATCTTTGCAAAACACTATAATAATATTTACATACTATAGCGGATCTGAGAATTTGAAAAAGCACACAATATGCATTACTGACTGGCCCGATCTTAACCACTATATTTAATTTCCTTCTATTCCTAATCTCTATTTTATATCACACGTTCACTAATAGATGCTAAATTACCCTGCAGCAATCTCTTGTTTTAACCGCAATCCTCTCGGATCTAAATACTCTTTCGCGTAGAATTATATCCACCTTGACCAATCGATTTCTATCACGGAATAACTTCACTTAATGTGGCTTTCTTCTCTTCCTTCAGATTTCTCCCACGCCAGCAGGCCAACAATCACTCTCTCAATAGGTCATGCGCTTACGTTAAACTTCTGCTATTTAAGGTTTCTAATTTATGCATATCGCTTCTGGATTTGGTTGGAAAAGAATTTGTCTCTTTTCGGCTCCAACAGAATTCCAAGAGGAGTTTTTGGCGTAGAAACGCGATGAGCCCGTCACAATGTTCGCCCACCAAAAACTAACCATATAGAGTGAGCAAAGCTCTACACTTTACGGGACTGTTATCGGGTTTCTACTCATCTGTTGGAAAAATATCCTTTAACAGCCGATATTTGGTACCTAAATCTACTTTCAGCGAGGATGCCTTGGCGTACGCAAATGCAACTTCTATTTAAGTGGCCGTCGTTGAGTAGGTGGGATAAGGATTAAGCATTGGTCGTAAGCTGATTTCCAAGAGTTTACCATCTTTTATTTAGTGGTCACCGCTCATATAAATTAATAATGAAGGACACACGGTTGGCTGGCTGCAGACTGGAACATATAAAGATATTTAAACCAGATAAGTACCTTCCATAATTTAGTTATCTAAATTCGGGATAAGATTTCTATAGCTACCAAGGTTTAGTAATTAAAGTTTATTTCGTATGTTTTATATTACTGAATATACAATCGAACCACTATTTTGAGAACTTTTTCCTGGAATCAAAAACCTGGTATACTAAAAAAAAATCTCTTAACAAATTTTCAGTTCTAATCTTTTTTGATGCTTTAGAGACGTCATTAAGTAGAGGTCCGACTATATTTACTTTTGTTTATGGTGATATACATCATTCGGTGACATTTTTGAAGTAGAAATGGTAAACAGTAACTCTTAGATGAGTATCATAGTCCCCCATTCAAACCTTCAAAAACTGGACTTTTCCATCCCATTTTTCTTAACTGCTCTTTTTGTATTCCTTGAATTTTCCAAAAACAAACCAAAAAAATTTAAATTTTTCCCAAAAACTTGTTTTATTTTTCAAATCGAAAAACGTTTTTGGGCCCCACACGACTTTTAAAAATTTTTATAGTTATTTCGAGAAGAATAGTAGATTATATATACGCAGCATCTGAATTTATTTTCTCATTGAAGAAACAACCCGTTTAAAAAAAATTAAACAAATTACTATATTTTACTACTAGATTTAAATAAATATTTTTAAAAAGCTTTTTTTTTTTAATTTTTTTATTTTAAGTTTGTATCCCTTTATTGAAAGCAGGAAAAAAAATTATAAGTCTTCATCTTGGGATTTTGTTTGCAATTTAGTCTCTTTAAAGCAACTTAATCCCTTTCCTAAAATTTCTCTTCTTAATTCCCTTTCCCTTTTACACCTGACAAGTCCATCAATTTCAGAGCAAATTTTTGTTTCCTTCATTTACATATACACGGACTTTTCGAACTAAAAATTTTTAAAATGACTTTATATTAACTACTATTTATAAAACTGACAAAAAATTCCCCGTGATTTATGTAGTCTGGCAAATGCCAATCTTACATGGTTTGCCTTTTCAGTAAATGGGACATCAAGTCCCTTGAATGTCTTGTGTGATCCTTGGTTTTCATGCAATTTCTCCTTTTTTATCACCTCATAAAATTTCACTCCACAGTATATTCTTCTGGATGTTCTTGTGCCGTTACCAATTTCAAAAAAATATATAATTTATATATATATATATATATAAATGGATGTTTGTATACAGGGTGTATCTAAACTCTTGGGCAAATCAATATTAAATGGGCAACTCAAGGTCCCAAACGTCTTCCGAAGGAGATAGGCGCCATTGAAGTTTAGGGCCCGAAATTTCAAATGATTATAATAAACGGAAAAATGGATTCGATTCATTGCGTTTTGGCCTAAATTAATCTTTTTATTAAGCAGTTTATTGAAACAATAAGTTTAAGTTAGGGTTTAAAAGCTACGTAGTGAGAGGCTTTAGACTTTGGAGTAACAGGCAAGCTATTTTTTACCGTTATTTTTACTTATATCACATTAAGTACTTTCAAAAGCTTAAACTTAAGCTTAAATACTGAGCTCAAAATCTACAGTTAGTTGGGGTGGTTCCAGTGGCGCAAAACTGTGTTCCCAGGAGGGTGAAATTTGAATCTCCCCTCCTCCCCGGACACAGTTTAGTTATTCAGGATCCTGGATGCTCGGTCGTAGACTAGGCAGCAACTACTACCGAAACGAGATAGGGATGACAAACGAGATGATGCGTCGATAAAGTTATTCACCAGACTTGAGCAATTTTTCTGCTCAAATATACGATTTACGCAAGTGCTTGGTGCACAAGGATTTAGCACTGTATGGTGCAAGCTGTTATGTAAGGATGATCTTTGGTGCCTCAAAGCTCTGATTGTCTACATTCCCCTACTAAAACCAATTTTACTGGCGCTCTTCTTCAGTAAAATTCAAATTTTTACGATCCATTTTTGCTAACTATATCTTATGTATAAATAAATTTATTACAGCATATAAAAATGTCCTTTTTTTACATAGAAAATGTCTTGTATAACCGAGATTTTAGTAATTTCAGTTTTGAAGAAATAAAAATAATCCCTTTTTATAAGACATAATGTTCGGAAATGGAGCTAGTTTTAAATTGTCGTAACAAGAGTGTGTTTAATATTCGTAAATTGTTTGTACTCTATACTCCATTTGGCTAATCAGCTACTCCATTTCTTTTTTGGATTATGGAACTAAGTATTAATTTTACATACATTTTTCAAACACACACATAATAAGCGCGAAAACATAATAACACCATTTGCAAACAAAATTTCAAAAAAATTAGAGTACAAAATCAAGAAAAATGAATGAGTAATTTACCTATAAATGTGGCTTTCCTTGGCGAAATGGTAGGGAGCTTTAGGTCCATAAATCACTAACTGTAAATATAAAGCTTAGAATACCTAAGCTTTTATCTTGAATTACAAATTTTATTTACATCTTTCACATTTTATATAAAAGTTGGTCCACCAATGGCTACATTGCTGTTTTTAACCCATTCGGAAATTCATTTCCTTCGAGATAAAATGAATTTGACAGCTGAAACCCTCCTGCTCTCACCACTCGTACGCAGCTGAAGTTCCTGGACCTATCTATACAGGTTTGGGAGTTCCAGGGCTCATCAGACCGCCTTGGCACCTTAGAAGCGGTCACCTGCGTAATATGACTTTTGTGCAGGGGGTAAAGTCTTTCTTTGCACAATACTGCTCTCTCCCACACAGCTTCTCCTGCTCATCTTCTGGACTGCTGGGGCATTTTCCTGCGACAGTTGTATGAACAGCAGACCTGGTGATGGCCCGGCGCTATACACTTGGGAATGGTCAAATAGGACTTGGTGTAGGCTTTCCTGCTCAGGGGATTAGAAACCTTAAGCACAGCAACATTTATATAAATGATTATGTGAAATTATGAATCAAAATTTGATCGTGTGTGATAAATTCAAAAACACGGTATTGCACAAAACTCAACATCGCAATCTGGACAGTGGAATCTAGCTTCTCTTCTTCCCTTTTTCTTTTTACTGTCTGTTCGAGCAGCAAATAATGCACTGTCATGTTGTATCAGTTTTCTACTCTGTGGGGGAAAATGTAGTCACCAAAGTGTCTTTCAAACAGGCGTGAGTTGGGGTGCTCAGCAGAAGAACGCCCTCTTTTTGCAGAAAATTTCACCGAGTGGTACTTTTCAATTATTCGAAACAATAAAAAGCACATGTGAAAGAATTCGGGAAAGACAGATTGCACAGTGTAAGCGTTCACAGTTTCTGGGCTACCCTCAGAATAAGCCAGGATGGTACGTTTCGCCTGCCCGAGCTCATCTAGGAAAAAACCGGGAATGTATTTTCACTTTCATAGTAAAAAGAATTTTTTAATATGGTAATATTAATAACCTCTCTCCCTACCGACAATGCTAAGTTGGCTGTTTTCGATGCACCTTTTCTCAAAATCTGTTATATGTACATGCTTGAAATTTTTCCTACAATTAAAGTACATCATTTTCATTATTATGAAATGAGCTTTTAGCTAATTTTGAAATTTCAATAATTTATGAAATGTTTTACCAAACTTTGCGAAATTTAACCCATTTTTCACATAAAAAAATTTGTAAAAAATAAATTTTTGAGTTTCTTACAGAAAACTCTTTTCAGTATATATTAGACATCATTATAAATAATTCATAATAAATTTTGATACCTGTGAACAATAATTTCTCAGAAAAGGTACATCGAACATCAAAATTTACGTTCTGAGATAAATTGATTTTAATGTATTCACAGTGAGACTTCCAATCGGTTAGGAAATAAAAAAAAATTAAAAGGCTCAATTTACAATAAAAGATACATGCTTTGGTTTATATCAGACGTTCAACTTTTAAGCAAAAACGAAGTACTTTGTTTACATTTTTCTCCATTCAAATGGGCGTAGCCCAGTTTTAACTAATATTTAAAAATAAGTTTTAAGAGCTTCTAATTACCTTAAAAGTTAAAGTAAGATATTTTTAGAAAGGTTAAAATCTATACAATTTGAAAATGTAAAAATCTCAAATTCTCAAAAAAATCATATTTTAACTTTCCAACACACTTTAAAGAATAGACTGACATAGAAAAGATATTGTCTACAACTATTTCTGGATTAAATATTCAAAATCCCCTCTTCTTACGAAAAATCCTTAATAAAATATTCAAACTCCATTAAAATTTATTACACTGCAGGGAACTCCTATAGCATTTCAATTTGCTTCTTTTCTAAGGGATTATAAATGGTATCTCAATCTCAAGCAAATTCTGACTACTTAAAATTCATTAATATTTAAATACCTTGAAACGCTTTCCGAGATAAAGCAATTAATAATTAATTCACTACTTTTATCACCAGCTAGATAATGAAAAGACATTAAACTTCTGAATTGTTGTAGCAATTATACAGAAAAAAAAACATCAAATATCAATATCAGAATACTTTCTTCGTATTTAAATTAAGATGAACAAAAGTTATATGTTCGAATATCTATGACAGTAGATTTTTTTTACAATCTGATAGAATTAATCTTATTTGACACTTTCATGCTTTGATATTACGGAGCATGTGTTTAAAAATTGATAACTAAAACGAAAGGTGAGATACTTTTTTTTTACTCATTTTCTTACGATATTACTCATTTTCTTACAATACTTCTTTTTAAAAATGTATGTTTTTAATGAGCCATTCTTATACATTAGGGTAGATCCTGGTCGAATGGAGAAAAAAATGTGTGTAATACACCGTAAAATCCGGCGTATAACGCGCACTTTTAACACAAAAAAATGACATTGAAATTTACGGGTGCGCGTTATACGTCGGGTATAAAAATGATAGCTTTAAAAATAAAGAGGTGAACACATAAGAAAAATTAAAAAAACTACTACATAGATCGGAATACTATATATATGAAAGAAATGACATACCTAATGAAGTTAAAGTATTCTGATTCTAATACTAAACTATTTTTTCAAAACCTTTGACTAATGTCTCAAATAAAGGGCTAAAAACCGTATGAGCATTGTACATGCACACTTCTGGTTCCTTTGTAAAAAAGGAGGTGCGAGTTATACAGAGAATATACCTAAAAATTTAAAGTGCAGCCTGAAAAGTATGGGTGCGCGTTATACACTGATGCGCGCTATACGCCGGATTTACGGTATCTTTATATATATAATTCTTCTGCGCGTGTGTAGGTAACTAACTCCTCCTAAACGGCTGGACCGATTTTGATGACATTTTTTGTGCGGGTTCAAGTGGATTCGAGAATGGTTTAGATTCACGATTCGGTCCGATATAGCAATTAATTAAAAAGATATTAATTAAAAACCTTAAAACGCATAATTGTTTTACTTCTGTGTGTTGTTTATTCCGCTAATACGTGGCAAAAGAAAAAAAAGAAATAAGAGGGGAAAATTTTGTTTTTCACACGGCAATTATACGTTGCTTGTCCCAGGTTTGGCAAACCATCGCATTTGTTTGTTTATACCCCTCCAGGATTAACCGAAAATATTGTGCATTCAATGGCATTACGATAAATATATTTGTGGCTGTACATTAAAAAAATATACCTGTTGAAAGTATCTCGAGTTTTATCTTTTATCATTAATTAAAAACAAGTTTCAGGATTTCTATTCCAGAATAGCTTCTACTATATTCACAACTTAGTTTTATGGTATAGCAAACTTTTCATAATCTATAGGTCGAATTGTGGTAACTGTGTATGATGACGTCAGGGTATTGTAATAACTTTTGCAAAATTTTCATCAAAACGGTCAGATCAATTTTAACTTATTAAAAATTTAGAATTACACCGGACTTAGACGTGTGTACAGGACGTCTGTCGGGCCGCTAGTATACAATAAAATACATTTAACGCGAAAACGCTTAGGAATTAAATATCAGTTAAAGCAAAATAATATATCAGTCTCGATAAACTACTATGGATTTTCATGCATTATTTTCCTTTAACACGAAACGAAAATCGCTTTACACGAAAAGATTTCCCTTCTGGGTTTGATGATTGATTGAATATTAACGTCGCACTGTTCAGCTACACGTGGACTTTTGGTGACGGACCACGTAATTTTGAACCATGGTCAAGTGACGTGGACGACACCTGAACTGGCAACCTCCTCTCCTAACTACCACGCCACTCCAATTTCCCTTCTGGGAATGAAGAAAAAACGGAAAATGCCAGCCCGATTGGACTGTCGTATTATTGGAAGAATTCATTGTAGTAGAGCCTGATAATGTGCATACAGTCCCAATTTTATGGCAAATAAAGACATATTGAAGGTTGGTTGTTCATAGCTCAAAAAAAAATGTTGCTGGTACGATTCTGATGAAAGAGAGAAATGGAAGCTGTTGCCAGCTCCTGTTCTTACATCATCCGAAATAAGGAAAAGTTTGCGCAGCTATTTAGGTGTACATTCCAATGGTGAAATGAATAACAAAACGGACGATATCGAACAATTTATTGACAATTTGATACTAAAAAAACAATGGAAAGACGAATATCAGATTATTTTTAAAAAACTCAATAAATGTTTTATTTTTCAAAAATTTCGAAAATTTTGTATTGATTTTTTAAGTTTTGTGAATGTTTTTGTTACATTGATTTTTTCATTTTATGAAGTTATACATGTCAATGTAAATAAAATAAACTCTAATAAACCTAATTTTGTTCATACATGGGGTTTCTTTGCTCTATATCCTTTAACATGACATTTAACACGAACTTTTAACCCTTCAGTTCCATGTTAAGTGATTTTCATTGCACCTGTGAGGAAAAGGTGTTCTATGGTATTGAGGTTAGGTAAAACATAATTTTTTTTAAAAATTACTTTTTAAAATTTTTAATATTGCCACAAAGGGGTTGAATTTTCAAAAAAATGGAAAAAACTTAAGGTATCCGACTACGTTTGGAACCATGATTTTCAAAAGAGTATAAATGGATAATATTTATGATATTTGAGTGTCACTTAGGTGAAAATGTATATAAAGATTGACAGGAATAGTATTACAATAAAGTATTTGGTACAATGCGGCAAAAAAGGTAAACATAGAATGACCCACATTTTCAAAATATTCTTTGCCGAAAAATGCTTCGTAATAATATTTTGCCTGTCTATAGCTCAGACCTCTGTGCGGGGGCTCAAATAGAATTTTTTGAAATATATAACGTAAAATTTGGGTTTTTATCCATGTTTTTACGACAACAGGAGAAATTTTTAAAAAAATGCCAAATTTTTTTGGGGGTTTTGTAACTCTGAAAATAATGTGAATTTTTCAAAAATCGCGGAGTTCAGACTCTCTGGAGAAGTCTTTACTTTATCTAAGCACACACACACACACAAAATATTGTTATTATAGAAGCATTTTTTATAAATAGAGAACTTTTTGATAAAAGGTTATTCTAAGTTAACTTTTTGCCAAAATATTGTATTTAAATAATTTTGTTTTGTCATTATGTCTTTAAAATAAATTTATACGTGTATTCTAATCTAAGTGATACTAATTATCATGAAATGATCCATTTATGCGCTTTCTTAAATTAACGGTTTCGAACTTAGTCGGATACCTTAGCAAAAATTAATTTGACTTTTTAACATAAAAATGCTCATATTTTTCAACTGAATTCCCATTGAAGCAACTTTTAACATATTAGTTTTTTTTTTTATTTATTTTCAGCTTCATCTATATGCCAGAGAGCATCCTTTATAATTCAAAAAAAAATCGATCCCCATATGTCAATTAATTTCAACGAATTGATAAAAATGTTAAAGTTGAATATATCCGGGGTTTCATTACCAATCATTATGCTTTAAATGAAGCTAGAGACATATTTATTTGAAAAATTAAGAGAAAAAAATTATTTTATAAATTTATTTAATTAACTCCTCAGTGGAGTTTCATAATAAAAGTTGTTAATTGTGAGGATTTTCAAAACAAATATGAGATTTTAGTTTCTTTGGTATACTTTTTTAACCATGAAAAATTCCTATTGCTACAAATTAGCGCTTATTTTAAGTTAAGAAACGCACAGAACATAAAAGAACCCACTTTTTAAGTGAAACACGTTCATCAACTGCAAAACCGAAACGCTATCTACTAAAGCCGAAACGTAATAAACCTTAAAGACATCTACAAATAAAGCTCAATCAAAATCCAGTTAAGAAGCGTAGTGTTTGCTATCAGTTTAATTAGATTAAGTAAGAAAAAAATACCACTACTCAGAAAATCCTTCTATCTTTTTCGTGACCCAACATTGTTTTCTAAGATACAAATAAAAAAAAACACAAAAAGAGAGATTATTTACGATAATGAAGCTGACTTGTAATTGTAGCTTTCTTTTTCTTCTTTACTCGGTTGAAACTTAGTAAAGAATTGTAACATAATTCTGTTAATATGATTTATGATTGGGATATCAAATAAAAAGTAATAGAAAGCTTAGAAGACATTTAGTGAAAAAGATTACTTAAGGTATTTTAATGTAAAAGCTGTCTTTTCACAACAAAATACAAGTAAGAACTTTGAATAACAAGGAAGAATTTTGTTTGCTGCATTCGTTTTATTTGAAAACTAATCTCAATTTTTAAATTCTTTATATAACCACAGAGATGTAATTTTATTCTAATTTATATATTTAAACGAAGTACAGTTATGCAACATAAAATGCGACATTACTACCTGAAAATTTTAAAATAATCGCACTAGAACGCTTAACGATTATTAATAGATGCAATTACTGCTCTTCTCATATTAAGTGCTAGAAGACCAAAATGATATGCAGTTTTTCCCCAAAACAATTCCTTATCCAAAAATAGGACTAGCATGATATTTCTGGGTACTCGCAAAAATGTTTTAAAAAGAATTGAAGGATTATGCAATCCCACATCAAAAGTTTATCAGCTGAATACTAAACATCCCGCATATTACTAGTGATTGCATCAGCAAGGTGGTGCAGAAAGGATTGTTATTTGTATGTCTTGGGTAATGTCTTCTTTTTGTAAGTAACACTTACGAAAAGCGTTGCGCTACAATGTCTGTCAAAGACTTTTCTGCACATGCAATATCCGAAGGAATCTCTGTAATCAATTTTGTGTCTCATTTGATGACAAGATTCCGTAAAATTGCTTCAGTAAATAGGCAGTACAAATGTAGATGCCGACCTCTACCCGTACAGTTTTCCGCCATTTCTTTTATTTGTACTTGATAGAATAAGTTTTTCTTTTTGCATTAACATTACTTGAGAACCAATATATTCCTTTTAAGTATTCATTATTCCTCCAAATGCTAATTTATCTTTTAAACTCACATCGTCTTGAATACCGAAAATTTGTATCAATTAGTCGCCTTCGCGTTCGTTAGTTACGAAATTTAAACACTGTATGCGACTTCCCCCTGAAGTCGCTTCTTCATTGTCCTGCCTACCTAAAGATTTGGGAGGGAACAAAGCATGACCAGAACTTTCCATGATAAATCTAATTTATTATTATTCAATTGTACTAGTCAACCACAAAGTAAACTACAAAAGGAAGCCTTAGGAGTGATATAAAGAAAGCAAGAACCCTAAGTGAATAAGCGCACGCAATCAGATTAATTTAACCTTAATCAATCCTAACCTAACAATCCCTGATCCACTAATTTAGTATAGTAGCAAAACGTCCTTGAGTCAAGTTGCACCTTAGTAACGCTGAGTTCATATGCTCCGCTCCTTCTCTGCCTTACAATTACCAAACTCTAACATTATATACTCTAATTAATTTGCATAACAGGGATTCTTCTTGAGAGGGATGGCTGTGAATTAAACGCGAATGCTAGCACAAAGATTCCCCAAGAGGATTAGTTGGTAAAGGTCACTTAAAGACCCGTCTCAACACTTTGGGGAAAAGTATATATATGCAAAATTGAATATCTGTTAAATCTTTTCAGGTACTAAGACTATGTGAGTATTTATTAACGTAGCATTATAAGACAACATGGGGGCTACTGGTGACGGATCTTGTAATTTTTGCCTCCAAACTTCCACCCTAAGACAACTGGAGGACTTTGAGCCACGTCAGATTTAACGTGCATCGGCTCCTTCTATATGTCGGGTCATCAGTTGTATTAAGCTCGAACTCGATAAGCTAGCCACAAGTCCATACCTTGATGTTTCATCTTGTAGAAGAGAGAGATTATTTCCTTGATGGTGACTCAAATTCCATGATAATATAATACACACAACTGCATTTTTATTCTTCTGAAAAATTACACAATAAGAAATCAAATTAAATTTTTGCGAATTCTTTTTTACCATTTCATTCAATATATTTGCACTACTTTTTAAGAAATTCTTAAACTTGTTTAATGATGTATATTTAAATGCAAATTTAACTCACAAATTAGCAATATATGTTATTTTAAATCAGCCGTATTTGATTATATTTTTCAATTCCTACTATTAGCTCACACTCTCAATATATTTATTTATTTATCTTGGTGGAATTTTCAATCATTAATAAAATACATTTTAAAGCGCTGAATTGAGCTGAAATTTTATATACATGATTATTTCGGATGACAATACAATAATTTAATTATAATTAATAAAAATTAATTGATTAAAACTAATTATTTAAAGAATTACAAGTACACGGCCACGTTGGCGACTTGTGTCAAAACTTCAAAAGGTTTTTTCTCAAGTTTTAAAGCATTCAGTTGAACTAAAATTGTATATACATGATTGTTTTGGAGGACAATGCTATATTTTAATGATAATTAATAAAAATTAATTACCACTTATAATGTTCTTATTCCAAAATTTTATAAAAATTTGTATTAATTGTAACTATTTAATAAAAGTGCTAAAATAAAAAAATTTTTTTTTCTTGATCTAAGTAGGGAAATTTACTTAAAAAATTTTTTTATGAGTAACATCTTTTTCCCCCCTCTTTCGGAAGGGGGTGATTTTTCGTGAAAAAAGGAGGTAACGGATGTGAGTAAGCGCGCCTTGATTTGACCAATGAGAGTGCGTAGCTGTGTCTTTTTCCTCCCTCCGGGGGGTTTAACTCTGAGCCATCAAGCACTCGAGTTTTACTTAAACGTTAGTCATGATTTTTGGGGGACATAAGTGCGGAAGAATGCTTATTTGAAAATGGACAAACAGTGATTTCGGTGGTCGTATACATTTCTTCGAATCAAATGGTTGGAAAAAAAATTAAAGATTTCCTACTTTTTGTACTTTTACCATATAACGTAGGTGGTTCTGCTCTTTTAAAAAAAATTGTCACTCGCTTCAATGTTTTTGAATGGTGATTTTAACTTTAACTTCAGTTTGCCAAAAGCTGAGTCGCTCATAGCTTTTATGAATGATGAACTCAAGCTCGAAATGAACACAAATGAGAATGTTTCGACTGCTAACAGTGGTACTTTTATTGACCTATTTTTCAACGGTTTTTAAATACTTTGAAAGCACAAGTATTTGTGTCATATTTTGTTATCATAAGTCTATTATTTACGCTCTTCCCCAAATTGAACAAGAATAATTATTTTTGATAAATTATTGCATTACTCTTTTTGTTAATTAAATACATTTTTCATTAAAGGTATAATTATTCGATAGAAAATTATTTCCAATCATACCTGATTCATATTTTTTTCAGGAAAAAAGTTAATATTGCGTATTTACCACGATAACATGTCAGATATTACACATCATATGCGACTACTGTAAGACTCGTTTAATTTATTTATATTACTTGTTAGTTTTAGAGTACTGAACTTTAATATTTTACTCACGCGCAGCTCACTTGAAAATAAGTTAAATTCACTCACGTAAAAAGAAGTGTAATTTAATTCAAGTCTTCCTCAATCGATTCGGAGATAATTTCATTTGCAGTAAACACCATTGAAAAAAATTTAATGCAAAATAAATCAATCTTGTTTTTTCAAATGTCTTTCAGTACATTTAATGAGCACGAGAGAGAAAATGAGAGAGAGAGAGAGAAAATGAGAGAGAGAGAGAGAATAAATGAAACTATATTTACAAAACTCTATTGTTACAATCATATCATAATTATTCATTATAAAATTACTTCTATAACAGTCATACTTGTTGAACATTCGAGTGGTGGGAAAAGCAGCTGATGACACCAGTTATTTCAATAATACATTAATTAATAGGCATGGATGAACAGATGACAATACGAGGACAAATCAATGTAAAACTAAAAAAGTATCAAACACTTTTTTCCGGGACAAAAGCACTAATAAGCAAGTTTTGCAACATTTTCGAGAAACGGCCTTTCTACAACAGTCCTACTAGCATGAAAAAAGATGAATCTCTTCTCTCTTTATCCCCTAATCCCTTTTAAACTGACGTTTTTTTAAAAAGGTTAAAAAGAACCGCAAATTTTTCCCGGGTCCCCAATCGTAACCTTGCATCTTTTTTGCATAAATCCAAAAGCCCCAAATTTTGGGTAAAAAAAAGGAAAAGAGGGGTTGGGGGAAAAAAATTGGGTGCCTATTTTTCCCTAGAAAATAATTTTGGATGATTAAAAAGGGGGTTTTTTTAAAATTTTTTTTCCCGTAATTAAATAGATCTGTACAACCTCAGAAATATTAAACTTTATCAAATTTCATTATAAAATAAATTACTATACTACTAAAATTTTTAGTATTATATAAAAACATGTATTAATTCCTGCTTGTTTGGATACCTTTATTTCCCCTTTTAAAGATAATATTTAGAATTTTTTTTAAAACAAAGAAAAAATAAAAAAAAAACAGTTATCTTTTTTGTTAGCTTCCAAAGCAGTTCATCTAAGCCCAGTAAAAGCAAAAATTTAGTGACAGAAACTAAAAAGAACGATATCGTCAAATAAATAAAAACAAAAAAGAAGTTATCAAAAAAATACGGGGTAATTATGTACAGTAAATATTGATACTTTTAAATTTAATGGATGATTTAAGTGGAAAATTATCATCGGGGGCGAAAAAAGAAATGGGTTTAAAGGGCCATTTAATTTTTTTAATGTCGGGTCAAAACCTTTTTTGGGCAAAAAAAAAAGCAGCTAAAATTTAAAAGTTTCTTTTTACCGGGTCCAAAGAATAAAATTTTCTAAAAAAGCAAAATTACTAACAAAACCAAAAATTAAATAAAAAAATAATTTTTCAAGTAAATTGAGTTTAACCCACTTTCTCCCGTTGCTTTGCAGTTTCAAGAAAAACTGTACTTCATGAATTTTTTTGACCTAACTTTTATTCACATGCTTTCTTCTTTTTGCTACAAAAATCATATCAATATCAGGGATAATAAACATTTATCTCTTTGCAAGATTTATAGCTCTTGTTCCAATATCGGTAAATAATTACCAAAAAAACTCATTTTTAACAAAATTAAAAGGAAAAATGCGAAGATAGAACAAAAAGGTTAACTTGTGGAAACCACCATTTAAACTTCGAAAATGACGAATTGAAAAACGATTCTGTTCTAATTTAGTTTCCTACTCCCAATAAGGACTCTATTGGAAAATTTTCTGCGAAAACTACATAGGTATTATCGGTTCTAAATGGATCTCATTTTTTTTTTTCATTGGGGAAACTATTTGAAAGCAAATGAATTGTTTAAGCAATTAAGGTTGAAAGGAAATGAATTGAATTCCTTCGTTTCGCCGTCTAAAAGGAGCTTAGGTAGGAGACTAATTTATTATACCTTTTCGACAGAAAATGAGTCGTTCAAAAAAAGAGAAGAAAAAAAAAACGAGAGAAAGAATGGCAGCAATTTCCTTGAAATTGGCAGTTAATTTTGTATGATTCAAATGAAGAGTTTTACTTATCGGAATTTTATTATTACCAGCAAAGGATGAAAACAATGAGAGTTTACTTTATAAATGCATTAAAAGCTCCACAAATTGTCTAAAACAATTTGGGAAATGGGTTAGAACTTATCCATTAATGAATTGAATATTTTTAAGGGATCACGGTAACCTGTACACCAATTCTTCTCAAACTTTTAATATTTGCGACCCAATTTTCAGTTATAATTTTCATCGCCCCCTCCTCCCTGCTCTTACAACAACAATGTATTGAATACAAAATAATGTACTTTGCCGCTAAAGCTTCAGTGCGACTTTAATTATAAACCGTAGAAACTATCAAGATAAAAATAAAATTTTCATGTAATTTTGTATATAAAAAGCTCTTAGGAATCACTAGAAATTATCTCAGAGCTGTCTTTTTTAAATTGAAAATAATTATAAAAATTTTCTTTTGCGTATGCATTTATAAGTATATTATATTAGTGTGAATGCATATTTTATTTTTCACTATGTCAGAATTTTTTTTTTTTTTTTTTGCTTCTTTTCAGTAAACTGAAATTATTTGAAATCCTTTGTTTACGACTTTTCAATATGCTCGAGCTCCCTAGGGGAGCGCGCCCCACAGTTTGAGAAACGCTGCTGTACACAATTTTTTTGTTGATTATTTATATGAAAATGTTTACATGTACCCTATTTAAACATACATGAAATATACATTTCAGAAGAAAAACACCATTTTTAAACAAACGTTTGTTATAAATTTTGAATTTTTCAAAGTATATTTCATTATTCTAAAATAGTCACTACTTATACAAATTTTGATAATTTTTGAATATTTTTTTTTTTTTTCTAAAAAGTTTCTAAATTCTGTGCATGCGATTGATGTGTGTGTATGTGTGTGTACGGGCGTGCGTGCGTACGTGCGCGTGTCCTTTTCGTGTCTCTTTAAAGATGGAATATGTCACGCCTTCAAAAGGAACAGGAGATACAGAATCATTTCTGTTTGGATGTAGTCAAGCTTATCATTCTGCCATTGGTTTTTGTCACCCCTTGCGCGGTGGACTTTAAAGCTGGGGATTAATGTCAGAACTACACTAGTCACTTCTCTGTCATCTTGACCAAAGGAATATCAAAGCGTCGATATTGTCCTGTCTTAGGTACTTTCCCTCACGATACTACGTGACCATTGACAAGTCATTAGTTCCCTTTCAGGAAGTCGGCCCTTTGAGGGAGACCACCGCAAAGTGTAATCTGAAGTTTTCTTCTTCATAAATAAAAACGGTATGAATTTATTTGACATATATTTTTTCATAATCTTTTCTTTTGTGTATGCAAATGTGAACATGTGTTATTTTGCGTGTGTGCATTTATGACTTATTATTTGGCGATATTTTTGCCAATTCTATCAATGTCTAGATATTCCATGCATTGCAAAAGACATGAGCATTAGAGTGGATCATAGTTCAATGGAAAAAAAATTATTGTTATTAATCAGAACCCACCTATGAAAGAGATTTCCTATAATATGGAGGTTAGGGGAAAAATAATCATAACAAAATAACTTAAAAATTTAATACTCTCCCAACGGAGCAAAATTTTCGGAAAAATGGAAGAACTACTTATGGTTAGATGAGTTTAGACTTAAAATAAAATTATTCTTCAACAATATAAAGAATCAAAAGCGATAATTATTGATAAGTGAATACAATAGGGGAAAATTAAAAATTTCATTTTCAATATTTCATTCAGATCTCTCTCTCTCTCCCCCCTCGAGAACCGATCAACATTTTTTCCGTCTTCCGCTTTATAGCGCACTGTCATTTCGACAGTAGGTTTTCTTAAAAATTTAATATTAAAGAAACTGTTAAGTGTACCTGGTTTGTTTGTTTTTTTTTTTGCTATTTAGTGTGGGTGGCCTCTCATTTGAAAAAATGTTTAAAATACTAAAATGTCTGTTTTTACTAACAGAAATTGCTTTGACATTTTACCATAAAAAGCTTAATCCTTATAAATTAATATTTTATTTTATTTTTTCCTTTTTCTATATACCAGAAAACATCTTCCCTGCATTGGTAGTTTTTTTTTCTAAAAAAAAATTTTTCAACCCACAGTATTGTATATGTCTACATTTTTTGTGCCATAGATATTAACCAAAAAAAATTTAAGCATCTAGAATATTAAAAATAAATTAAACCCCATTTTTGCTACCAAAAGATTTTAAGTTTTAAAAAAAAATTTTTTTTTAATACATGATTTTTTTTTCAAAAAAAAATTTTCAACTCTCGGTTATTTTTTAGAATAAAAGGAACACTTTTTGGTTCTTTGATGAATTTAAGAGTTTTCGAATCTTAACAATCATACATATCAGTATAAGTAAAAGTATAGTAAAAGGTATAGTAAAAAGGTCCAATTAAATTTTGACTGGTTCGAGAAATTTCAAAGCAAGAAAAGTTCGAAAATAATATGAATTGTTCAAATTCATCACAAATTTTATACACTTCGCCACACAAAATCAAACCTAAGAACATGGAACCGATGTGTTTACATCAGGGTTTGGGGGCCCATGATATACGCAAATCATAGCATTCGACGGCAACATCACGGGCTACCAGCCCACCCGAAGGGGAAAAAGGGGAAAAATTGGCTTAAAATAGGCAATTTGTTTTTTTCCCCTTCTTTGGCGTTTGCTGTTTACTTATCATGGGTCTTTTGATAATTTTCTGAATTTGCCCGGGGAAAAGAATAGTAGCCTTTAGGGTTTCGGAATTCTTCGAAATCGGTCAACGTGTTGAGAAACCAAGCAGCGTGATGCGGATCTGTCACTGGATGCGGAGGAAAAAAAACGGGGAAAAGGCTATCCACCACCCCTTTGCACCACTTCCCGTGATGGCAGGGGATTGTGGGGATGGCGGTAAATCGCGCACCCATCCGACCATAACAAACAGTCTGTTACGCATCATTTTGTTCCTCAAAAATTTTTTTTACTAATGCCACCTGATGGGAAAGGCCAATCAAAGGCCCCGAAATTTTTCATGGCAAGGCTAAGTGACGCCGTCGTTTGGGAGCTTTGAGCACCTACAGGTGAAAAGAATGATTTAACTGGTTTTACCCCCAATTTTGAGGAGAACACCCTTTGGTGGGCAGGGGGCCCCCCACCTCTTCCCTTCCACCAACCTCACGGAGGACTTCCCGCTCGCGTTTTTAAAATACCCCATGCCCAAAAGGGACTATACATTTTAAAAAATCCCTGCCTTTTTGGGGTTCGCGCCCCAAAGGTACAGCGTCAGCGTCGCTCCACTTCCCCGGGTGGGCGACCGGGTTTGCTCAAACATTCGACGCCGTTTTAGCAGCGTGGCATGTCCGCAAGGCATCCCTTGCTTCGTTTTCCCCCAACTAGAAAACCCCAGGCGTTTTGCGCCAATGGTTCGATGAACGGTGGACATGGAAAAAAGGAAAAAGACATGTGCTGACATTTCTTGGGGGTTTAAATTTGTCCCGTTTACATTACTATGTCATCACTTAAAAAATATGTAATGGAAAAAATTTACTGAAAGTATATGTACTTAAAACTAACTCACATATATGATAATTAAAATTTAACTATTCGTTCAATCCTTGTGTCAATTGAAAAAGGTTGAAAAGGGGTCTCATTAAATTTGTAAACCACATTATCTTTAAAAGATACATAAAAGGGAAAAAGTGAAAATTTTCATTAGAAAAAGATACACTAGGTAAGATATTTTGAACATCAAAAATTATTCATAACTGTATTATTTTATAATAACATTTTAATTAGTAATCCATTTTAATTACTTCAAAGTATATTTTTGAGAAAATAAACTGCTAGAAATAAAATTATTTGAAAATATATTGAGTTCAGCAATTTAATCAAAAGAGTTTACAACATTCGTAATTACATTAGATTTAATTAATAAGCATTATACATATGTTTGCATAATATTTCACATTGAAGGTAAGAATTATGCCAAATATGGAATAAGCAATTATATCTTTCACAAATTTTAAATAAGCTGAAGTAACGGGACTCAAAGTTTAAAAGCTGAATTGAGTAAAAATATCTTTAAAAAAGATTAAATCCACTCTTCGGTACTGAAACTTGTTTTTTAAGAAAATTAATTATACAGCATTATTATACAGCCCTTTGCATTTCTTAAATTACTTTTTGAGGTCCTATTATGCGGATAAGGGGTCGGCAATCTATGTCCCGAAGTGAAATTCTCAGTGGCACTCTGCACTGTTCTCTAAATTTGTCAATTTTTCAATGGGTGGAAGTGTAACATCCCGTGGGCTGTTGGTGTTTGGGAGTTCGAGCAGCAATACTAATTTTTAAACACAATTTTATTACTATCTTCACTTAATCAACCAACACAATTAAAGGTAGAGAATGCACTCAATAATAATCCCGGAAGAGCAATCTCACAGGCTTAATTCAACTAACATATAATTAAAATTACTTAACTGAATCCTAGAACGCTCTTGACTCCTACGCTTGAATTCTCTTTAAATATCTTGCTTAACTAAACGACCTCTGATCGTAGTCTTGTTCAAAATTTAATTAACTTTCAAGAGACAATTATCAACCATCGACCATCATCGCGTACTCTAATACCAACGTTTAAATAGAAGTACTAATTTACTTAAATCTCGTCTTCTTCACCGAGGAAAGTTTTTACAGTTAAAAAGAATAATTTTACCCAAGTTTATTAGTAGACGTTTCGCGGATAGAACCGTTACAGAAGTTGATAAGTTTGATAAAGAAATATTATTGGTCTAACACAGTGATTCCCTAAGTGGTCTATATAGACCCCCAGGGGTCTATGACGACTTGCAAGGGGTCCACGACAGCAGAAAAATCATTTGGGGTCCATGAGGTGTAAATGGGGGTTTACGTGATGAAGGCTATCATTAAACTAGATTGTGACTCAAATTTTAAAAGAAAACTTAATCGAATGGAAACTAGATTTTACCTATTTAAAAGATTTATTTACTAAATTTAATGTGGTTAATTTGTTGTTATAAGGTGACAGCATAAATTTTATTACAACAAGGACCATCAATTCTGTGTTTCTTGCCAGATTTAAGCTGAAGGAGTATAATACTGGACGTCGCGAATTTTCAGTTTCTCAATTGGCCACAGACAATTTGCAGGAAGACGTTTTAACCTACATTCAACATTAAATTATTCTTTATTCAGATTTTGAAACTAAGTTTGATAATGCATTGACTACGGTTGTGATACCGCCCACCTTTGGTGACCGTATCTTTGATTGTCGGCGTGAGCTAGAGGTGTAGGGCTTACGAAAAGGAATAGACATTTTAAATTCTTAATATGACTTTATTAAGAATAGAACTTAAATGTCTAACAATTTAGATAAATTTAAATAAGTGAGAATCTAAAATGAAAAAACACACAGTGATGTTAAAACCCGAACCCGTAATTTAGCCACTTTCTCAAAAGTTATAATTTTTTAATCCCTAATTATTTCAATAATATTACAAGTCAAATATAAAAATAAACAGTCCCTTTAACCAAAACAGTTTCGATTTTTTATTTTAAAAAAAGTCGGGGCCCGCGTGGAACACCTTGTATTAATGGCGGGGTTTTTTTTCCGGTAACTCACGATAGGCTGTCAAATCCCCTAGTCTCTTTCACCAAACTTTCCCCCAAATTGCCACCCGCTTACTGAAACTTCTGTTCTTTTAAAAGCTATCTTATTTGCTTTCTTGTTCAATTTTGTTTCGGGTTTTTGGAGGGAAAAAAGAGTTGCCATTAATCTTGGCTAAATAACCCCAGGGTTATGTTGAAAAAAGCGCGTGAGCATCACACGGTAATAACAATAGTGATGAAGAATGAATGGCAATGTTTATGGTCACATTAAAAGAAAAATGTCTTTTTACAAGGGGAAACTGATCGGAATGGGCGTAACGGAGATCTTAAAGAAAAAGTTTAGAAACGGATATCACAATTTTTTTTTAAAAAAGACATACCTGTTATTCATCTTGAATTATAATTTTGGAAAAAGTTTTTAATTTTTTTTTCCTTGTAAGGAGTTTCAGCGTGTTTGTCAATTCCCAAAAAAAATAAATTAAATTTAAAAAAAAATCGGCATTTTCTAACTGGGGAAAATTTTGGGTTAAGACTGAAAATTATCAAATTTTTTTTTTCCCCCAATTTTTAATTATTTTTTTGGGGGGTTTAATAAATTTTAAATTAAATTTAAAATTTTTTTTTTTAAATTTTAAAAATTTTACTTCATTACAAATGTAAAAAAAAAATTTTTTAATAGGAATTTTAAAAAAAACAAAATTATAAATTTAAAAATTTTAATATTTCTTTTAAAAGAAAAAACAAATCTAACAAAAATTTAATTTTTAACATAAAAAATTTTTAAATTTTTTGGGAAAAAGGGAAAATGAACTCTGACTAAAAAATAAAAATGTTTTAAATTGGATATCATTGCAAAAAGATTTGTTTGAAGAAAAAGCTTACTCTACTTTTCGTTTTTGGGTCTACATTTTATTTGGGAAAAAATCTTTCCCAGGTATAAATATATTTTAAAAATTCCAAAAAAAGTTGTTTAACAACTGAATATCCAGAATCGTGTTAAACTGAGAGTTACAAATTATACCCCCATTTTGCGTTATGAAGTAAAAAGCGGGAAAGGATTTCCCAAAAATATATATATCAAAATATATATATATATATATATATATATATATATATATATATATATATATATATATTATTTTTAACTCTTTTTGATGAGAAACTTCTATTTTATGTTGGTTATTTCTTATTTTAAAAGTAAATATGTTTAAAATATACATAATACATAAAATAATATATGTACAACTTAAATATTTTATTTATGCTGAAGGAATAATTATATTTTATCCTTTTAATTTTTTTTTTGTTAGTAAATATCTTTATATGAAGCAAAATTAATATATAATAAAGCTCCATGTAAGTTCCATGTGTAAAGCTCCCTTTCCTAATTCTGCATGCATTGTCATGGGCATCGAATTATTTCAAATATTCCCCTCAGTGGGGCAAACTGAATCATATTGGTAGATTGGTTTAAAAACCACACACATGGGGGGGCCGTTGATATAGGTCAAAAAACTCCCTCGGCCCCCAAAAATATGGACCACCGAGCCCTTTTAAGTGGCCCGGTCATAAACCCATTTTCTGGGGAAATTCCTTTTAAGAACATTGTATTAAAAAATTTTGGGTTGGAAATTCTTTGAAAGAAATCAAAAAAATCAATTTTTTTTTTTTTGCTGTGGTTACTTTTTGGGGGCATATTTCATTTTCTATTTGAACGGTTAGTGAAAACAGACAACAGTGGAGTAGCGACAATTTGATGAGTGTAACTAATTTTTAATAATCTTTCATATCTTGCAAGTGAAAAATATTCGAAGGAAATATATCGTTTCAAGCCGACTGGGAGGTTCACTATTTTGCATTGAAAAACAAACAATGACCAGTAATTGTTTGATTTGTCACGAAAGTGCTTTATTTAAAACATACCAATAAACAAGTAATATAAAAAAAAAATTTTTTTAGTCAATTCCTACAGATCAAAAAAAGAAAAATTTTATTTTATACTTTTTATTAAATATTCAATTAATACAAATATGTATATACATATAACAATACAACATTATATAAGTGGTAATTAATTTTATTAATTATCTTTAAAAAAGTATCACTGTCATAAAACAATCGTATATATAAATTTCAGTTCAATGTTTTTAAAAACGTGAGAAAAAACCTTTTAAATTTTTTGCCAAGCCCCAAAGGGGCCCTAAGTTCCAAAAATAATGCCAATGGGGTTTGTATTTGTAATTCTTTAAAAAATTTTTTTAATAAATTTTACAATTTTTTAATTATTATTATATTATTGTATTGTCATCAAAATAATCCTGTGTACAAAATTTCAGCTCTATTGGCGCTTTAAAATGTATTTTAGAACGATTGAAAATTCCACCAAGATAAATAAATAAATATATAAATAAATAAATATATAGAGAGATTGTGAGCTAATAGTAGGAAATGAATAATAGTAGGGAAAAGAATCATTCAATGACACTTTTCTTCGAAGATCTCTTGCAAGAGGGGTTAAATAGTTTTCTTGAATATTCTTTGTAACAGAAACAAATTGTTTTGCCAGTGATATCACATCGGTAACAAAGACATTCTATGAAGTTTGTTGAATTATCGGTAATCATATGAAATCGTTTAGTGATGCAGACAGTAAGGAGGGGTGTTTCTTAAATGCTTCTAAATTTAGTGCTAAAAATAAAAAATAAAATATTAAAAATAATAATTAAAGAAAGCAAAACAGGAGTTATAGTATTTGGATCAATTTTCCCCATTTTAAATTTCCAATGTTATCTTGGTCTTAAAGCATTTCTTCACCCAACCCCTCTCCCCTTTATCCTCATATTGCGGCCCGCGTGAAATAACTAACATATGTATGCGACCCGCGTAAATTAGCTGACATATGTATGCGGCCCACCATAAAAAAAATGTTGAGTACCCCTGATATAGATAGTAGGAAAAATTAATCGCTAAAACTGCTAAGAACCCAAACATATAGTGGTCATGGCCCACTTTGAATATAAAAAAACTAACCCCTCTGCTCGTTATAATGTATATCCAAACTTACGCCATTTGATACTTTTGTCGTAAAATAGAAACTGTAAAATATTTCTATAATTGCCACTCAGTTATAGCTCTAATGCATGCCAATAGCGACCAACACATGCTTCATCCCCCAAAAGTGATTTCTACGCAAATTTGAAGGAAATACAATCAATTTTTGAAAAATTGATGTATGTAATCATATTACATGCATCAATATGTTATGATTTTCAGTAAAATATTCATAAGGTATCCGACTACGTTCGGAACCGTGATTTTAAAAAAGCGCATAAATGGATAATTGTCAGGATATTTAGTGTCACTTAGATTAGAATACATATATAAAATTGTTTTATAAGGACATTTTGACAAAAAAAATTATTTAAATACATTATTTTGGCAAAAAATTAACTTAGAATAATTTTTTTCCAAATGTTCTTCTTTTGTGAAAAATGCTTCTATTATAATAATATTTTGCCTGCATATAGCTCAGACCTCTCTACAGAGGCTCAATTAGAATGTTTGAAAAATTCACATTATTTTCAGAGTTACCACCAATTTTAAATAATTATTGGCGTTTTTTTCTTAAATTGCTCTGTTGATAAGTAAAACATGGATAAACCCACTTCTAAGGTATATATTTCAAACATTCTAGTTGAGCCTCTGTCGGGTCTGAGCTATATGCAGGCAAAATTATTATAATAGAAATTTTCACAAGAGAACATGAAAATAAATTATTCTAAGTTAATGCCAAAATATTGTATTTAAATAATTTTTGTCAAGAATGTTCTTAAAACAATTTATCATATTCTAATCTGACACGAAATATCATGAAAATTATCCATTTATGCCTAATCATAGTTCGAACGTATCGATACTATATAACAATCTCTATCCAGAATAAAATATTTCATATCAGGATAAATTTTAAGTAAAAGCTTCCGTTTATATGAATTTTACGTAAATGACATAATGTAGATTATGGTGGATTTACTCAACGATCAGGAACCAACATGGATCTCATAATGTCTTTTAGTTAAATTTAAAAAGAAAAGATAGTACGCTACGACTATTATTGACGTTATCCTAATTTTTAACATATTTCATATAATTTACATTTTAATCCCCTAAATATATCCCATATTGTTATAAATAATATGTGTTTCAGTAATTTTTTTAAAATATCTTACTTTTTAATTTCGAAATTATATAATATTCTATAAAAGTCAGATCACCAGATCTATTTGTATATAATTATAATTCATTTTTCAAAAAAAATTATAAAGTTTAATATTTTTTTTATCATAATTTATTTTAGATTAGATTAGAATATTTTTATACTGAAAGATTTTCACAAATAAGGTGCGGTAAGATAAAGAATCAAAGAAATTATTCTTCGATTAAAATAATTCTTAGCAATGAATCAGTATCGATGTACTTGTATTACAAAGAACGGAAAAAAGGTCAAACGATTTTGGAACTATTAACATTCTACCAGAAGATTAAAATAAAAAAAAATTAAGATATTCTCTGTTTATTTTAGCAAATCATACATATCTTATATTATTTTTTTATCATAAATTATGAAAAACATCTTAAACAGATTTTTTTCTTTTTGCACTTCACAGAAGGGTATAGCTTCATTACACCATTTTAGCAACTAATTATTCTAGAAACTATTGTTTTAAAATTTTTTCCTGTATTATTTTATTTCATTACTTATCAGTTTCAGATGATGGATTCATGAATTACATTTTTGCATGTAATCCGCTGGAACAAACGCCAGCAAGAAATTTGGCCAAATAGTTCTCAATCGCGTTTTGAAAGGCATATACGAATATTTTTAATGTCCCAGTGTCACACTGGATACGAAGATACATTATAAAATTGGCCCATGAAATATTTTTTATTACAATAAGAAGAAATGAGCTAAAGCGAATATTTTTGTAAAAGAAGAAATAATGGCATATGTTCTAAAAATCTGCTTTACATGAAATACATCTATAATGATTATGTTTTGCTTATATTAAAGCTAAAATTTCTTTAAAAGTCTTTAACTAGGATAATGTGAAGGAATTTCATTACTTTTCAGTAACTATCAATCGAAGTACGATCGCAGTTTTTGCTAGAATTTCTCTGCTCTAATGTATTAAAATGGAATATATACATAGCTACAAAGAATTATATACATATATATATATATATATATATACTTATATATATATATATATATCAAAAAATCCTATAGTTCAGGATCATTTACAAAAGCCTTAGCTGTATGTACCGTAAAATAAAACATAAAAACGCCCCTGTACTTTCAAGCTGAAAATTTTGATTTTTAGGTATATTAACCATAAAAGTGCACCCAGTTGTTTTGCTGAGAGAGCACAAGAAATGAAAGCGCAGTATTTCTTACTTGAAGTCATTTATTCGAGTATTATTCAAGATTTAGAAAAACAGTGTACTTCTAAAGGCTGACACCTCTAGTTCAGGTGGAATGTCATTTAAATAAACAGTATTTCCATGTATGTAAAGTCTATTCTTTTCCATGTACCATCTTTTTCTTTTTTTTTTTATGCACTCATTTTATACCCGGCGTATAGCGCGAGCACCGCAAATTTCGATCTTATTTTTTGTATTAAAAGTGCATTATTTGCTGGATTTTACGGTAGGTAAAATAATATTTTTTATACAAGTATTTTATATATAATTTTGTACCCATTTATTTTTTCATTTTTTTAAAGTGCGTATAAATAATTTTTTCAAATAGTGTTCTTAAAACAATTTTACATGTATATTCTAATTTCAGATGACACTAAATATTACATATGTATAAGGGATTTGCACCCACTTATACGTTTTTCAAAATAACTATTCCAAATGTAAATTGGATATCTAGTAATAAAATAATACTTATATCAACCTTGAATAATACAGCGAGTCAAGGAATACTATATTAGTTCAGTCCGATTAAAATTTGCATTGCATTTTTCTTTGATCCATGCTTTGTCTGAGCTGCCGTTTTCTGTTGTTTTGCTTAGATGATACCATCTGGGGAAACGAAGCTCTCAGAACAGAAATGCACAATTATTCTATACTTGCAGAAGAACAGTATATACCAGAGAATGGTAGAGAATTTCTTCCTTCATAACTTTTTTGTTTAACTGCCCCAGGGTAATCGGTATTTCCCAACTCACTACACAGCTTTTATTTCTTACCTCGTTTTAAATTTACATGCTCCCCATCTTTCAAACTTCCTGGATTTTTATTTCTATTTTTTAGTCAGTGAGGCCATTAAGCGCTACTTGTCTTTTTGTCCTTTTGAGGAATAATATATATTTCTTTCAAATATTTCTCTTTTCCAGTCTTCTGGTGATAGGTTTCAGTATTTTTTCTTCGTATCGAAGATTTTTTGTAGTACTTTAGGAAATAAATTACAACCATTTGGAATTTATTTGATTGTTCTGATATCTTTTATTTATCCAACAAAAGCCACAGATGACTTTCATCTAAATACTTTAGATACACAAATGGTAGAAACAATAAAATTGCGATTTTTTGTACATCAATACAACAAAAGCTATTTTTTTTCTTTTAATATACACATATAGCTATATAAGCTTCTAATACAAAACGGTTCAGGATACAATTCTGTTTCCTATATGTATAAGAAATATTTTTACTTATCCCCAACATTTAAATAATTTTTACAAAAGAAACTTAACAATTTACCAAAACAAATCTGAATAAATTGATTTGTATACAATTAAAAGAATTTAAGCCTTATCGCTTATGTATGTATTGTTACCGTATTTATCAAAATCTAAGCTGCCATATGGACTCTAAGCTAGTTTTTGTGAAGAAGTTAAAGATAGCGTAAAACGGTTTATCGATATCCAACTTATTTATGAAATTCTAAAAAAAAATTAGAGATAGGAACTACTAAGAATAAATAATTTAAAATTTATTTTATCAGCATTAAAAGCTTTTTAAAACATACATGAAACTGAATTTCTCTACAACTATCCAATGATTTTTTTCTGCCTTCAATTCCTAAGCAGCACTTGATTTTCAGTTGGAAAAATTATCCCTGCATTTATCTTTTATCTACAAGATTTAAGTTCCTAAATAGAATTACATTTACATAAATAATTTGCGTCTTAGAAAAGTAAGTCAGAGTCACTGAAAGCTTTAACTGAAACTCACCAGTACAAGAACTAATTTAAAGAAACAAATTTTACTTTAGAACAGACTTCTGTAGAATTTTTCGACAATAATTACACTTTAAATTTTAATTACTTTCATTTGAAGATAGGTAATTATCTGCTGAGAATATTCTTGAAACAAAAATTGCTAATCAAGTAGAACTAAGCAATGTTTTCCCCAAAAATTTCAAAATTAGTTCAACAATATTTAAAACATTGCTTGAATTCTATTCAGAAATGCATATTTGTAAAATAAGTTGTAGCTATATAATTCTTAATAATACAGCAGACGTATTATATTCGAATAAACCTTTAATATTCTCAACTGCACTCAAAATAAAAGAATATACCTGTTTGCTTAAAAGAATTCTAAAGATTAAAAAAATCGTTTGGATGTATTTATGCTGCGTTGTAAGATGCAATTAAAAGTATTTTTGCTAACTCAACGTCATTAACTAAATCAAGAATGATTGTTAATATGTTGATTAGAATATGTGGTAAATTTTCGTCGCTTACCGGTAATTATCAGATGTAACTGACGATGTCTTCAAACAAATATGTTATGTAGATTTTTTTTACTGAGTTTAATGATTGATGATTAAAATTTTTCGATCATTAATCATTTTTGTAACATTGAGAATTATGAAATCGCGGTGACAATTAATGAGTTTCAAAAATAAGAAAGTGGTGTCTGTGTAAAATTATCATTTATATCGTTTTCACACATAGCCATAATTAATGAATCATTAAATTAATATGTTCAAATAACCTTGCTTCAAATTAAATGAGTTCGGAATGTTTCACCATCTTAATAAGCAAAATTTCTTTGCAAAAAAAAATATAGTTAATAATCTGTAGAGCAAATCACTTAAGTTACATTTTTGTACATTTTGGCCTGAATTTAATATTTTTGCTTTCGATAGTAGATTTAAAGGCTCTTTCCAAAAGAAATTCTGGTAGCACTTCAAGTAGGGAGAAATAAGAAAAAAATAACATAACTTAACAGCGTAAACAACGTTCTGGGGAAGAAGTAAAGAACAGTCAAATCCATTTAGACCAACGATAAAAGTATTCCATGACTTACATTTCAATTTTGAAATTGTTTAACCAATATATTATTGTGTTTTTTTACATGTTTTGCGTTATTCGGTAAATAAATTTGTGCAATAATAAAATATATTTGAACAAATGAAAAATAATTGTTCCGGCCCAAAGGTCGTGGGTGTAACAGGTTTCGGGATAGAAGCAGGCGTGATCCTAAAAGTAGCTTCTTTTATTTTAGCTTTAACACTTTATAAATGATATATATACGTACAGTTTTATTGCTTAACTCTGGTAGTACTCTTACATCCTAATACGTAACCTATAAGATTATTCAAAATAACTTAGCTTGGCTTCTTAATCTGTACCAGAGCATGAGAATATTGAAAGAGTCAGAAAACAAAGCTTATTAAAATTAATTTACTGAAAGTAAGCAAACAAAATACTTTCTGAGTATAATAAAATATAAAATACACACATTTAGTATAATAGCAGCATAGTATGAGTAGTACTGTACAACCATAGTACTGCATTATTAAGGTATTCGACACATTCGGAACCGTGATTTTGCAAAAGCATATGAATATAGATAATATTGCATGATATTTGAATTTGTGTCACTTAAGGGTAGAAAGTATACATAAAAATTTTTTGGAATAATATTACAAAAAAATTATTTGAAGTGCAATAAAACAAAAGGCCAGACACTTGGGGAATGACCCATTTTTCGAAACCCCTCTCCTTTTGTAGAAAAATAAGCACCTATTATAATAATATTTTGCCTGTATAAAGATCAGACCACATACAGAGGCTCAACTAGAATTTTTTGAAATATATAGCAGAAATTAAGGTTTATCCATGTTTACGACAGAGGGAGGAATTTTAAGAAAAACGCCGATAATTATTTCAATTGCTTGCTTAATTCTAAAATAATGTGAATTTTTTCAAGAATTCATAGTTTTGCTTACCTCTGTACAGAGGTCTAGGCCTATATACAGGCAAAATATTGTTATAATGACTATAACTTTTACAAAGAGGGTATTTTGAAAAAAGTGTCTCTCTCTCTCTCTAAGCGAATTTTTTGCCAAAATATTATATTTAAATAAATTTTTGAAATCCAAAATGTCCTTAAAACAATTTTATACATGTATCGACACTATATCATAGTCTTATATGCTATCACAGTTCCCAATGTCATATACCTTCATTGTAATAAATTAGGATTTGATAGTACAGTAGGCCCATGGACTTGTATTGCTTACTTATCTTGATAATTTGTACTGTTTGTAATTAATTTCTTAACTTCCAATTAAAAGTTACGCCATTCGCTCCCCAATGCCACCATTTTCCACGTTGAAGCACATATTTTGATGGTTTTTTTTGGAAGGGGGAGGAGAAAAGGAATAAATAAGCAAATATTCTGAAAAAAGTAAATCCTTCTCAAACATTGTCAAGGTCCTTTTATTGCATTCCAAAGCCTTTGGTATAATTTTATGGATAGCAGTGCACAGAAAAGATCATACTGCGGAAAGGCGTATATATACATCCATAAAATAAATGCTTTGGCATAACAAGACGTTTATATACGTCGATGACACATTAGAGGTTAAAGTCGCATTATAGCTTTAGCGTCAAAGTATAGTATTATTGAATTCTATACATTGTTATAGTATAGAGGGGAGCGCGATGAAACTAATGATTGAATATTGGGTCGCGAATATTGAATGTTTGAGAAGCACAGGCTTAAGTCTCCTTATGGCAATACATCTCGAACTATTGTGGCCTGATCCAACTTTAATTCCTTCCAGAACTCCCGGTGGATTCTAGGATGAATATTAATTTCAAGACGCGTGACTTCCCAGTCGCAATTCACTTTCTATTATTCTTAGATTTCACGATTAACCTCAAACATCTAAACGTCAGGGTCAATAGCATTTTATTTGCATAAAATAAAATCTTCTCTAAAGAAAGCGGTTTTTAAACTGAAATTCACAGCTAAAGAATAGTTTCCCCAAGAGGATTAGTAGAAGAATCATGAATAGAACCCGTTACAAAAAATGTATGATAATGATAATATACTTTTATGGGAATAATTCTATTCTATTCTCATAAAGTTCCAAAGACCTAAACATTTTTTGTATAATTCCTTATGATTTTTATTTATTTTATACCTAAAATAACTTTAAAAAAAGCAGATACCTTACGGTCCTGTAAGGGTTAATTTTGGATCCTTTACAGTAAAACCCCTCAGGGGGCTCACCTTCTTTAGGTGGGTACGGGTGTATGCACAATTGAGGTACCCTAAATGATCTTTTTCAGCACTTTCCAGGGTTTTACTATCTTTGGTAAACACACACGGGTGTGCACGACGGGGTACCCCAGTGATCCTTCTCTATTTTTCGACCCTCAAATAGCATCATCCATTTTCTTTCTTCTTTTCCCTTCCAGACTACAAACCTATGAATGTTTGGCGCAGTATAGCCAAAACTGGCTCTTGCGCCATAAAACACCAAACTCAACTCAACCTTTACAGTAAAAATATAAAAAAATCTCTTTCTTTTTTTGTCTAATTATTTTTGGATTCGAAATAAATCTTGGCCTTATATTCGACTTACATTATTTTTCCTCGTATTACTTTTTTTATTCTGAAAAAAGAAACACGTGATAACATGTTTCGTGAGGAGCTGGGAACCTTGATTTCCGTGCTTTATGCCGTTTATTCCTTTAATTTTTATGCATAAAACAGGGAGAGCTAAAACATATTACTACAGTGCTGGCAATTAGATTTGCAGCACCATGAAGCAAAAGAAATAAAAAAAAGATATTTACTGTATGTAAACAATATGACATGAAGACAAAATGGTTATATTTGTCAGCAGTTTGGGGTTTTACAGGGGTGGGAAGTTGGTACAGTTACCACCCTTGGCAATTCAAACGGTCCGTACCCAATAAGGCATGGAGTCGAACTAAACTTGGATTGAAACAGGCAATTCATTCCACGCTGCTTCAAGTTTATGCCACACCATCAACCTAAAAGCTAGAGTGGGTAAGCAAGGCAGTCTCTCAGTAATCCAAGTTCAGACGTTTTCAATGGTTGACAAATCTGGAGACCATGTAGGACACAGAAATAATCGAATACCCTTGTTCGAGGAATATCAGAACACGACGTGCAACACGTTGTCTTGCTTTGTCTTGTGGGAATATGACATTTGGGGGGCCTCGAAGATATAGGTCACAACCACTGGACGTAAGATATCAGAAATGTACCAATCTGCGTTCAAATTACTACCGATTCGAACTAGAGATGTGCGTGTCGTTCACCCTATGGTTGCCCAAACTATCTCACTAGGTTCATGACCCCTATACTGATAACGAATGCAAGCAGGCGACGAGCGGTCTCATCGGACCCACCAGACGTAACGCTACAGCCATCAGGAGATACTGCGCCACAAAACAGGGTGCGACATCTCTCACGCGTTCTTCTTCCTAGCACCAACCTCTATATGTTCTTTGACATTACACGATTAATAGGCGAACTTTTCAACCCAAATCCAAAGTGAAACATGAAGCATAGATGCAAATAAGATAACCTTTAAAAAGGATAGAAAGTTTAGTGAGTAAGGATGGCGAATTTAGAGAAACTCTGTTTGGAAAAGGTAGAAGTGTAATTTGACAGCCTACCAAAGCATCACGGATATCAGGCCATTACCTGTGCACTTGAGCCTAACAGCCTATCACAAAGTAATTGAACCGTTGAGTATTCAACCAAGGTGGGAAGATTATATTTTCACAGACGCTAGTATATTATTGAGATTGTGATTAGGCAGATAATATATTTATATTGATAAGTGATTTAATTGCGCGATCTAGGTTATTTAAAACTGCGTACTTTGGTTTTTATTCTCACTTAATATAAGTTTATTCTGATATCCTAAGTAATTTAAGTTAAATTCTTAATAAAAGTCATATTAAGAATTGTAGGTATATCATATCATTCCGAGAATCCACACCTCCTAACTTGGAAACCCCTGACATGGCTATCGAACAATGGCCATGTCTCAAGGGATTCGTCTGAAAAGACGACATTGTACCCCTCTTGTATCCAGTTTTGTCAAACGGTGCACCAGAGTTGACGTCTCTCTCTCTCTCTATGCTGCCTTGTCAAGAGAAGCCAAAGTAATGGCCACGGTTCTGACAATTCACGCTGCTACAAACAGCGTCAAACCGTACGGAGTGCTGCACGCATTTTCTAACTAATGGTTGCTTGATGTGGTTGTAAGGTTTTGCAGGGCCAACCTCACAATATGTCTGTTCTCTCGAATATTACATGTCGTTCAATATGACCTTTAACAATCCATTAATTCCATATTATCATGACAATGGCTGTATTTCGAAAGGGCGAAGAACGATATCACGGAACGATAATCTGCTCTTTCTATAGGCAATGATCCTGCCTTTGGCGAATTCCTAGTAAGCCCCTGGCGAACACTTGCTGGTAAGTATTTCTTATTATTCGAGGCATAGCATGATATTCTTAGCAAACTCCGACCATTCAAACCGCTTTCCAAACGAGAAATCCACTGCACAACCTTTCTTCTATGCGATGGTTTAGATATCGTTCCTCTTTCCTGTGTTACCTAAATGCGCTGAAATAATAATCATTTGCATATCTTAGTTTCTTCCTTTCATATTATTTTGATATTTGTCAGATTATTCCTTTCTAGTGTTGTAATTTTAACAGCTAGCAGTGTGTTTATATAGGTGTAAAATAAATTTCTAAGACAAGGTTGGAAAACATATAAGCTTTTTATATATAAGTATGGGTATGTACCCAATACAATAACAACCCTTTGAAACTCCATAAAAAAATGACATATTAGAATAACAAAACCTCATTATTCTTACTCTCTCTATTAAAACAAAACTTTTTCCTTAATACTTGAAACTAATTTAATTATTTCGAGCTATTCATGCATTGATATAGTTTCATTTCAAAAATTCCTTTTAGGTTTATAAAACAAAAATAAGACAGATCATGATTGGCTCATTCTATTAAGTCCTTTCACGTAATCGGAAATTCAATTTCAATGCTACGAGTACTCACAATAAAAACTTTTACTTCCAGTAATTGTTTAGTTTTCCTTTTAAATTACAAAAAAAAGTATCAAGACAATAAATTGTAGCTCAGGAAGTCTTTTTCTCATCTACATTATTTCAATAAAATTATTCTTTTAAATTAGCATCCAGTAAAATGTTTCCGGACAATGGTTCAAAGAAATTACTGTGAGCTTCTTCACTGTAAAAAAAAAAGAGAGAGAGGGGGAAGTATGATTTGAAATTCAAATGAGATTTATTTAATAAATGAATTCCATCTCATTCTATTTTCAAGAATCTTTTTTATTTCTAAGATGTCCCAAATATTAATGTTAATACAATCATTCAGAACTGTTTTATGAATATTCTGGGTATTTTGTATACATGTTAAACTGATAATAACGCACTCTTTATTTTTAGATTCCATTGTGTTATATGTCAGTTTTCTGTATAAATAACAGTACTGGAAATTACAAATGATTTTGTATAATACATTATTGAATTTCAAGAAGCGAAAAAGAATTTTTTGTTTTAATTTAAAACAGTTGGATTTGAAGCTAGTAACTAAATTGAGTTACTGATTTTTCTAAAAGAAAATATGCAATTAATTTTGTTCTCATTATTTGAAACTTTAAAAATAAAAATGTTTCATGTGTGTTTTAAAAACAGTTATTTTGAATCGTTATTTTTAAAAATTCATTCTGTGAAATCATCGTCTCAAAATTAAGTACAAATAATAATTAAATATGTATTGATATTAAATTTATTTTTTTTAAATATTTTTCTCTTATTTGAGATGTTACTTTTTATATATTACCTTTCCTATTCTCTCATTTTAAAACTATCTAATCAAAGGAACGCTTATTAAAAATTTTCCTCTTTTTTTATTAATTCTTTGATTCATGTGGAGGTGAAATTTTACAGTAGTATTCTTATGACTACACTAAGAACTAACTGTAAAATACCTCTCAAGAAATAAGTTTCAAATTCCTTTGTCTTGTATTCTATTACATATTACATTCCCTTTCCAAATTGTTTTGCTTCTTCGCATTTGCATTTTTTTCCTACATTGGCTTTGTTTTCTAGAATCATCAACTTGAGTGAATATCTGAAAAAAGGATCTTTGAAACCATACTTCTCATGGAAGTTATACATTATTGTTTGCATTTTTTATTTATGTGATTTTTTTCTGCTTTTCAAATTTAACTTTGGCATTGATTCATAAAAATAAAGTATCTTTTACACTGACATACAGAGTGTGATACAAAAAAAAAAACGAAAATCAGCGTGTTGCTTGAAAAAAGAGCGGAGTTGGTAATAACTGTTATGGTGCAGTCATTCCACGCACCTCCTTTGTCCTCCTCCTTAATCGATCACGTCAGTTGGAAGTACTGCGTCATTGAGTGAACAAGTGCAACTGCCTTCTGCCTGAAAAATGTCGAATCAACATCAAGTGAAACAAAAAATCAGCCACTGAAACATTTCAAATACCTTGTCAGGAAACATGGAACGATCTTTTACCTTGTGCATGTGTTTTGAGATAAGGTATAAAAAGATTTTCAGGGGGAAGGTCAGTGAGGAAGAAGAAGAGGAACCTGCTGGGCTTTAAGTTCAGCGATTACAGACCAAAACACTTAGCCAAAAATTCGGGATATGAGTGGGACTTCACTGCATCATTGGTCAACAAGTTAATCGGCACTAAGCGCCATTGGGGCCTTCGCCCAGAAAAAAGGGAGTAGGGGGCGAAAGGCCAAGAATTGGGGAGTGATGGATGAAGCTGTTACTTACCAAAATGTGCGCTCACATGCCTATCTTTCAAATCAGTTTCACAGCCGGCAGAAACGAACTAAGAAGAAGCATCGTCCTTATTCACCTGATTTGGTTCATGAGACTTTTTTTTATTTCCTACAGTTAAATCTTGCTGAAAGGGAACCCATTTTACCTCAATTGAAGAGTTCAGTCAAAAAATGAAAACCTCCCAGAGGACTTGAGGCCTCGTTTCCAGAATAGTACCTGCACCAGTATTGGCAGCACCGAAGTATAGGAATGCTGAAGGTGACCACTTTGGAGGTGACAACACTTGGATAGCTTTGGGTTCTGTAAGTACAATGAATTTATTGCGTGAGTAAGTGTCTAAATGTATGTGTGTGTGTGTGTGTGTGTGTGTGTGTGTGTGTGTATGTAATGTGTGTGTGTGTGTGTGTGTGTGTGTGTGTGTGTGTGTGTGTGTGTGTGTATGTGTGTGTGTGTGTGTGTGTGTGTGTGTGTGTGTGTGTGTGTGTGTGTGTGTGTGTGTGTGTGTGTGTGTGTGTGTGTGTGTGTGTGTGTGTGTGTGTGTGTGTGTGTGTGTGTGTGTGTGTGTGTGTGTGTGTGTGTGTGTGTGTGTGTGTGTGTGTGTGTGTGTGTGTGTGTGTGTGTGTGTGTGTGTGTGTGTGTGTGTGTGTGTGTGTGTGTGTGTGTGTGTGTGTGTGTGTGTGTGTGGCCATGTGTGGCCCTGGCCCTGTGTGTGTGTGTGTGTGTGTGTGTGTGTGTGTGTGTGTGTGTGTGTGTGTGTGTGTGTGTGTGTATTTATATTATACTTTCAAACTTCTACTTTTCTTTTTAATTTCTCTTTTTTGGTCCTTACTTGGGTAGTAATTCAGTTTAAAACACACAAGGTGCATTTTAAATTACCGTAAAGTCATCCATGTAACGCGCACGTTAGCATAAGCTCAAAATTTACTGATGCTCGCTATACGCCGGATATAAAAAAGCCAGCTTTAAGAATAAAAGAAAAAACGAGAATAGATAAAATATCAGACTTCTACATAAATCGAAATATTGTTTATTTAAAGTATGTATTATGCATATAGACTTTAATTGCTTGAGTCATTCTAGAAGCATACTAATCTTTTCAAAAGCTTGGAATAATACCTAGAATAAATTATTTCAAAACATTAGAGCCTTGCGCACGTTTATTTTAGGTTTCATCTCCAAAAAGGGGGTGAAGTATTGGGTGCGGCGAATAATATCTAAGGTAAAATTTGCCGCTTGATGTATAGGGTGCGTCATACACCGTATTACACGGTAGTATCCTCTTTCAATAGAAAAAATGTGTATTTACTTGGTTTTGTTTTAGACACAAAAAGATTTCCTTTAAATGAAATTTTGTTGTTACATTTCAACATACGGCTGATCTGGCTACGGAATTAGATCGAGGCCCACGAAATTCAGCATGCCGGCGAGAATGAAATATACACCTGTCTTTAGCACCATATAGGTGAAAGTACGATTTAGCTCGGTTCCACCCCAATTTTGAGGGAGAACACACGGGGTGTTGAGGGGGGCACCCAACTCTCCTTCCAACCTCAGGGAGGGACTTGTCCCTCCACGGCAATTTAGAACTCCCATGCCGCAAAAGCACTATACATTCACAAATATCCATGCCTTCTCCGGTATTCGAATCCAGGTCCTACGAAACATCATCAGCTACAGCGTCGCTAACCACTATACCGGATGGGCGACTCTTGAAAACTTATTCTACTGAAAGTAAAATTCTTATAATAAGTGAATTATGACATGACATTCATTAATTCTGAATGATTTAAAATCAAAATAAAGAAACTTGTGTATCATAGTAAAGCAAAATAAATTCATAAAATTTATATTATGACTCCAATTTAATTTTAAATTATTTAGAAAAAACCTATACGGCATCAATTCAATGAACATACATTTAGAAAAAGTAACACATAAGGATGAGTTTTGTTCAAAAGAGAGTTGAAAATTTATTCCTCAGATAACCCATTTTCCGATAGTCACGTTCAGCAAAAATGCTTTAACCCTAGCTAAAGGTCAAGGTTTCTCATGAGCGCAACTTCAAATAGCATCATAGAGAAACACGTCAAACATTTTGCTTTAATTTGAGTTTTCATTATGCTATCTCGGAAAAAGATTTTAGTATTACAGAAATAAAGTTCGATTCTACAAAAATTTTAGAAGAAAGGAGTTATAGGGGAAGATAGTGTATTTATTTGTGTCTTTAAGGGGTTTTAATACATTTTTGAAGAATATTTTCAACTAATAATAACAGTAATGAATTTGTATTTTTAATTGAATGTATAACATAGATTTGACAGAAGCATGATCAAATATTTTTGAAATTGTACAAATTTAATTTGCATGTATTTCAAGAGTTCGTTACACCAAAATCTTTAACATATTCTGTGCAGGCTTAACTTCATTTTCAATATTCTTCCGTGATTTTTTTCCATTTATATGGTAGAAATTATTATCATTATACAGGTATTTATTAGTGTAGCTGAATTATTTGCTGAATGAGATTTAGCCTATTAAAGGTTAATTATTCTCCATTCTCAAACTAAAGTGGAGTCGCGAGTAGCCTAGTAGTTGGCGCATTTGGACGCTGGAAACCAGGAGCCTAGGTTCGATGCCCGATCCTCAAAGAGTGCACGGGCGCGTGCTCGTTAAATCAGGAGTCCGAAAGTTTTTGTGGGGAGGCCGCCGAAGAAACAGGATGCTAAAGAATATTTGCCACTCCTGGGTTTGTACCTAACTTGCGGAGGTGGGGCTAGGTGGTCTCGCCATCTATCGTGTAAGTCCAACCTTTCTCAGGCTCACGGCGGCTTTCTTCCTTCCCAGCCGGAAGGACATAACAAACCAATGGAATTGAATTTTTATAAATTAATGTATATATTTTGATATAATGGCATTTTTATTCCATTGTTAAAAGTGATCAATTTAATTTTCCTTTTACATACATTGTGGTATAACCAGAATGTAATGGCATTACATCGCTATATTTTGGAGCGTATAGAAAATAGGGCATAATAAACTAGTCATGTGTACTATGAAGTGTGCTTATATGGAAATAAATATAAAAAATGTACTAAAACATTTAAGTACAAAATATTCTATTTTAAAACAAGGGAAGTTTTTAACAAATAGAGTTCAAATAAATTTAATTTAATGTAATAGCTGGCTTTTACATATAATCACTTCAATGATTGTAAGAGTTTTTATAATAATTATAAATGATGTCTTTAGCAGTGTATCTTGCCAAATTATGCGAGGTGAGTCGGAAAATAAGTTTCCCTGTCGACTGTCATTGAGTAGTGTAGCTGAAAGTCAAAACATAGAAGATGAGGACATTAGGATAACTTTATTTTTTCACGCAAAGTACCAAATTACGGTAGGAGACATTTATCATACCGCTTGATAGAAACTTCAAAACCCTCTAAGAAAAATTAAGAGGCTTTGCACTTTTGGAATAAGCGTTTGCTTGGCTACTTGGGCGAAAGGCGAGCTTACAACAAGAAGGAACCCACAAAACACCGATACATCATTAGTTAGTACATTGTGTTTTATACTAAACGAGGTATTGTGACGCAGTCGAAATTGATAGAGGCGGTTCGGAAAAAGCGGCCCCTGGCATCTTACGATCTTACATGCTGTTATTTGGATGAATTATTTGTTAAGCAGCCCCAGAGCGCAGCACTTGGTTGGGAGTGCCTACATCATCGCAGTCTGATCATACGCACCAAGTGACTTCTGGCCCCGAACACCTTTGAGAGAATTTCCGCCGGAGAAAGTGCTTTGGAAACTGTGCTGAGATCAAACAAGCGGGTGAACAACTTCTTCCGTATGCGAAGCCCTGAAATTTTCCTGGGGGAGCTTTTTGAAGTTTATCAGAAAGCGGAATGGCGTCAATATAATGTACTTGGTACTATGTAAAAAAATAAAAAAAAAAAAAGGATTGTCTTACATCTTTAATGTCTCATTCTACCACGACGGGAAAACTTATTTTTGTTCGCCTCATTAATAATTTCTTCAAACTTTGCTAATAAATCTTACTGGAATATTTAATAATGTCACGAATATTCCTCTTAAATACTGATCCATTGAAAGTCGAGGCTTTATTCAAATTTAGACCAAAAGTACCTTACTTCGTTATTGACGCTATTTTTCTTTGTCTGTTATCAGAACTCCAAATTTCTTTGTAAATTTAAAGTGTAAAAGTTACAAAATTGGTACATATAATTAAATCAACTGGTCCTCAGATGCTGAATGAAGTTTACAGAATGACTATGAACTGTAGTTTTAATTTGAATGAGAATTATTTAAAATCAAGGAATTCATCTATATCTTGTTCTGGAAGGCGATGTACTTAAGAAACAAAGTAATATTTTCTATTTTACATCTTTTTACACTTTGTTTGTCTCTGCAACATTGTCTAACTCAAGTCAATTAAAATTGAGTATATTATAATATACAAAGGGAAACATATATAAAATTGTTTTTTATAAGGACATTTTGACAAAAAAATTATTTAAATACATTATTTTGGCAAAATTACTTGAGACTCAGTACACTTCCAAATGTTCTTTTATGAAAAATGCTTCTATTATATAATAATATTATTTTGCCTGCATATAGCTCAGACCTCTCTACCCAGAGCTCAAATTAGAATGTTTGAAAAATTCACATTATTTTCCAGAGTTACCACACCAATTTTAAATAATTATTGGCGTTTTTTTCTTAAATTGCTCTGATATTGTCGTAAAACATGGATAAACCCACTTCTAAGGGTATATATTTCAAACATTCTAGTTGAGCCTGTACAGAGGTCAGGCTATATGCAGGCAAGAGAATCTGCTTATAATAGAGGGCACTACGAAACTGGAAAATAAATATTCTAAGTTGGAAAAATGACAATATTTAAATAATTTTGTCAAAAATATTCTTAAAATAATTGTCATATTCTAATCTGACCTGTCATGAAAATTAATACATTTATGCACAAATGGTCGAAACGTAATCTATACTAATATAACAATCTCTATCCAGAATAAAATATTATTTCATATCAGGATAAATTTTTAAGTAAAAGCTTTTACGTTTATATGAATTTTAAGTAAATGACATAATGCTTAGATTACTTGGTGGATTTACTCAACGATCAGGAACTTCAACATGGATCTCATAATGTCTTTTAGTTAAATTTAAAAGAAAAGATAATGAGTACGCTACGACCTTATTGACGTTATCTAATTTTTTAACATATTTCATATAATTTACATTTTAATCCTAAATATATCCCATATTATTTATATAAATAATATGTGTTTCAGTAATTTTTGAAAATATCTTACTTTATTTCAGAGTATATATTCTATAAAAGTCAAATCACCAGATCTATTTATATATAATTATAATTCATTTTTCAAAAAAATAAATAAATTATAAAGTTGAATATTTTTTTATCATAATTTATTTTAGATTGGATAAGAACATTTTATGCTGAAAGATTTTCTCAAATAATGTGTGGTAAGATAAAGAATCAAAGAAATTATTCTTCGATTAAAATAATTCTTAGCGATGAATCAATATCGATGTACTTGTATTACAAAGAAAGGAAAAAAGGTCAAACGATTTTGGAACTGGCAGCTAACATTCTACCCCCAGAAGATTAAAATAAAAAATTGAATATTCTCTGTTTATTTAGCAAATCATACATATCTTATATTTCTTTTTTATCATAAATTATGAAAAACATCTTAAACAGATTTTTTTCTTTTTGCACTTCACAGAAGGGTATAGCTTCATTACACCATTTTAGCAACTAATTATTCTAGAAACTATTGTTTTAAAATTTTTTCCTGTATTATTTTATTTCATTACTTATCAGTTTCAGATGATGGATTCATGAATTACATTTTTGCATGTAATCCGCTGGAACAAACGCCAGCAAGAAATTTGGCCAAATAGTTCTCAATCGCGTTTTGAAAGGCATATACGAATATTTTTAATGTCCCAGTGTCACACTGGATACGAAGATACATTATAAAATTGGCCCATGAAATATTTTTTATTACAATAAGAAGAAATGAGCTAAAGCGAATATTTTTGTAAAAGAAGAAATAATGGCATATGTTCTAAAAATCTGCTTTACATGAAATACATCTATAATGATTATGTTTTGCTTATATTAAAGCTAAAATTTCTTTAAAAGTCTTTAACTAGGATAATGTGAAGGAATTTCATTACTTTTCAGTAACTATCAATCGAAGTACGATCGCAGTTTTTGCTAGAATTTCTCTGCTCTAATGTATTAAAATGGAATATATACATAGCTACAAAGAATTATATACATATATATATATATATATATATACTTATATATATATATATATATCAAAAAATCCTATAGTTCAGGATCATTTACAAAAGCCTTAGCTGTATGTACCGTAAAATAAAACATAAAAACGCCCCTGTACTTTCAAGCTGAAAATTTTGATTTTTAGGTATATTAACCATAAAAGTGCACCCAGTTGTTTTGCTGAGAGAGCACAAGAAATGAAAGCGCAGTATTTCTTACTTGAAGTCATTTATTCGAGTATTATTCAAGATTTAGAAAAACAGTGTACTTCTAAAGGCTGACACCTCTAGTTCAGGTGGAATGTCATTTAAATAAACAGTATTTCCATGTATGTAAAGTCTATTCTTTTCCATGTACCATCTTTTTCTTTTTTTTTTTATGCACTCATTTTATACCCGGCGTATAGCGCGAGCACCGCAAATTTCGATCTTATTTTTTGTATTAAAAGTGCATTATTTGCTGGATTTTACGGTAGGTAAAATAATATTTTTTATACAAGTATTTTATATATAATTTTGTACCCATTTATTTTTTCATTTTTTTAAAGTGCGTATAAATAATTTTTTCAAATAGTGTTCTTAAAACAATTTTACATGTATATTCTAATTTCAGATGACACTAAATATTACATATGTATAAGGGATTTGCACCCACTTATACGTTTTTCAAAATAACTATTCCAAATGTAAATTGGATATCTAGTAATAAAATAATACTTATATCAACCTTGAATAATACAGCGAGTCAAGGAATACTATATTAGTTCAGTCCGATTAAAATTTGCATTGCATTTTTCTTTGATCCATGCTTTGTCTGAGCTGCCGTTTTCTGTTGTTTTGCTTAGATGATACCATCTGGGGAAACGAAGCTCTCAGAACAGAAATGCACAATTATTCTATACTTGCAGAAGAACAGTATATACCAGAGAATGGTAGAGAATTTCTTCCTTCATAACTTTTTTGTTTAACTGCCCCAGGGTAATCGGTATTTCCCAACTCACTACACAGCTTTTATTTCTTACCTCGTTTTAAATTTACATGCTCCCCATCTTTCAAACTTCCTGGATTTTTATTTCTATTTTTTAGTCAGTGAGGCCATTAAGCGCTACTTGTCTTTTTGTCCTTTTGAGGAATAATATATATTTCTTTCAAATATTTCTCTTTTCCAGTCTTCTGGTGATAGGTTTCAGTATTTTTTCTTCGTATCGAAGATTTTTTGTAGTACTTTAGGAAATAAATTACAACCATTTGGAATTTATTTGATTGTTCTGATATCTTTTATTTATCCAACAAAAGCCACAGATGACTTTCATCTAAATACTTTAGATACACAAATGGTAGAAACAATAAAATTGCGATTTTTTGTACATCAATACAACAAAAGCTATTTTTTTTCTTTTAATATACACATATAGCTATATAAGCTTCTAATACAAAACGGTTCAGGATACAATTCTGTTTCCTATATGTATAAGAAATATTTTTACTTATCCCCAACATTTAAATAATTTTTACAAAAGAAACTTAACAATTTACCAAAACAAATCTGAATAAATTGATTTGTATACAATTAAAAGAATTTAAGCCTTATCGCTTATGTATGTATTAATTACCGTATTTATCAAAATCTAAGCTGCCATGGACTCTAAGCTAGTTTTGTGAAGAAGTTAAAGATAGCGTAAAACGGTTTATCGATATCCAATATTTATGAAATTCTAAAAAAAAATTAGAGATAGGAACTACTAAGAATAAATAATTTAAAATTTATTTTATCAGCATTAAAAGCTTTTTAAAACATACATGAAACTGAATTTCTCTACAACTATCCAATGATTTTTTTCTGCCTTCAATTCCTAAGCAGCACTTGATTTTCAGTTGGAAAAATTATCCCTGCATTTATCTTTTATCTACAAGATTTAAGTTCCTAAATAGAATTACATTTACATAAATAATTTGCGTCTTAGAAAAGTAAGTCAGAGTCACTGAAAGCTTTAACTGAAACTCACCAGTACAAGAACTAATTTAAAGAAACAAATTTTACTTTAGAACAGACTTCTGTAGAATTTTCGACAATAATTACACTTTAAATTTTAATTACTTTCATTTGAAGATAGGTAATTATCTGCTGAGAATATTCTTGAAACAAAAATTGCTAATCAAGTAGAACTAAGCAATGTTTTCCCCCAAAATTTCAAAATTAGTTCAACAATATTTAAAACATTGCTTGAATTCTATTCAGAAATGCATATTTGTAAAATAAGTTGTAGCTATATAATTTCTTAATAATACAGCAGACGTATTATATTCGAATAAACCTTTAATATTCTCAACTGCGCTCAAAATAAAAAGGAAGGCTCCTGTTTTGCTTAAAGAATTCTAAGATTACAAAATCGTTTGGATGTATTTATGCTGCGTTGTAAGATGCAATTAAAAGTATTTTTGCTAACTCAACGTCATTAACTAAATCAAGAATGATTGTTAATATGTTGATTAGAATATGTAGTGAATTACAAATTAACACTGGTATTATCAGATGCTTGACGATGTCTTACAAAAACAAATATGTTATGTAGATTTTTTTTACTGAGTTTAATGATTGATGATTTAAGGTACAGAATGGTAAACATTTTGTAACATCCAGAGGTAAGCCTGTAAAATCCCTTGGTGACAATTAATGAGTTTCAAAAATAAGAAAGTGGTGTCTGTAAAATTATCATTTATATCGTTTTCACACATAGCCATAATTAATGAATCGTTAAATTAATATGTTCAAATAACCTTGCTTCAAATTAAATGAGTTCGGAATGTTTCACCATCTTAATAAGCAAAATTTCTTTGCAAAAAAAAAATATAGTTAATAATCTGTAGAGCAAATCACTTAAGTTACATTTTTGTACATTTTGGCCTGAATTTAATATTTTTGCTTTCGATAGTAGATTTAAAGGCTCTTTCCAAAAGAAATTCTGGTAGCACTTCAAGTAGGGAGAAATAAGAAAAAATAACATAACTTAACAGCGTAAACAACGTTCTGGGGAAGAAGTAAAGAACAGTCAAATCCATTTAGACCAACGATAAAAGTATTCCATGACTTACATTTCAATTTTGAAATTGTTTAACCAATATATTATTGTGTTTTTACATATTTTGCGTGTTCGGTAAATAAATTTGTGCAATAATAAAATATATTTTGAACAAATGAAATATATTTGTTCCGGCCCAAAGGTCGTGGGTGTAACAGGTTTCGGGATAGAAGCAGGCGTGATCCTAAAAGTGGCTTCTTTTATTTTAGCTTTAACACTTTATAAATGATATATACGTACAGTTTTTATTTGCTTGCTCTGGTAGTATATTATAATGCAGCCTATAAGATTATTCAAAATAACTTAGCGAAGCTTCTTAATCTGTACCAGAGCATGAGAATATTGAAAGAGTCAGAAAACAAAGCTTATTAAAATTAATTTACTGAAAGTAAGCAAACAAAATACTTTCTGAGTATAATAAAATATAAAATACACACATTTAGTATAATAGCAGCATAGTATGAGTAGTACTGTACAACCATAGTACTGCATTATTAAGGTATTCGACACATTCGGAACCGTGATTTTGCAAAAGCATATGAATATAGATAATATTGCATGATATTTGAATTTGTGTCACTTAAGGGTAGAAAGTATACATAAAAATTTTTTGGAATAATATTACAAAAAAATTATTTGAAGTGCAATAAAACAAAAGGCCAGACACTTGGGGAATGACCCATTTTTCGAAACCCCTCTCCTTTTGTAGAAAAATAAGCACCTATTATAATAATATTTTGCCTGTATAAAGATCAGACCACATACAGAGGCTCAACTAGAATTTTTTGAAATATATAGCAGAAATTAAGGTTTATCCATGTTTACGACAGAGGGAGGAATTTTAAGAAAAACGCCGATAATTATTTCAATTGCTTGCTTAATTCTAAAATAATGTGAATTTTTTCAAGAATTCATAGTTTTGCTTACCTCTGTACAGAGGTCTAGGCCTATATACAGGCAAAATATTGTTATAATGACTATAACTTTTACAAAGAGGGTATTTTGAAAAAAGTGTCTCTCTCTCTCTCTAAGCGAATTTTTTGCCAAAATATTATATTTAAATAAATTTTTGAAATCCAAAATGTCCTTAAAACAATTTTATACATGTATCGACACTATATCATAGTCTTATATGCTATCACAGTTCCCAATGTCATATACCTTCATTGTAATAAATTAGGATTTGATAGTACAGTAGGCCCATGGACTTGTATTGCTTACTTATCTTGATAATTTGTACAGTTTGTAATTATTCTCTTAACTTCCAATTAAAAGTTACGCCATTCGCTCCCCAATGCCACCATTTTCCACGTTGAAGCACATATTTTGATGGTTTTTTTTGGAAGGGGGAGGAGAAAAGGAATAAATAAGCAAAGTATTCTGAAAAAGTAAATCCTTCTCAGAACATTTGTCAAGGTCATTGCATTCCAAAGCCTTTGGTATAATTTTATGGATAGCAGTGCACAGAAAAGATCATACTGCGGAAAGGCGTATATATACATCCATAAAATAAATGCTTTGGCATAACAAGACGTTTATATACGTCGATGACACATTAGAGGTTAAAGAATCGCATTATGGCTTTAGCGTCAAAGTATAAAATATTATTGAATTCTATACATTGTGTTATATAGTATAGAGGGCGCGATGAAACTAATATTGTGATTGAATATTGGGTCGCGAGAATATTGAATATTTTGAGAAGCACAGGCGAGATCTCCCTTATGGCAATACATCTCGAACTATTGTGGCCAGATCCAACGTTAATTCCTTCCAGAACTCCCGGTGGATTCTAGGATGAATATTAATTTCAGGACGCGTGACTTCCCAGTCGCAATTCACTTTCTATTATTCTTAGATTTCACGATTAACCTCAAACATCTAAACGTCAGGGTCAATAGCATTTTATTTGTATAAAATCAAATCTTCTCTAAAGAAAGCGGTTTTTAAACTGAAATTCACAGCTAAAAGAATAGTTCCCAAGAGGATTAGTAGAAGAATCATGAATAGAACCCGTTACAAAAAATGTATGATAATGATAACGCCTTACTTTTTATGGGAATAATTCTGTTCTATTCTCCTTAAAGGATTCCAAGACCTAAACATTTTTGTATAATTTCCCTTATGATTTTTATTTATTTTTATATACCTAAAATAGCACAAAAGCAGATACCTTACGGTCCTGTAAGGGTTAATTTTGGATCCTTTACAGTAAAACCCCTCAGGGGGCTCACCTTCTTTAGGTGGGTACGGGTGTATGCACAATTGAGGTACCCTAAATGATCTTTTTCAGCACTTTCCAGGGTTTTACTATCTTTGGTAAACACACACGGGTGTGCACGACGGGGTACCCCAGTGATCCTTCTCTATTTTTCGACCCTCAAATAGCATCATCCATTTTCTTTCTTCTTTTTCCAAAAGGCCCCCAGGTTTCTTCATAAAAAGGGATGTGCGAATATACCTAAAAATTAAAAAATGCAGGTTAAAAGTATAGGCGCGTGTGTTATACGCCACTGCGCGTTATACCCCGGATTTTACGCTAATTTTTTTTTCTTTTTTCACAAAAACTTTGAAACTCCAACGACGTTACGAAATCTGTCTCCAAAATGTCTAGTGTTGCTTAAGAGTACGGCAATCGATAAAAATTAAATCAAATTAAATTAAAACCCAACTGTTAAAAGAGAACTAAAAAAAATTATTTTATCGTCATACTTCTTTCTATTTTCAGTTCTAAATAAGTTTCATGTATTGAAAATTTAGAACACAGATATACTTTAATTTTAAGATAAAACAAAAGTAAGGTATTGTATTAATTTAATTTCCTCTGTCTGTAAAATAATACTTCATAAAAAATTATTCATAGTCAATTTGTGCAAAACTAATCATAAACTTATTTTTATGAACTGAACTTTATTTTTATGAAATACATCAAAATAAGCTCTGGCTAATAATTGAAGAATTGAATATTAGTTATTTGCTTTGACTGCTTTGACTTTATTTTGCTTTCTGATTTAAACAGACGTAATTCTTTTCTCCAAAAGTAATTTTTCTTTTCTTAAGAATACTTTCTTTCATTTCTGTTATAATTTTCAATTTGTTAACAATTTAAAGTGTAATATTTCAAAAGTTTTGTTCACCGATCATAAAAAAAATCACTTTACAAAAAGAATATATTCGTGTTTTGAAAGTTTTGTCAAATAAATGACGTGCATATATGCTATACAGTGGAAGAAAATATGGTTATAATATTCTTAATATCTTCTTCTTTTCTAAAAAAAAATAACTTTTCCATAGGGATATTTAATAAGATTATAATAATTCTCAAATATTATATTGCGTAACAAGTATTTCTTCATAAAGCTGTTGCCATTCTAATGGAAATAAATATTACATTATTAAAATAAAGTTGTTGTTACAAACGAGCAGACGGTAGTTCAATTAATTAGAGTAAATTTTTATCAAATAATGTCTGGGTTTTTTTCTTCTTTTTAAATGAAGAATTGTTAAAATAGATTTGATCTTTCTTTTTTATTCCAAAATATATATTATACTTCAATTATACTCTGTATTTTTAAAATGATTAGATTTATTCTTGTTTTTCATTCATTCGAATACATTACAACCTGCAGAACATGGAATAACTTTTTAAGAAAAAGTTGTTATTAAAAAAATGAATGGCAGATATATCAATCGTTTTCACATATTTATTAATTTTGTAGAATTATATGATTCGCTTGCTGATTCTTTTGAAAAATAATATGTCGCTAAAAAAACTGAATAAAGCTTTCGGTCGTCATACATAATCAATTTGTCTGATAGTCAATTTCTGTACGGTTTGCTGATTCCGTGAAAACTTTATTTTAATTACAGAGATGCTCTGTCGCAGAGACAAAGCATAGACTTTTTCTTCTGCTTGCTTGGAATGTTCTTTTTTCCCTCCTTTTCTTTGCTGAAATATATTTTCCTTCTTTTTCCCTTACGAGATGGCGTAAGTGAAACCAGCTGATTGATTTTCGAAAACTGACAGGTATTCATCTTAAGTACTTCTTTAACTTTTCTTCACATCGATGTCTCCCTAAAAGAAATGGTTACAGCAGAAACAGGATTAAGGGCGAAATTTCTGATTCGTCATTCTACTTATAAGGACGAAAGAGCTTTACAGAAATCATTTTCTTCGATTTCTCACCTTCGCTATTTTTTACCGATTAATTAAAAGTTAATTTGTACTTTTATATATATTTTTTATCTATTATTGTACGTATAAAGCCGTTGCAACGATCTTGTTAGCATTTTTGTGTTATCATTTGCAAAGTAGGTAATTGTTGCATTAAAATTCCTATTGTTTAATCAAATAAAAGAGTGTGTGTGCTTATGACCGCACGATAGAAGTGATAATTTCAAATATTATGTTATTTTAGGGATTAGTTAGGTGAATAAAAAACAAGGGAGATATTAGTATTGTCATATAAATTATTCATTCACACAGAAGTCTGTACTCACAAAGTAATATTTTGGGGAAATATGCAATCATATTTGTGAATTGATTGTATTATAAGACGAAATCAATAGGTTTATGGTAGCTTAAATAGGTTATAAATACTTTATATTCGAAATTATTTAAATATCTAAAAAAAACTCCGTCAAGCGTTGTTCCGTACTTGGTCGTGCTTTAATTTGGATCATTTGACATAATTAAATTGAATTTTGATTCTAAAAAAATCCACTAAAAGCTATGATTTGTCTTTTGAAAAATCTACATCAAAATCCATATTTACGACTAGTATTGTTACCATTCAGTAGTATTGTTACTATTGTTATGAGCGTTACAAACCTGAGCGTAACAATGCTTGGCTTTTTAAAATGCATCATTCAAGTTCACTCTCCAGATAAACGCGCCTAAAGAAGTTACCACTTAAAAAATAGATAATTTATCAAAACATTTCATTACATTTCTTAGATTTTTGTCAACATTAATAAATTTGCATGCAATCAACATGAATTGCTTACGAACTTAACCTTTAAAGAATTGACTGTTTATACAGTCATCGCCTTTTGTGTGTACTTATTATTCCTTTAATTAATAAATTTTTTAAAATTTTGATAATTTTTTAAATTCGTACGTGAAGTAAGGGGACAAGTTTCAAAATGATGAGAATTTGAGTTTATTTTAACATGCCATTTTTTCGATATCTTCTTTGACAAAATTTCACATTAAAATTTTATTTGAATAATATTAGAATTAGTTTAATGTCTTAAAGCTGTGATAAATTCTTTATTTAATATAATTTATTTCCAACTACATTTTTTTAAATGTATTTGTTTTGTGTTAAAATAACACTTTTGTGAAATTGAGATTTTAGGATTATAGATCTTTGACAAATGTCAACATTTTTCCCAAAACTTCTAATTTAACTGCAGCTAAAAGTTAAGTTGTATGAGTTGAAAAGTAAGTTGTAGTTGTTAAGTAAGTTGTCAATGACATTTACATAGAACACATACACCAGGAAGTGCTGACACCGAATGGAGAGCAAGAAATTTCCATTGGTAAAAGTTACATACTTGAAAAAGCCGGTGCCACGCCAGGCCATGCAGCTAGTTTGTATTATTATTTGAAGTAAACCACTTCCTTATAAAATTTTTGAACAAAGGAAAAACTATATCTTGTTTTAGTTTAATTATTTTATTTGTTTTATTTAGTATAATTGTTATTAACAATACATTAAAACCTGCTTTTTGTGAGTTAAATAGGGGCCGCATAAATAGAAACCACACAAAAAAATATTTCAAAAGATCATAAATACTTACATATAGCAAACAACTTAGTTGACATACTACAATTTTTATTTTTAATGCGGTGGACAGGGACCGCATAAAAAAGTCGCTCTTAGAAAATACGTCAACTGTAAAAAATTTATGAGAAAGTACTTCTAAGGAAAATAAATAATTAAATTAAGCATGGAAACATTTTAAAAACATTTAATTTCTTATTGTATACATGGAGAGGTTTCCAAAATGCACATACATTATTAACTGCTACTCGTAATCCATATCGCGTATCTTTTTGTAATGAATTAGTTCAAAATCACTTTCGTCACTTGAAAATACAATTTTAATTGATTTATTTTTGGCACCATAAAGTAAGTAATAAGTTTTTGCGACGACGGCTGATTGGTCAGGTGTTCGTGAACGTCATGTTAACCAGATATGCATGATCGAAGCCCATTTTGCCAATTTCAAACTCCTTTCGGAATTGGAATCTATTTTAAGAACATGCGTTGCTGATTTGTTGCAAAGCTGGATCCCTGCGCATATTTTATCCATTCTCATAGAATCCGGTTCTTCTTCTCCGTCTTCATATAATCTATCAAAAATTATTGATAATGTCACTGTCATTGAAATATCTTCGTCTTCAATCAAGAGCATGCTGCTAGCGCGTTGAGAGAAAGCAGTTGAACGTGCATTGTTGAAAGACTGTTTATAATAAATGAATAGAGAGTCTTGAAATGTACATATATATATATATATATATATATATATATATACATTATTAAAAGCTTACGGTGACTAAAGCCTTTGAAATTCCTTTTCCACATAAAAAAGGATAGACAAAAAAATCGCACAAAAATAAAATCGTGTAAAAAAGGACCGCAGAAAAAGAGATTTACTGGTACATGAATTATCTGTAAAAAATTTAGTTTTTCAAAGTATCTGTATTTTTCTTTGAAAATTAAAATAATAATATATCTGATTTTTAATATAAAAAATTTATTTGCGTGGTTAAGTTAATATTTTTCAGCATTTAATTATTTATTTTGAAAAAGAAATAGTTATTGATGTAAACATAAAGACTTAAAATTTTTCAATGCCTTTGTTCTTTTGAAAGCGAAATAATCATTGATAAAAATGGGGATGTAAAAAATTGTGGTTTATGCTTGAAGTTTTTATGCAAACCTCTAAAACAATGATAAAACAGAGTTTAAAAATTCTAAAATAGTGACATCTTTAAATATGAACAACTAATTGTGCTCTAACAACATTAATACACCCTAGAGAAGACTTATTCGCAGTACGTATATTAAATTAGTGTACCAGAAATTTCCTCCAATGTATAATATACGTAGTAGATCCACAATGTAAATGTTTATTAAATGACAATCCTGACTCTTCAATTAATCAGAAATCTGTTGAGTTCCCAACACTTTCTAGATACCTTATTTGTCCCTCATAGAATGAAGCACCCTATCAACTTTTACGGACATAAGATTATTAAATCCATTTATCAAACTTACATGTTCTATGCTATCATAGCTCTAGGATAATATGCTAAATAATCAGTAAAATATGTGTGTATGTGCTATCAAATTAAATCCATTAACTCCTTTCTGTATAATGTTTGGTAAACAAAAATACTGTTATAAATTATGTGTATCCTCCAGAAGTAATTTTGTTACTTTGTAAACGTCTACTCGCATATTAAATATATTTTAAAGGAGTATATATATATATATATATATATATATATATATATATATACAAAGGACAAAAATAGCCTACCAAGAAGGAGTCGTCAAAATTAAATGAAATTTTACATTCGTAATGACTACTTTGATATAAGTAAAAAATTAGAAAATCAAAGAAAAAAGATTATTTATTTCAAAGAAAAAGGCAAAAGAACGGAGGATATAATACCCTGTTGAAGCCCCTCTATAAACCGAATGACGATGCGATACGATCCGGGCATTGAAGCATACAAGTTCTTATCATTCTTAAGACATTTGCCCGATTTGCTGTACCTTGCTTTAGTTCGTTCAAACTCGTAAGATGCCCAACTCACCGTCCCCAAATTTAATTCGTAATGACTACTTTGATATAAGTAAAAAATTAGAAAATCAAAGAAAAAAGATTATTTATTTCAGAGAAAAAGGCAAAAGAACGGAGGATATAATACCCTGTTGAAGCCCTTATAGCCGAATGCACAATGCGATACGATCCGGCATTGAAGCATACAAGTTCTGTATCATTCTTAAGACATTTCGTTCCCGATTTGCTGTAACCTTGCTTTTAGTTCGTTCAAACTCGTAAGATGCCCAACTCACCGTCCAATTACATTTTGTAATGACTACTTTGATATAAGTAAAAAATTAGAAAATCAAAGAAAAAAGATTATTTATTTCAGAGAAAAAGGCAAAAGAACGGAGGATATAATACCCTGTTGAAGCCCCTCTATAGCGCGAATGCACAATGCGATACGATCCGGCATTGAAGCATACAAGTTCTGTATCATTCTTAAGACATTTCGTTCCCGATTTGCTGTAACCTTGCTTTTAGTTCGTTCAAACTCGTAAGATGCCCAACTCACCGTCCCAATTACATTCGTAATGACTACTTTGATATAAGTAAAAAATTAGAAAATCAAAGAAAAAAGATTATTTATTTCAGAGAAAAAGGCAAAAGAACGGAGGATATAATACCCTGTTGAAGCCCCCTATAGCGCGAATACAATGCGATACGATCCGGATTGAAGCAACAAGCTGATATTCTTAAGAACGTTCCCGTTTCTTTCCCTTTTGTTCGTTCAAACTCTAAAAGCCCAACTCAGTCCCCTTTCTTCATGGCACTTTGATATAAGTAAAAATTAGAAAATCAAAGAAAAAGATTACTTATTTCAGAAAAAAGGCAAAAAAAGGGGGGTTTTCCCCG
>BMAV01009412.1:0-13034 GCA_019973955.1 Trichonephila inaurata madagascariensis
ATTCTGGGTATCCGAATACGTTCCAGAACCTGATTTTAAAAGGTGCATAAATGGAAAATTTTTTTCATGATACTTAGTGTCACTTGATTAGAATACATTATAAAATTGTTTTGGAATTTTTGAAAAAAAAATTTTTTAAATAAAAAATTTGGGCAAAAATTAACGAATTTTTTTTTTCAAAATGTTCTTTTTTGAAAAAATGTTTGATTTAATAATTTTTTCCCTTATAAAACCAGCATCTTTACAGGGGCTCAACTGTAATTTTTGAAAAACTAATTTTTTTTCATTTAAAACCTTTTGAAATAATTATCGGCTTTTTTTCTTAAATTTTTGTCGTAAAACATGGATAAACACTTTTTATAAGTTATATGTTTCAAAAATTTTTTTGGGGCCTGTGAGGTCGGACAAACAAAAATTATTTTTATAATAGGGATTTTTCAGAAACTAAAATTTTTTTGAAAAATGGTGTTCTATTTGGTTTTGTCAAAATAAATAAAAATTTTTATTTTAAACAATTTAAACAATTTTTTACATTTTAATCTAAGTGACACTAAATATCATAAATATTATCCATTTATACGCTTTTGCAAAATCACGGTTCCGAACTTAGTCGGATACCTTAAATATCTGACTAATATAGTTAATATATAGCTAAAGTGTGTTTACTATGTCAATCAAGTGTAATAATTTAGCATTTTAACATTTTCGAATATTTTATTCTCATGCGGATTTATTGATTTAGCAATCTTATATAAAAATAAATTGCTATTTTTCATGTTTTTAAAATATATCTGTTGTATAAATAAGATAACTGACTTTTAAACACCTAATAAATATTGTAAATTAATTGAAATACCATGTTGAGATAAATACTAAATATATCAATTTTTAAGCCGCTAAAAACTACCAATTACATTTCTCCCACTCACATAGCAATTACACACAACATAAAAAACAAGGCTTTCGAAGATAATTTTTAAAAGAAATATTCTTGACCGCGAGAAAAAAATCTGGAAACTAACTTGTGTTTCTGATAAAGAGTGATAAATTCAACTTTTCTTTTCACTGTCTTTTTTACCCTTTTGAAATAACACAGTACAGCAATTTAACGATTTTTTCTCAAATTTCTTGACCCCTTGACCCATGACTCGTACCCTTTAAATAAGGACCATTTGATCAAATGTATGGCAGTTTATATTAATAAAAAAGTCGTGATTTTGACAATGGCGGAGAAAAGTTCAGCTATTAACAGCTGGTTTAATTCGTTATTGCTTGAAATGTGCTACAAGTACGGAACAATATTTTATTACTCATGATCCTGACATAGAGCGTGCATTAAAATTTCAACCTAATCTAAGTTTTGTGTAGCGGGATACCAAGAATTATGTTTTTAACTTGAGAAAACAAAGAGACAGCCGCTATTAACACTTTGTTATAACAAAAAACCAACAGAAGCCGTTAATACTGAACGAAATTCTTCCTTTGATTCATAACTGACAGTTGTGTTAGACATGGCACATCTACCGATGATAGCTTTTCTGATACGGTTCGTAATAAGCACACATAATTACCTTCAAGTAGCGATGAATAGTTATTAATAGTTTTATTCCAAATTTCAACTTGATTTTTTTTTGTATGTTGTATGTAATTATAGGCTGAATTTTCAATGTATACAAGTATAGTTTTTTTTGTAATAAAAATGAATTGTTTTTGTTTTATAAATATGTAACAAATATTTTATTATTACTTTTTTCGCATGGTTTTTTTAGAAAAATACATAGAGATTTTTCATCTTACATTTTTTTTTTTTTTAAATTATGGAACATATCCCCCAAATTTAACATATGCCGCATGTATTTTGACATGATTTTTTTTTCTTGCACTGTTTCTTAAGGAACATTTTTCAGTGAAACATACAGTTGTCTGTACTTAGATACAAGATGCATTTTTTGGAAAGGTTAAAAAGTTTGCAAATTTTTATAAAACTATTATAGGAAAGGATGTTTAAACAAAAAGTTTCGCTTCTGGAGATGTTTCTGCCATTTCTGCGGGCTCAAAAAATCTTTTCCCCCGATTGAAACAAAGGGAAAATAGATGAAGTTCGAAATGTAAATGTGTGGCTCGGAAGATTTCTGAATCGCTTACAACATTGCTTCCCTAGTTTGTAGGACACTTTTGTGAACCACATCGATACAATAGTAATCCTTCCCGATTAATCATGTTGGTTGACAGTTGTTTATTCTCCTACATGCGAGAAGAGACGGTAGACAGCTAAAGAAATAACAATTCACATGCAACAATTTACAATATCGTGCTTTACTATGCTCAAAAGTTTGTTAAACCGTGGTCTATTAACACGAACTCTATTTCAGTCTGTGCCTTTTAAACCTAATAATTAGAAGTGACGTGTTCTGTGGGTCTGAACACAACAAAAAAATCTGGATAACAGTGAATTCCATTCTGAGAAGCCATTTTTGACGTACACATTCGAGAGAGTGAGAGCATGCAGAAATACATCTATCATTTTCGATAGATTGATTTTTTGCAACATTTAAATATTTTTTTAAGATACACGAAAACTATGGATGAAAACGAAAAATTTAGACACATTTTTTGAATCACTACAAAAGTCCAGATATTTCTTGGAATAATACTGCGTACGAATTTAAAAATTATCATGCATAATGGATATCCGGTTTTGAAGTAGAACCTTTTAAATAGCTATAAAATTTAATAATTTACAATGAAATAAAACAAAGAGTTCCACCAGATATAAGAGATCGCATCATTGATTATTGGCCACATATAAGGACTCCCGGTGAATTTATATCTTAACACTTTCATGCGCTGAATTTTTGACAAAAATGATGCACTAGTGGGAAATAATTACAAATATTTTAGATGAAACTCAAAAAACTATAATTAATGAACAAAAATAGGTATATATTAATAACATTAAACATTTTTTCAAATAATTGGGGCTCAAAGATTTAAAATAATATGTGGTACACATTTTGCACCACCACGCTTCAAGCAGCAAGATAGTTGAATTTAGATTGTTTTGTTAATACATGAAATGCAAGAATTATAGCTATATCTTATAAATGATAAAATACGAGAAATAGCACACGAACACACATATCGGTATTGTAAATGCATATATATAACGTGTAACCATTTTGATAAATATTTAAGAAACAAAGACATATGTACAAAGAAGCAAAACCATCATTAAAATTAATCTTCTCCAATTAAAGAAACAAATACTTAGATTAAAAAGAAACAAGGATTTTCTTAGTTATATATTAGAACCGCATTTTATATTCTCCTAACTCAGCACACACACAATTATTTTCATTATCCCAATAAGCCATTAAATTCTTTAAAAGTCACAGGTTATCTATATTGCTCTCTCTACTATTTTATTTGTTGTATAAAAAGATCTGTGTATAATTGTGAATTTTCAGTATTATTTTCAGTATTATTAATTCAGCATATAATACTTTACGGCATCCTTTAAATCTAAACCAGGGGGCTTCTACCTATGTCACTCGTGCCACATGTGACACGTGGCACAACTCTGAGTGACAATCTGCACTACTCTACTCATTTATCACTTTTTGAGTGGATGGATTTGTAATGGATCTTATTTGATTGGCATCTTCAAAATTATGAGCGTTTATGAAATTACGCAAAGATTTTACAAATAACTCTAAAGATACATTTGAAGCTGTTTTGTAAATTATTGGATGTCATTGCTGGAGAGAGTTAATTGTTCGAAGAGAGAAAATTGCATGCACTCCGCTTTCCGCTTTTGGTTCTACATATCAAAGTAAAAAAAAAATGTTTCCTCGTATGAAAAATATTTCTAGTCCGCAAAAAACTGTTTAAAAACTGAATGTTCAGAATCGTGTCAAGTTGAATTTCACACGTACCCCGATTTTGCGATGTGCGTGGAGCGGGTCAAGCACTAGGTTCGCATTAAAGTGTTTATCCTTTTATGTAACTGTAATGAAAAGAAATGCTTATATGTTTTTTTTTCTTCCTATTTTAATAAATATGCTTAAAACTTCATAATATGTGTACAATTTTATTTTTTTATTTTTGTTGAAGAACTAGTTATATTTCATGCTGTTCATTTTTATGTTAAGAAATATCTTGAAATGATGCAAACTAATATATTATAAAACTGCAAGCATCTAAATTATTGACCTCTGTTCTTTAACTCTGCCTATGTTATCTGGGGAATTGAATTGTTTCAAAAATGTCCTATTGTGTGGCACGGTGAATCTTACTGGTAGGTTGGTTTGGAACACCACAGCTGAAATGTTGATGCCACTTAATTCAAATGATATCCATTTTTCTAAATAAGTTGTCATTATATTGTATTTTTTTATTTACAAAATATATTACCCATTATATTTAAGATCATTCATAATTTATTATTATGATATCAGTGGAACAAATAAGTATTCCCTTTTGTGTCATGGTAAAACTTGTTATTTCTTGCTCCAACTAATTTAAATATTTATTTAATTTTCAGAGTGTATGTTTTATGGACAGATAATGTAAATCTTTATTTAAAAGCAATTTTAATTGAATTGTTTCTTAACATGGAGATTTTAAACCAACACACAATACATATTTGTACTTCAGTATATTGCTTTATTTTTTATTTGTGTGTAACTATTCAAATTTCTGGAGAGTATGGGGTATTTTATTATTTATTTTTGTGTCTTTCTGTTTGTTTCATCTCGAACATAATCCCCACCCCATAATTTTATTCGTTGTTTATGCGTGTTTGAGTGATTCGATGTAATGTGACGAAATAGAAACTCCCTTTTACAATTGATCAAGTTCAAAGCTTTCTCTTAATATTTTCATAAAGTTCTGTTTTCCTTATTTCTTATTTACTGTCATGATTTTGATTTCGTTTAAGAGCCAATGCATATCTCTAAATCGAGAATATTGTTTATTCGAGCCTATACAAATTGGAAATGACAATATAAAATGAACTGATAACTTAACCGGCTAGACACATTTTTCATGATCAGATGTCATGTGGAAGACTATCTTTGAAGATTTCGCATAAAGAAATATCCTACAATTTGATTGTCTTAAATCTAAGTATATGGTAAAATGTTTATGTGGTATGGATGTGACGTCTCTCGCGTTCTTCTTATAACATAACTCCTAAGTTCTTTGACGGCCACGATTAATGGCAAACTTTTCCAACCCAATACCAAGAAGAGAAACAGGGCGAATATGCAAATAAGACATACTTTAAAAGGATAGAGGGTTTAGTGAGATGGGATGGCAATCTTAGAGATAACTTAGTGCGGAACTGTTCGGAACAAGTGTTAGACGACCTACAACCAAGGAAGAAGGTCCCCCATCTTAAATATTGTTCATTATAAAAGGATTAATAGTCCCTAGTATTTTTACAAAGTAGCAGAATGGAGAATCTTCAACAAAGGGGGGGGGTTACTCAAATAAGGTAATTTTTTGTAGGGAAGTTAGATTAGGCAGATAATTAAATAAAATTAAGATAAGTGATCGGTTTTGGATCTGACTTAATTTCAAAATTTGGCTTATTCTCATTTAAAAAGGTTTTATTTAGAATTAAAAATTTATTATTCAAAAAAGTTGTATTAAGAATTACAAAATGTCTCTTTTAGAAAATCCCCCTCTACACCGGTTTTACACGACAACTATCCGGATGGCTTTACATGGATATTAGTAACTTTTTTTTTAATTTAAATTGCAGAATTTCCCAACGATTCCGGGGTTTCACCTGTAAAAAATTCTCGGGGGAAACAAACATAAAAAAATGCTTATATTTGATCAAAATAAGTAGGTTTAGTATAAAAAATTTTACAGAAATCCACATTGGGCGCTGTTTTTTGGGATGAATAAAAGGTTTTTGATGACTTAGAGAGGGTTCACTTAAAAGGGGCCTTTTTTCAAGCAATTTTTAATTTCTTTTGACATAGTAAAAGTGAACTTTAAATTTTTTCTTTTGATTTATTTATATGTATGTTAATGTATGTATTAAATGTTAGCCAAAAAAAATCCAAAAACGTCAGTTATAGCTCTCGAACCAATAAATTGGACGATCTTTCCTCCCCAAAATTCCCCTGATTGCTGGAAAAAATAACAGCGTTTAAATTTGTAAGTTTAAATGCACCAAATGGACTATAAACAATTGAAAATACCAAAAATTGGATTTTTGGTAGACCGTTGAGGAAAAAATTTCGAACTTCATGTATTTTTTTAATATTATTGTTATAAAAAAATAGAACTATTAGAAATTTTGGGATGATCGTATTCCATTTGGTGTGTATATATGCTGAGTTTACCCTATAAATTTTTGAAGTCATTCAATCAAACTATTCTTGAGATATGATGGAGGAAATTTTAAAAACGCAGTTTTGATAAAAACTCGATTCAAATGTAGTTAAAACTATGAAAAGAGCCGCTTCTTCCAGCTGTTGTATCTTTGTAACGACTTTGAATGTTTAAAAATCACTTACACACCGTATACTAGACATGTTAAGGAAGCAGTTTGTAAAAGAAAAATAAATTGATTTTTTAAACTCATCACATGGATGAATTTTCTTAATCATCATTGCACACATGGATTTCGTACAAAATACATCGATTTCGGAGTGTTGTATTTCTTGTGTATGGAAATACGGATGAAAATGAAACAACTGCTTAAATGATAAATTTGCTATTTGGCTGCCTCGCGTCCTAGATTTAAAATACCTAGATTTCTTCTCCCGGTTGTACATTAGAGCATGATCTATGAAAATTCCATTGCTTCTGAAGGATATGTGGATGCCAGACTGTCAGTCACTCCTGGAAATAGGGACGAGTTTTATTAATCCCATGCACCATCTATATGTGAATCTTGCATAATGGATAGAGATCGTTCTTTCGAATAGAACATTTTTTTTAAAAAAAAGATGATTATTAAGTATTTATTTCATTTGATATTAGTTTGGTTCATTTTGCTTGCTTGTTTTAATACGTATTTACACGCAAAATTTACATACAACATATCCGTATCAAAGCGTTTCTCAAAATATGAGGCATGTTCCCCTAGGGAGGGGGATAGTTCTTCGATTGCATAATTTTATTTATGCATTCAGTAAAATTCGTTTAACAAGAAAAGGCTTGAAACGAAATATCGATTAACACGAAATATTACAACGTTCCCGACAAAAATACTTAATTTTTTTTGCATTTTTTTCTCATAAAGAAACGAAATCGCTTTGAAAGGTTTCCTTCTGGATGAACGATATTGAAACTGAGACAGATTTTATAGAATTTTTTGAGAAAGTTTCTGTATCATCGGAAAAAATTTTACATACATTGATGGGATGAGTGTAAAGTCACAAAAATTTTAGACAAAGCAGGAATTCATTCAAAGCTTGAAAATTATAATTGATGCAGACTACAACGATGAAAATTAAATAAATATTACAGTTTCTATTCCCACGTCATCCGAAATGAGGAAGGTTATGAAAAGTATGTGCAGTTATTTAGACACCAATGGTGAAATGAGCAGCAGAATGAACTACATCGAATGAAATTTGAGTTTGATGCTCTGACTCACTAAATGTTTTGTTTTTAATATACTGCCTAAATTTATGTTTCGAAAAATTATTAAGGTATCCGACTACGTTCGGAACCGTGATTTTGCAAAAGCGTGTAAATGGATAATATTTATGATATTTAGCTTCACTTAGATTAGACAATGTATATAAAATTGGGTTAAGAATAGTAATTACAATAAAAAAATTTTTTATACAATATTTTGACAAAATTAATGAATAACCTTTTTCAAACGTTCTCCTTTGTGAAGTTTTCTATTGTATTAATATTTTGCCTGTATGTTGCTCCGACCTCTGTACAGAGGCTCAACTAGAATTTTTGAAATGCATATTTTAGAAGTCGGTTTCTCCATGTTTTACGAAAACAGAAGGGAGAAATTTTAAGAAAATACGACGATAATTATTTCAAGTGGTTGTAACTCTTAAAATAATGTGAATTTATCAAAAATCATAGTTGAGCCTCTGTACAGAAAAGGTCTCAACTTAAGGCAAATATTAATAAAAGCATTTTACAAAACGAGAACATTTGGAAAAAAGGTTATCTAAGTAATATTTTCAAAATATTGTATTTAAATAATTTTTGTCATAATGTCCTTAAAACAATTTTTTTACATGTATTCTAATCCAAGGACCTTTAAATATTATGAAAATTATACATTTATGAGCTTTTAAAATCATGGTTCCGAACTGTCGGAAAACCCTTTAAACATACAAAAATAGGAAATAGGAATAAAATATTGTTCCGTTATTAAAAAAAAAACTTATTCATGCTGGGATAGTACTTTTTATTTTGTATTATTTGAAATAAAAGCAAAATATAAATTCTTTCAGGAAATTTTTCCTAGCTTTTGAAACAAATAATTCCGAGTAAACAAGGAAAATAGGGTGACAAATTTAAACCGTTATTAGCTGTAATGTTTTCTTCTTTAATGGAGAAACATCAAAACAAGCATTTTTGTGTTTGTAAACATGTTTTTTTTATTTTACTTTATTTATTTTACTTTTCAATAGAACAAATGCAAATTCGTTTAAAATGAAATAAATTTCTTTAAATGTTTTCATTAATTTCGACCCAGTTTTAATATTTCTTGGTCGCAAATGAGACATTTGCAGAGGTATTTGTTGACTCTATTGAAATTTCCTAATTATTCTGTATAAAAAAGGAAAAATTCGAGAAAATATTTTCATCTTTATTTTGAATAAGCAATATTAGATTGCAAACTTTTATATATAATGCGTTATAAGAAGATATATTTCTCTATTAGGTCTCAAGTTAAAAGCAAATAAAAATTCTATCAACCAATGTAATTTGTGTTATGATATTAAATAATTACGATTATAATACGCCATAGTGAAAAATTGTTTTTCATTTTATGGTACGTTGAGCAAAAATCATTATGAGAAAATTAATTATTTTCTTATTAATTTGCTTTTATTTTTAGAGACAATCCCAGATTTGATTTTTGCCCAAACCCCGTGTTTTCAAAATGGGGGGGCGCCCCGGCGGGCGTGACGACTCTACGAGGGGCGCGAGCATATTGAAAAATCCCAAAAAAAAAGATTATTTTAAAAAATTTTAAATTTACTAAGTAAACAAACAAAAATATATTCTGACATAATAAAAAAAAACACACTTTTCACCGTCATTACACTTATAAGTATATCAGTGCTGACAAAGTATTTTACAATTAATTTAAAATACAAAGTTAAGAACAAGTTTTTAAAAATTACCAGTGAATGACATAGTCATATATAAATTATATACACAAATTAAACCCTTTTTTGATAGTTTTTTTCGGCCCATAATTAATCCCCTTTTAAAAACCATTAAAATTTACGAGATTCATTTTTCCAAGAGGAGCGGGATGTGGGTTTTACTAGGGGGGGGAAGAATAAAGAAGAGCACAAATAATAATGAAATAAGTAAATCCTTCGCCATTGTCAAAAGGGCCTTTTATTGCATTCCCCGGGGGCCCGGGTTTATAGGGGTAGAGTGCCGAGAAAAAAATCGTATTTTGTAAAGACGTATATATACGTCCGGGGGAAAATTTAACGTTTTGACTGGGGCGAGACGTTTTTTATACGTCAGGGAAATTAACGCTTTTACTGAGTGAGACGTTTATATACGCCGGTGGAACTTAAGAGGTTATGGGGATTGGTTGTAGGGTTTTTGCGTCGAGTATTATTGAAATTTAATACATTTTTTTATTTTTTTGAGGGGGGGCGATGAAAAATATGAAAAGAATATTGGGTCGCGTTTGAAAAATTTTTAGAAGCACTGGCCCCAAAACAAAAAAATTATTTCTTTAAAAAATTTTGTTTGGTAAATGGTAATTACGTCTTTAATATTGGCAGGATGTTCCTGGATTGTATTTAAAACAAAATACCAAAATTTCGATACGTTTCAGAAATTTTAAAAGGGTAAGATCTATAAAAAACATGAAATGTTTTGTAAATTTGTTTTCGGTGATGTTATAGAATGTCAAATACCAAAAAAAAAATATTTTTTTCAGAAAATTTTTTTTTTATATTTTCGAATTGGGACTTTTTATTTTTTTATCTTTTTTAAAACTTCTTTAAAAAAGCACTCATTTTTAAAACAAATTTCCCCCCCTCACTTTTTTTTTTAATTTTCTTTTTTTTTTTTTCTTTTGCCCAAAACTACTTTTTGAAGGGCAAAATATCCTTTAGATATTAATTTCAAGCTCTCAAGTGATTTATATCTTTTTTGTAAATCAAAAAAGGAAATAATTTTTCTTAGCTATTTTTCTCTTGTATGTAATTTTAAAAAATTTTTTCTACTTCTTTTTTTTGTAAGATAAACCCCGGTGATACCTTACTCTTAAGTTATCTTTGTAACCTAGAGATATGGGGGGAATGAAGAGCCAGGGTTTTCCAGATCTTAAAAGTCTTTTTTTAAGATCTTAACAAACACAACAATGACAATATTTATATTATTCTTAGGGGTCTGGGGAGAATACCACAATGTTTACCAAATAACCGGGCTTTTGACTTTCTTCCCGCCTATTTCTAATCTCAACTTATACACAGTCCTAATATATAACACTCCTCTCGGATCCTAAAAATAATTTGTTTATCTCGCATGGAATAGTATCCACTGCTTAATCGCTCTATCACGGATAGCTTCACACTCAATGACGGCTTTCTTCTCTTCCTTCAGTTCACGCACTTAAACTCAGTCTAGCATAATCACTTCCCAATAGGTCATACGCTTACGTTAAACTTCTGCTATTTAAAATGTTTCTAATTTGCATAATCACGCTTCGCTTCTGGATTTGGTTGGAAAGAATTTGCCTTTTTCGGCCCTAAAGAACCCAAGAGGAGTTTTTAGTAGAGAACGTGATTAGCCCGTCACAAGTTGACTTATTAAATATAAAACCAAGAGAAAGTGTATTAAATTTTTGTTCATGCTAAATGTTAATGTTTGTTCAAATTTAGTTAAATTCTTATTGCCATCCTACTTTGGGATAAAATACTGATTTGAACAAATAGTTCATAAATTATTTTCGCCTGAAGAGGATCTGAATTTTAAATTCTCAATATTTAAATCGAGATTCAGGTATCCGACTACGTTCGGAACCGTGATTTTACAAAAGTGAATAAATGGATAATATTTATGATATTTAGTATCACTTAGATTACAAAATGTACATAAAATTGTTTTAAGAATAGTATTACAATAAAAAAATTATTTAAGTACTATATTTTGACAAAAAATGAACATAGAATGACCCGTTTTCAAAATATTCTCATTTTGGGAAAACTGCTTCTATAATACTAATATTTTGCCTTTATATAGCTCAGACTTCTGTACAGAGGCTCAATTAGAATTTTTGAAATATATAACTTATAAGTGGATTTTTTCTAGTTTTACGACAACAGAGGAGAGAAATTTTAAGAAAAAAACAAAGATATTTATTTCAATGGGTTGTAACTCTGAAAATAATGTGAATTTTTCAAAAGTCATAGTTGAACCTCTGTACAGAGATTTGAGCTATATACAGGCATAATATTATTATAATAGAAGAATTTTTCACAAAAGGGGAACATTTTGAAAAAAGGTTATTCTAAGTTAGTCTTTTGCCAAAATATTGTATTTAAATAATCTTTTGTCAAAATGTCCTTAAAACAATTTTATGCATGTATTCTAATCTGATTGACACTAAATATCATGAAAATTATCCATTTATACGCTTTTTTAAAATCACGGTTCCGAACGTAGTCGGATACCTTACGAAACACCTACGGAAGTTGAAATACGGGAATACTTTTTAAAAAGTAAAAGTTGTGATTATAAATGAGCAGAAACGTGACGGATATCACAAAATGGTGTCTTTTATGTTCGAGCAAAAACAAAATGTTATGGTCCCATTATTATACTTTCCAGCCTCCTGGAAAAATTCCGCATCCGTTTATAATTATTTTTAAGAATACAAAAGGCACAAAATATAACTACTGGACACTATCATCACGACAACAAAACAAAAATCACCCCCTTTTCTCGAAGAGATATTTCACCGTTTTCCATTAACTTAATCAATTCAATGTAAGAAAACTGACAATATCCAAGAACAGGAAGTGGAAAGATAAATAGCCAGCCTGTCCTTCCAAACTCTTCACCAACCGACTTGGTGATCCTTGTCTGATTTACCACTTTCTTTCATTGAAAAGTGAACAAAGAGAAATATCAAGTTCCTTTCTGTATTATTTATTTTTCCTTTTTTTTTTCATTTATTGTTTGCCTCAGAGAATTCATTTCGAATGTTTTCCGAACCTTATTGTTTCCCGTCACTCATCTTCAAGATGGTTGGGTAGTAGCAAGACATCTGGTCTCTGAGGAAAACATACATCAGAGTTCAATTCTCTGGATGGATTTTGTCTGAATCTTTTCGTTTTCTTTCGACAGCAACATTTTATACATTGTTGTTGTGTACTGGGATTGTAGAGTTTGTTATTACACGTTTCGAATTCATGTTTTGTTATCGTCTTGAAAAAAATGCCTACAGTGCTGATTGAAATGTGGAAGGGTAAAAGTCGTTTTAAAAAAAAGGAAGAATGTCTTTAACAGAACGTATTAATTTAAAAGTGTGTATAATAATATTTTTTTCATAGTACTATGTATCCAATTTGTTTTAAAGTTTCTGAAAAAGATTTTGCAATAGTGCACAAAATATTTTCTTCACTAAATTTAAAGTATTTATATTTTGCTTAAAACCATGCTTCTTAAGTATTTGTAGGCTTTTGTGAAACTAATGCATAATAATCGATTAAATAAGTATGGGTAGAAAAATGATGAAAACAAATTATTAATTTATTTTATTCGTAAATAATTAAATGTCAAAACGTAATTCATAACCTATAATTAACTTATCTAACGGATTTTATATGGCATGT
>BMAV01009413.1:0-44047 GCA_019973955.1 Trichonephila inaurata madagascariensis
AAGGGGCAGGATGTTTGTAAATGTATTGCGCCTTCGGCATACTCTAAATAGCCATCAAAACCAAAGTCTTCCTTGAGGTTGATCGAGGAAAAAAACTTCGGGGTAATGATTTCAATTGATTCACTATAATTAAATAAGAACACTGCTTGATTTTTCAAATATTACTAGATGTAAAATACAATATAAGAATAAAATCCCCGTTTATGAACTGGAAAAAGAAATTAAATAGATAAATAAAAGCACACTAATAGAAAATCTTTTTTAAAAATGTAAAAAATTTTTTTAAAAAAAAAAAATATTTTTTAAATTTATATAATTACCTTACAAAAATTTTTGGAAAATAAAAAGGGGAAAGATCTGGTCTCGTTCTGAAAGAGACGGTACGATTTTCCTGGTTATTCGAATGCTATTGGCGACAGACCTCTTAATTTTGAATTATCAAAGAACGAGGATGACTTTCGAACTTATTTTAAACCCTTATAACGGCCACACCACAGCATGTGAAGAGTTTGAGGATCAAATCTAATTCCATGCAACCTACTCCATTATTTATACGACGCGTCTTAAATTGAATCAGAACTCGACTCAAAGCTCGCTATTCGACTTGAAAATTATTGTCCATAAAATTTCATTTCAAACATTGATGTAATCTGAAAAAATCGCACATCAAGTATCATGCCACAAATTTTAAAATATATTTGAACGAATGGATGAAAAAAAAAGTATTTTATTAACGTTTGGGAAAATTTGCAAAATACATATAAATAGAAAAAGTATATGGGGAAAAAGGAACTTAAAGAAATGACTGTTGACAATGGGGCCCTTTTTCCGATATATTAATAAAACAAAATTAATTTAATTTTTTAAAATATTTGTCAACATTAAAACCTTAAAATATTTTTAATATTCCGATTTGTGCAATCTTTTTAAATAGCTTCAAAACTAAGTCCTAATCATTTATTGTTTCCCAATCGTAAGGAAAATATTCCCTTAGCTTTTAAATCATGGAATTTAATTTCGCCTAACATCTATAGCTTTGAACAATACTATCTCACAACCATGTGAGAAATATTCCCTTCCTTAATTAAAATAGTTTAATAAAAGATGCTGAGGAATATAGTAATTTAGCGAGCTAAGTGTTCAATACACAAAACTGGAACAATTTAAATTAACACACCAAAAGTAAGTTTCAATAAAAAGAAAGACTAACGGCACATTATTAAAATTAATTAGGTTATTTTAAGAGATTATAAATCTATGTTTAAAAAGGTTAATGTTGAAAAATGGTTAATAAAAGTTGTCTCTTCAAGATTGCAACATAAATATTGCTTTAAATATTTTTAACAATACAGAATAAGATTAAAATATGATGAGTTAATGGAATATTTCGTAACTAATTTCTCTATAATTGTTTTAATCCTTTTACTTTGAAAGCAATAATGGTGATTCTTAAGGAATAATGACTGATGCTAGAGTTTCCAGTAGAGTTGCTTAGAGTTTCAGTAGCACAATAAATCTCAAGTTTCGTAAGCTATTCATTTTTAATTTTGGTAAAAATTTTAACCATTGATAGTTTTATTATTAAAGAATATTTTAAACGATAAACACACAAAACCATTTGGCTATTGGTTGAATTAAAAAAAAATCGTAGAGTCTCTAACACAATTTAAAAAGCAAAGTATAAATAAAAACCCAAATATTGTAAGAAATTAAAACTAAATGAATTAACTTTCAAAGTTAATCAATTATTATTTTTTTCTTGTAAGCAAATTATTCTCATATTATCCCTTAAAAAATTTCTTTTATTTTTAAAAATAAATGAGTTACCGGTTAATAAATTTAAAATTTTTTTTTCAAAATTACAATCTATTTTCATATTATCGTTTTTAAAAACAAAAGCAAAATTTTTGGCAAAATTTTTTTGTCATATTTTAAGATTAAATTAAAAAATATTTTCAAAAACTTTCAACATTCTAAAAAGCATTTCAAAAATAATCTTTGAGTTTAAATTTTAAAAACTCAATTTTTTCCGGTTTTTTTCCCTTTTGGTTTTTCGCCAAAACCCAAACTCAAATTCGTACAATTTAAAAAAATAATAAAAACCTAGTTCAGTAAATAATTTTTTTTTTTAAAATTATCGAAATTAAATGAAGGAAAATAAAACCCCGTTGGCGATAAGTACTTTAAAACCCCTTTTTTGGTTTTCAAATTTTCTTCTAAAAAAAAGAAAGATACAAATAATTTAAAAAAAAAAAAAAAACAACATAGAACGACCCCCTTCTTAAATCATTTATCCTAAGTGTTTTCAACTTTGTTATGGAGAAATTAGGAGATATCTGATATCATGCTCATTATAGTGAAAAACACCGCAGAAGTTCACACAAAAAATTCTCCTTTTTTATTAGAAATGACATTATTTGAGCCCCTTTTCGCTTACAGTTAAAAATGGTTTTATTTTCCCGGAAGGGATTTTGTGACCCCCTTTGGAAGGGGCCTTTAAAAAGGGGACTCCGGAATTTTATTTTAAAACCCTCCGGTGGCAAAGCAAACTGTTAAAAATTTGTTAAAACGAATAAATGTTTTAAATTTTAACTCCATGACCTTTTCTATTTTTTCTAAAAATAAATTAAATTGATTTCTTAAGGTATCCGACTACTTGTGACAACTCCCTTTTTTTTTAACAAAATGAATATATGGAATTTTTTTTTCTAGTTATTAGATTTATTTTTTGTTTATTTATTTATTCAGGTTATTAATTAAAAAAGAAAAATTTTAAATATTACTAAAAAGAGAAAAAAAAAAGGTTAAAGTTACGTTACCCTAAACAGGATAACCAAAGAATGAACAAATTCTCGGTTTTTTTATTTTGGTGTGTTACTTTTGGTTTTTTCATTTTGAAAACCCCAGGGAAAAAAATATTTTAAAAATTTTTACTAAAACTGAACCCATTTAGTTATTACATGAAATTGCTTAAAAAAACAGTGATTATATTCACAGAAGGGATTGTGAATTTTGTGATAAAACAGTGATTGATAAACCATAAGGTTAAAAACTTCTACTATTATACAGAACATACACAAAAATTTCTGTTAACTATTTTCACAACTTTTTGAAAAATCGCTGTCCACGTTTGAGTAGTTTTGTAGTTTTTGTCCTAGTGAATGAAAAATAAAAAACTAAAACTAAATGTTAGCTAAAAATAAAATATAATATGTAAAATTTTTTTTCTCCCTTGTGAATTGTTTTTATATTCGTATACTTTGTATTAGATTAAAAAGGGGATTTTAAAGAATATAGTAAGTAAAATACTATTTTTTTCCTTGTCTAATTTAAAGCAAATGTATTGCATTAAATTTATAGTACAGCTTCCAAAAAAAAATTTTGGAAAATATCTTCCCAAATTTTTAAAATTTCAAGGGTACCCGGTTTTTTAAAAGTTTCCGGTTTTTATTTTATGGTTTTAAAATCTTTTTGCTTTTAACGTAGGTTTTTTTTTTAAATTAGATAAAACAGTTTTTGTTCTCAAAGCACAACAAAAATGTAACCATTTAATTGTTTAAATAAAAATTTTTAAAAACCCTTTTAAAAAATTTTTAAAATACCACTAAAAACCCCATAATTCACGTTCAAACGTGAAATTTAATTTTTTTTAAAAAAAAATTTAAACGATAAATAACAAAAGGGGGATTTAAAATAAAAAGATTGAAAACGCAAAACATTTTTTTTGTGTGTGGGAATGCTTATTAAAAATTCCTTAATAAATCTATAAATTCTTAATTTAACTATTTTTAAAAAATAAGTATTGCTTTGATTCAAAAATGCATATCTATAGGTAGAAAAAATATCGAAGTATTTGGCATAATAGTAAAAAATGCCTTAACGTTTTAAGTGAAGATAAACTAGTGATTATTTTTTTCTGTGATAAATAAGTTTAAAGTTTTAATTTGTCATTGGAATGTGAATAAAAACGAGCATAAAAGTTATCAGAACTCTGGATTTTTAACTTACAGCTTTCAAATTTGTTGAGATAATAGATTACATGAGTAATAAATTAGTCTAAGAAAGATTGTTTGAATTCTTAACCCAATTTTGTCAATTGAATCTCGTACTGTGTAACAACATTAAATTAAAAAAAAAACGCAAAATATATCAGGGTTATTTCATATGCTTAAAACTCATGTTTCTTTCAGAAACACGAATTTTAGTTAATAAAGTATTAACTATAAGATGAATCTAAATTTAGTTAAGCATATAAAAATTAAATACAGTGTGTTTTCATTAAAGAATATTTCAAATGCTGTGTACAATTTTTACTTTTTCGCAATAACTCAATACTAATTCTAAAAATAGTTATTTTTCGTTCTTAAATTTTACAAAAATTCCATTGTTTGGTAAAAAAAAAAATTATTTTATTTTCCTATAATTAACTTAATGATGTCTTATTGTTTCATTATTTTCGTAACATTCCTTTTGAACTGTTTAAAAAAAGTATAATTTATGTTATATCTAAAAAAGCTTACTATTCTTATATTAGAATTACCAGGACTATAGATCATAAATTTTTATGCAGTATTATTTTTAACTCTTTGAAATTATGTTAATAAATATTTACCTGAGATGATGTTTTAGAAATCATAACGAGATTATTTTAAAGTTCTTAAACCTAAAAATGAAAAGGGTCTAACTATCCATTTATTACGTTATGAACGGCTAAAAGGTTTCAGGTATGAATGTAAATTTCGTTTAAATCTGTTGAGAAAATTAGCGATAGTTATATTGCATTCTAAATCTAACTTGTGCGGGAGTTTTAACAAAATTCGCCATGTTCGAAATTATGTTGTTTTAAAGTACAAACGTGCGTAAAAGATGCTAACAAAATACCTATAAAGAAAAATACAGGGTAAGAGAAAAAATTACGTTCAAATAAGATGTACTATAGACATCTCCTATTAAGATTTTTAGGACTATTGATGATGGACGTTACATCTTTGAATCATATTCAAGCCACAAGCACTCCTGGCACCTCCGAACTTCCATGCGGTAGGACTTTGAGCAACCCTGTTAAACGACGAATAGGAATAAGGCGTGAATTTTAAGTCACGTGCATTTTATTCTTGTCACACACTTTCTAATATAACAAAAAAAAAAAAAAACTTCTAAGACGATTAAATAAATTACCATATATTCGGCGTATACGACGGCATTTTAAAAACCCTTATATTTAAAATGCTTTTTAAAAAATTTTTGGCATGGGCGGTTTTGAGTCCCACAGCTGAAAAATAGGCTTATTTTTGTGGATAGGATAACACCGATCCTATGCGCATGCGCGTATATAAATATTGCGGGGTCTTGTCATTTAACATCGCTCCGGCAACCTGTAACCGTGACAAAACCCAACGGCTGGACACACCTGCGAGCCGGGAACTCCGAGTTTAATTCAAGGAGTCAGAAAATAACTAGCCCATCTCAAGACCATGGAGTGGAGAGAAAAACATCGAAGAGAATGTCGTGTTGACTCCTCCCTCACAAATAACATATACTGAACACTGTACACTATGAATGACTTCAATGTAAATGTGTATACTATAATTAATAGCTGTGCCGTAAATAAACTAAATACATATATAGTTTCCTAACTCTCACTCTACTCTTAATTTTCTCAAAGGTTACAGCATATTCGCCGTATAACGCGCAATTTCTTACGAAGAAATTTGAAATTCTGTGCATATAAATATCCTTATCTTTTGAAACCATTTATTCTAAGCATTTGTGATGTCGTGACAGGGTAACGTTTTCAGTCACGCAGCTAATCATTAAAAAATTCATTTTATTTCTAGGCTAAGTGTACATTAACTAAATTTAGGCAGTAGAATTCCAATCATAGAATAAATCAGTCCATTGTTCGCTGGTAAGAATAAAAAACTAAAATCCCGTGTTGAATTATCTTCAGGGTTGCCCAGCCGTTGTGTTGCCTCTTGCAGTCGTCGGTCTTTTTTCTCCGACACCTCTATCTATTCTCCGGAGGGTGCTCGCATACAATGTTAATCAGTCCTACAAGGTCAGTTCGATAACATCGCCCACGTACGTCTCTCTGACCATCACGACCCGGCCAACACGTGAAGAGGCCACACGTTTTTCCAATCCAAAAAATCAATCCAAAAAATCAGCTCTCATCAATCGTTTCTCTTCTCCTTTCCTTTTCTCTTCTCGAATCCGAGCCCTTTTAAACACCAGGGGTGGGTCAACTACGCACCCCTCGTCATCTCTCATCGGTAGGCCCCCAAAAGTCTGCCCACTGCCCTCAGTCTCATTACACCTCATTGGTGCGAACCCAACAATGGCTCGGGTCCCTCTCGAACGCTCCGGCGACAAAGGCTTGTACGAACATTTGGTCTTTGATCCAACTCGTCGCCATTTCTCTTTGAAGTAACCTGCCACCATCCTCCAAGGCGACAGTCTTCTAAGACAGAAAAGTCCCGTCAATGGACACACAATGGGTCTATGTCCGATCCATTTGCCCTCAGTCACACCGGTGACGACAGTCCAGAAGACCAAACAAGGACCCCAAGCAACGTGTTCTGTCTCTAACCCACAGTGGCCGCGGTAGCCAGGTGGTATAGGTATCGGATCGTGGCTTTGCCTTGTCACAGGTTCAGCCCAGTACCACTAAAAGATCGCACGTGTGGGCAGCGAACACATTAAATATGTCAGAGCTGAAGCGTCCTCCCGTTGGTGTGTGTGGTAGTTGGAGAGGTGCCAGCTCAGGTGTCGTCAAGTCACTTGACCATGGTTCAATACGTGGTCCGTCGTCAAAAGCCCCATGTCAGCTGAACAGTGCGGCGTTATTATTCAATCAATCAATCAGCCTCTAAACCACAAGCGAGCCACCTGCTCTCCATAAGTCAAACTAGAAATGTATAGAGGGGTGTAGGCCGCTTCAGTGCGCCGTCGTTACACATTAAGCTAGGCTTTTAAACAATGGTATACTTCTAGAGCTAAAACCCTAAAGAGCAAAAAAAAGTGGTGTAAGAAAATATCAGAATACTGGTAGGTGAAAAAGCTATTATAAAAGGAAACCAAATGCGTCACGTCTAGACGTATGAAAAGTAATTAATTTTTTATATTTATCACACTTTTTGTTAACTTCAGTGGAAAAATAAGAAATACTCTGTCAGATATGTCATAGGTTTTAAATACTGTCAAAGTTTATTATTTTTTTATAAACAATAAAACAGTGCTTTAGTTCTAAGAATATACAACCATATTCTGAAAATAAAATTAATTTTCATTTTCTTCTATTATTTAAAATTCTTGCTTCGGCAAGCCGATTAACTTAAATTAAATAAAAAGTAAACACCTTCTAATTTTAAAATTGAATTTGTTGTAATGCTGGAAAAAAAAAAAAAAATTTAATGAGACAGAAAACATATATATATATAACTCTTGTCCCTTTTTTTAATCAGTCGTCAAATTTTAAGAAAGTTTAATCTTTTTTCAACTTCTTATGAATTCATTGTTTATGAGTTTATTGAAAAAAAAATGAAAAAAATATCTATACCAAAAGTAATCTTCCAGAGATTAAAATGCAAGAAAACATTCATTTTATTTTTTATTACAACATTTACGTAATAATAGAGATTATACTAGTAAAAGCCCTGATAATGAATTGTGGACATTTTCAGGCTGAATTAATATTTCAGATAATTTGAAACATCTTAAATGAGACTACACTAACTTATCCTCAGTATAAGACAATCGTATTCGTATAAAATTTTAATTAGATACAATTGAAAATAATAAATATATGAAATAAAAGTAACTAACAGACACAATAGTTTAAATTTTTTAACTAGCTGTAGACCAGGGGTATAACTTCTCCAAAGTTTGAGCTACTTCGAATGTTTTTAAGGGGTTGCCGTCCAACTAGTGGCGTACATGTGGCCATTCTGAATTAAATATGTATGTTTTGAATCCCTAACACTTGTTTTCGATATTGTACTAGTCTTTAAAGTATGTCAGATTACTATGTTTACTAAATAACACAAGTAATACAAAATTGTCACGTTGTATACTTGAACAACTATGAGCAACTGCTAAACTGAAGAGCGTGGATGAATTCAATGCAGGGACATATCTGAACTGTAACGATTCCCGCCACACTGCTTTGAATCGGCTTCCTTATGAATCACCACACATGCATCGGCACTTGTAACTTTAAATTATTGCACGGCCCTGTCTCGGATCACCCCGGTAACCTTTGACACTACGAGGGACCCCTTTCCACCTACTAGCCGGATGTAACTGGAAGCTATAGACTCCGGATTATGTCATCCCCTAAGCTAGAGAGGGCAGAGAGAAAGAACGGGAGTTGGTCTGAAAAATTCGCTACGATCGGACACCAGAGAAATTCCTTCCTCTCTAACCACATCATTTGAACTTTAATAATCTCTTTAATAAGTTTAATAACTTCAATGTATAATCTGTAAATAATAGTTGTGACGTAAGTAAACCAAATATTTAAATTACTCAACATCACGCTACCGTTATTTATCTCAAACGTTGCAGAACCGATGAATCTGAAACCGACATATGTATTTAATCTGTCCCCTGCCGAGTCTCGCGCCATCGCGGGACATGACATCAACATAATAATCCAATCCCGTGAAAGCATGGGATGTGGATCATGCTGTAATTGCCAATCCGTGGTAATCGCGGGAAGAGCTGGCATCAACATTTATTCTCCCCTTCTGTCAGCATGTGCGGAAAAAATTCATTTATACGGCTGACCTCTCAGTGTGATCGCTTTTTTTCTCTATAGTGGTAGTGGACGAGGAAGCGTCATCGTGTGCTTTCAGTAAATATACATGTGAGTCGTCTACATATTTATCGAATCATTTACTTTATTAAACACAGTGGAAGATTGTGAAGAAATAATTTTTTTCTTCATTTCTTGTCAAAAAATTGCATTTAAGGGGGTTCACCCGAGTGACGGCCTGTTTTTTAAGCATTTTTAGGAACTTTTTTTGGCGACCAGTAATATGATAGAGTTTTACGATTTATATATGTATCTAAAGAGTATATGTATAATAATTTTTAGCCAAAAGTATCCTATGGAACGTGAGTTATAGCACTCTGAACACACCCGCCTCGAAAAAATTGACGTTCACTTCCTCCACGATTTTGGATGATTGGCTTATCTGAAATAAAAACCTTAACGGCGTTTTAATCTATAAGCTTAAATGCACCAAATGATCCATACGCAATTGAAAATATCAAAAATTGGATTTTTGGTAGAGAAGAAGAAGTTTCGAATTTCATGCGGGGTTTTTGTTATAAAAAATAGAAATATTTTGAATTTTGGAATGATTATAGTTCATTTGGTGCGTCTATATGTGCTAAGTCTATCCTCTAAATTTGAAGTCATTCGGTCCAAACTGTTCTTGAGATGTGATGGAGGAAAATGTGAAAAACACAGTTTTGAGAAAAACGCGTTTCAAGTCCGATTAAAACAATGAAAATCTTAACTTAGCGCTACGAACAGCTGCTCTTTTAACATCTGCTTCTTTATAACGACTTCGAATTTTAAAATTCACGTTACCACCGTATTCTATATAAGTTAATGAAACAATTTATGAAGAAAAAAAAACTTCGATTTTTTTGAACTCATCACACGGGTGAACCCTTTCAAGTGATTTTTTTCTTGTAATATTACTCTTAAAACAATTTTATATGTATATCCTAATTCAGGTGAGACTAAAAATCGAAAATATTAATTTATACTCTTTTTGAAAACCAAGTTCCCGAACGTCGCGCGCGTCGTTGGATATCTTAATAATCTACCATCCACTACATAATTCAAATTTTCAATTCGAGGTCACACAGATATTACTTCACTGTTTTGCTTCAAGTAGAAATAAATTTTAGATCTGATGTAAGGTTACCGTGTGCAATAAACATTGAGCTCCTCAAAGGATTCGAGTAGGTGTGGGAACTGATAAAATACACAAGCTCGATATGTTTCAATAGAAGAAACACTTCTTTAGTAATCCGAAACCCCTTTTGCTAGCCGTCTGGAGATCAAAATGACAAACTTTATTGGAAGTTTAATATGACGCATGCCATACTTTGATACGGAATGAAAATATTTTCTTTCAAATCAATATTTATGGAACTCTTCGAAAATTTTATACTGCCATTGTTGTTCTTGTGGAAGGAAATGAGATAGTTTTGAAGGTTTCACTCAGACTTTTGAAAATAGGTTGATTAATAACTTTCATTTCATATGTGTCATATATATGGCGAAATTTCTATTGATATATTTTAAATATTTTCTTAAAAAGGAGCTTTGAATATATTCCTTTCCAACTTCAGGTTCCTAGTGGAATACAGATATAGGATGTGAATTCATAGAGTTCATTTATCCGAATGCACAAAACTGGGTATTAAATTAAAACTAGAAGTCGAATTATTTAAAAATGCTCTAATTTATTAAAAATGGGATCTCAGGGTGTTAATCTTGTCTCTAGAGCTGAAAATATAAACAGTTTTCGAATATATATAATTCTTTGAGGTTAAAATTAAAGAATTCGATCACTTTATCGTTTTTTTAATAAAGGAATGAGGCTTCAAAAAAGTATAAAATGTTTAAAATTCAATCAAAATTTTAAAAATTATAAGCACATATGAAAATAAGAAATATTTCAGTAAGGAATATTACGTAAACTTTACGCTGTGTGCATTATATTTTCTAAAATATCTTTTTATGTATGAAAATTTGCAGAATTATAAAATGGATCATATTCTTCAAACTCTACCTAATTTTAGCAATAAATATCTTTTTCATCTCAAAAATTTTTGAAAAGTATTGAATTTTTTTAAAAAAACATTAAGAATGCAATTATTTTTTTTAAAAAAAATATTATTTGAAATTCTATGTATATAAAAAGGCTACAGTGTAATACGGATATATTTAACTTCATAAATCAACTTACTGCTAGTAATTAATATTTCTTATAGAAATGTTTCTTATTTTCATATGCTCATAATTTTTAAAATTTTGATTATATATATTAAACATTTTACACTTTTTTGAATCATTATTCTTTTATAAATAATGTGTAAAAGAATCGAACTATTTAATTTTAACTACAAAGAATTATATCTAATTGAAAAATTGTTTATATTTTCAGTTCTCGATAGAAAAAAAAATTTAAAACCTCTTTTAACTTAAAAAATTTCAGATTTTAATTACACAAACATAAATATTTATTAAATATAGAAAACAGAACTGACAAGGCAAAAGTTATTATGAATTGAATGGAGATGCAGATATAGATATATAGAGATGGATAATTGGCAGCATTTTAAATAATTTAAAAATTTGCGGAAAATAATCTAGATTTTAACCTTTAACACTAAACTAACCGACATTTTATGTATACTATTTCTATCGATGGGCAAATGACCTCCTAAATAATGCTATATTCTTTTCCAGTTGATTATAAATCATTCAGAATTCATTATGCGCAATAAAACACAAAATATATGTCATGTAACAATTTCAAAAATTTTTTTTTTGGATTTTAGGTACATAATTTTAAAAAGAATAGCTATTGAAAAATCATTTTATTTCGGTAATTTACCTATATATAAGCGGTGTTCAAATGAAAGTGATTCGATATGTGTATCCATGAGATGCATAGAGACAGAAATGAAACAAATACATACATAGAAACAACTACATTTAATGAGTGAAATACATACAGAGTTTGTTAAAAGAAATCATGCATGGCATTTAGGTATGCATCCCATTGCTAAAGGCTGTTTTCGCCATATACACAAGAGCGTGAACTTTACGCGGAGCACATTTTCGGACAGAAAAAATGCCTCAATTTTCATAAAAATTTATGACCTTGTATCTCATGCATTTGTTTATAATATAGTGTTTTTAAAATTTCAAAATATTTCATAAATAATTTGTTTTTTCTTTTAATATGTAAAAGGATATCTCGTTTAGCAATTATGGTATAGGAGAAAAAATGCAAAACCCCATCTTGTAAAAGAAAAAATGTGCTAACTCGGATAAAAATGAGTAGTATGATGAAATAAGTGATTCTCTACTGGATAGTGAGGCCAGAATATAATATTAATGTTTGAGTACTTTTATATCTGTAAAAATTATTCCGAATTTGGGTCCTATTTTTTAACATTAGCCGAAAAGGGCCTTAAGAAGGCTACGAATAACGTCCGCAAAGAAGGATGTTGGAAGATCATGGAACCAGTTCAGAACTTTAGTACTAGGAGTCCTTACATGTCGAGAAGTAAAGTCAACATACTAGTCTCAACTACTGAGCTTTGAATTTTTTGGGCTAGATGAGTCGGGATATTTCCATTGTATGTTGACGGACTTATCTTCCGGATGAAAGTGGTGACACCAGGTTTCATACCCTACCACTATTGCAGCAGAAAGTCATCCCTGTAGCGCGACAAACTGTAAAATTATACCCATTCATTTTTTTTTCTGTGATGTTCAGACAACATGCGCGGTACCCATTGTTGACAACAAACGTTTCGATACTTCAGAATGTTGGTGACAATATTGTGAACAGTATTTAGGTAAACGTTAAACCCATTTGCGACATCTAGAATGTTTCGACGTGGATTTCCCTTGATTGCCGTCTCAATGTCCGTAATCGGATTCTCTGTCACAACTTAGTGTGCCGTGGCCGTGGGACCGTGGCAAATCCCTTGTCTAATGTCGACTGCCGCTGAATATTCTCTCCCACCTCGTCGTCATGGGCTTCGACATTCATGTGTCACCCCGTACAGACACCGTACATAGTCAGCATTCTGTGATGAATATCCACCGGCTTACACCCTTTCAGTGTTAAAAACTTTATTATAGTTTGTTGTTCCGTTTTGGATGCAGTTGCATTCGCACCAGCCATTTTTAAATTAATGGCGCATCCTTACGAATGCAGTTATCACAAATTTTTGCTTGCGCTCGCGAGTGCATGGTACATACACCTTCACTATCACGTTTGTTTCACGAAAATACATTGAAGACCTTTTCCCTTTGTGACTCTTCGAATCGCTTTCATTTGAACACGCCTCATACTTCTATTTATATTAAAATAAAATGCATTCGTCATCCCAGTTTTTACATTTCCTCAAATATTCCCTCCTTACTTTACCCTTTATAATATTGCGTTTCGAATATCTCGTTGGCCCAGATATTTCTCTAAAAATGACATGAAGCTGGTATCTTCCAGGTTCAGAGTCGTCTTGAGCTTTTTTGTCAAACAGTTGTATCAGTAGAAGGTTCAATATTCTGATCGTTCTTTTTCTCTTCACATTCGTCTTCGGAACTAGAAGACAATTTCCTTTTTCGTCTCCTCTTATTTGCAATGTTCTCCTCATTATCTGAGTCGAACTGCTTAAAGTCTTTCTCTTTCAGAATTTCCTTCAGCTATTTCAGAGAACGTAGTTTGCTTATATTATTTATTTCTTTCAACAATTTTCTTCGAATCGACATTTTACAAGCAAATAATAATAAAATACAAAATTACTACTAAACTAACCCTTTTTTATTTAATTGTAACATAAAGTTTGTATCCTACTATATTATTAAAAGTTGAACTGATATTTTTCATGATCATTATTCTATATCGGGTGTTACCAACAGCCGGCGCTCTGTACCGGGCTTAAAAAAAAACGTGTACCTAAACAAAAAATCAGATAATATTCTCTTAGATGACTTGAAGTTTTAGATTTCAATTTACATAACTCTCTTTATAAAATTTTATAATTTTTCAGAGCTCATTGTACATAACGGTAGAGTACACATGATTATAAGGAAAAAAAAAAAACAGAGATAGGTAATGAAAAATTAAGTAACGATGTATTATTAAAAAGTCGTGAAATAAGAACAAAATAATAAAAACTTGGAATTTAATAATTTTTTTAACCTCAAAAATGGTCACCTGACCACTCGAAAAGGTTTGGTGTTAAGGTATCCGACTACGTTCGAAACCGTGATTTTGCAAAAGCGTATAAATGAATAATATTTATGATATTTTGTGTCAGATAGATTAGAAAATGTATATAAAATTGTTTTAAGAATATTATTACAATAAAAATTATTTAAGTACCATATTTTGACAAAAAATAAGCATAGAATGACCCATTTTCAAAATATTCTCCTTTTGTGAAAAATACTTATATGATAATAATATTTTGCCTTTATATTGCTCAGAACTCTCTACAGAGACTCAACTAGAATTTTTTAAATACATAACTTATAAGTGAGTTTATCCATATTTTAAGACAACAAGGGAGAAATTTTTTAAGAAAAACATCGATAATTATTTCAGTGGTAGGAATCGAAATAATGTAATTTCTCAAAAACCCTAGTTTAGATTTCCTGGAGAGTCTTTATTTTTATATAAGCGAAATAGTATTTTTTTTAAAAAGAATTTTTTTATAAAAGGAGAACATTCTGGAAAAAGATTATTCTAAGTTAACTTTTTGCCAAAATATTGTATTTAAATTTTTTTTTTTTGTCAAAATATATCCTTAACACGATTTTATACATGTATTCTAATCTAAGTGACACTAAATATCACGAAAATTATATATTTATGCGCTTTTTTAAAATCGCGGTTTCGAAGGTAGTCGGATACCTTAAAGCTATTACATTGAAATGCTTACAGAGGCTAAAAATGATAAGGGCAAGCTAAAATCTTGAAAACTTTCAGAGCAACATGCTTAAATTTACGTAAATTTAAACAAATTTACGCTTGCTGGGTGAGCTTGGTTTCCATGGAATTATTAATTACTAAATTATATTTCGAGATCCTTAAATCATTAATCAGATCAATTCATTAGGTCATTGATCTAATCATTCATTAGATCATTCGTCTAATCATTATTTGGATCATTGATCTTACGAATGATTCTAACTTTGAATTTTAAGTTTCAAGTTAATATACGAATCGTAAAATTACGAGTAATTATTTGAGAAACGTAATTGAAATGAAATTCAATTGTAATTCAAAATAATCTCATCAAATGTAAAGTTGTTGCACTAAATAGCATCGTGTTCTAACTGTTTAACTGTGAGAGTAAGGGATTTATATCGTATATTTTAAATAATAATCATATGACAGGAACAATTCAAGAAGGCCAGTGGCTGAATGGTAGAGTATCTCTCGACCACACCACATTCCCAGGGTTCAAATTCTTGGTTGGGCAAGGCCGACTCAGCCTTTCATCCCTTTAGTGTGTCGATAAATGCTTACCAAGCTATCTTGGAAGCTGATTATTGGGGGTTTCGCGTCAGATTGACCATTGACGGAAACATTTGCACATGCACCCCAGCGTCTAAGGTCACATAAACTGAAATATTCACAGTAGACCTTGGTTCTCATGGGCAGAATTGCACCACTAAGTTCAGTTCAGTTCAGGAACAATTCAAAACTCAAGTTTCTTCTCTAGACCAGTGATGGCGAACCTATGACCCGTGGGTCAGATACTGACCCACGTAAGCGTTTAAACTGACCCATGATTGCTAGGCAAACATTTGTTTTCGCAAGTATATGTAGATTTTCTAATTTGTGCGTATTATTTTTTTCCATTTGAATTTTTCAAGCACTGCCTTAACATGAAAGCAATTTAAAGCTGTCAATAACTTTCAGTTTGATCAGTACAGTTCCAAAGTAACGCAAATGGCAGCAAATATATATGAAAGTATGTAGCATTTGAAATAAAGCAGAAGTGTTTAGATAATATCAAATAAAATGTATAATATTACTCACTTTTGTTTATTGAAAAAAATTGACAAACCAAAGCAAATAACCATATTTAAAGCATTTCCTTCAAATAAAATGCACTTTTGTAGGGTTATATTTAGTTATGTTTTTAGAAAGAGCCTTCCATATACTTGTATCGTCCTAATTATGTTTCACTTTGTGAGGTGTCAATGGGCGCCTATGTGCATGTCTGTTATTCTCGATGCAGGCAATTTTTGTCTTGTAATTTAAAGCCCTCCTGTAGCAACCAGTACCAGTGTTGAATTTTCAACCCCACTAAAAAATTTTAAATCGTCAAACCATGCCCATTTTACCCGTTAAGTCAATTGAATTATAAAGATGTTTCGTTTTAAAAATAGTTAAAAAATTTTAAACTTAACTCTGGTGCAAATGGGCATTAGTGACCCACGAACTAGTACTAAAAAGATTTGAACAAAATTTGACCCACATCTCAAAAAGAGTCGCCATCCCTGCTCTAGACTTTACACAATGCTGCTCGCCGTGTAGAAGGAGCCGATGCATGTTAAATGTGTCGAGGGTCAATGTTCTTCCTTTCGTGTGGTGTGAACGTATAGAGAGGAGAGTAACAGCTCAGATGCAGCTCTCGTCACTTTATCATCGTTCAAATCTAGAGTTCTGTAACCAATAGCCCTCTTGTTACTTTATGGAGCGACGACATTACTAAGCACTCACACTCAACATTCACTCATTCCGTGATCATTAATTTCAAGAACAAAACAAGTAATAAAAAAAAATAATAAGTAAATTCCTACTTAGGTCAACAAGGAAAAAATTTATTTTAGTTACTTTTTATTCAATAAATACAATTAATATAAATATGTATACACATATGACAGAATCATAATATTAAGGCAATATAGAAAGAGATTTTCCTTGAAATTTTCCCTTTTCCTTTCTATATATGGTATTGGACTATTTTTTTTTTGCTTGTTTATCTTTATTCATTAATTATTCTAATAAAATAGTATAGTAAAAAAAGAAATCCCATTCTCAGAAAAGGATCCCAGGGGGGATTCAACCCCGCCCTTTTGATTAAAAGTCGTTTGTTGTGTCCCTCAGGGACTCAACGAAATTTTTTTTCGATATAAAATTTTTGACTATTATTTTTGTTTATTATTTTTTTTTTATTCTTTTTATTTTTTTAATTTAATTAATGAATTAATATTTGAAAAAAATGTATTAACATCAAGTGTCATCCACTATAAGTTTAAAAAAATGGATTTGAGCTTGAATGGATGAATAGGAAGTATGTTATTAACGATTGAAAATTTGAGCACGATATATATATTCTAATATTAGATAAAATTATTTATCATTATTTTTTAAATATATAATCCTAGTGTCCCTAAAGTAAGGGTAGATGTAAACTTTTAAATTTTTATTTCTATTTTTTCATACTTTGCTAATTACAATTCAACCATTCCATGCTTTGAATTTGCATTTGGGTCCCGAATCTGGCAATAACTTTATTCTGTTAGTTTTAAACCGGCTTTGATTTTTAAAAATTTTTTTGGGGAGTTACCTTTATCTTGTAATGGATTTAGATATTTTATCCATTATTTTCTATAGGTTTTTTTCTAAGTATTATTAAAAAAGGGGAAGGTTGGGTTCAAAAAAATGTTCAACCCCTTTTATATAAATTATTTTTTATATAACTGTCTTTTTAATCAGTAATTTTATATTCTGTAGATTATTTTTATATTTTTACCCTATTATATTTTTTTTTTCGATCCTTCAATGTCTGGTTGTCTTGAGATTTCCATTTTTTCAGTTTTGCTTGTTGAGTATTTATCTCTTTTTGATAGAGAATTTCGCGGCTATATATATATATATATATTCATTACGCGCAAAATAGTTGAATACTGTTTGAAGAACCCTTTAAAAAAAAATTTTTTTTACCAACAAAAAAATAAAAAGGGGGCTCCCCCTCCCAAGGACAAAAAAAAGAAAAAATCTACAGTCGCAATTTAATTATTTTAAAATGAATTTGGATCAGAGGTTAACCAAATGTAATTGTTTAACAAATACTTAATTGGTTAAAATCATGTCCTGGACATATAACTATTACATCCAAAACTACTTAAACAAGTAACTATTATTAACAAGTACGTGGTATTTCATTAAATTCTTTTTTCATATTAAAGAATTAAATATTTTAAATAATGTTCTGTCACATATATGCAACAATTTTTATACAAGTGGTTTAGTTAAATTGTTTTTTATTTTATAAATCACTGCAGTAATAAAGAAAATCATTTCTTCAAAAAGCTCTTATCTTCAGAGTTTCAGAAAGAACGATAGATGCAGTCAATTAATTTCATTCGTTTAATTTAATTCTTATTACGAAATAAATACGCCTTTTCGATCCTAAGGAAAATAATTACATCCGAAAATGAAACCAATCATCATGTCTGTAAAAAGTTCTATCATTAAAGAGTATGGAAAAAATTAATTTAATGAAAAAAAGTTCAAAAACTGTTGAATAAAGGCAAAATTTATTATTTTTTTCAGGACTCTTTTTAATAACATTATAATTATTTCCATCGCTGTTATTATGGGAAAATATTACCGTAGCTATAGAGATAATTATAGATTCTGGTATTTCTTACAGAAAAGCTAACACTTTTTTGAGAATATCGCTAAATGTTTTTTACCATTTCTACTCAGATTATATATACATATTATTTTTTTCGAATAAAAGAGACATATTTTGAAACAAAATAGAAACTCCTCAAAAGGACTAGAATGCCTGCAAATAGTAACTTCCCTATTTATAAAAAAAAGAATCTCTGCATTTTATTAGTAAAGATATAACTCGGTTGTGAATTAAGGTATCCGACTACGTTCGGAACAGTGATTTTAAAAAAGCGCATAAATTGATAATTTTCATGATATTTAGTGTCACTTAAATTGAAATACATTTATAAAATTGGTTTTAGGACATTTTGACAAAAAAAATTATTTAAACCCAATATTTTGGCAAAAAATTAACTTAGAATAACCTTTTTTCAAAATGTTCTCCCTATATAAGAAATGCTTCTAAAATAATATTTCGCGCGCGCGCGCGCGCTTATATAAAGTAAAGACTTCTCCAGAGAGTTTGAACTAGATTTTTGAAAAGCTCACATTATTTTCAGAGTTACCACCCATTGAAATAATTATCGGCGTTTTTTTCTTAAAATTGTTCGCCTCTGTTGTCTTAAAACATGGATAAACCCATTTCTAAGTTATATATTTCAAAAATTCTAGCTGAGCCTCTGTACAGAGGTCTGAGCTATATACAGGCAAAATATTATTATATAATAGAAGCATTTTTCACAAAAGGAGAATATTTTGAAAATGGGTCATTCTATGTTCATTTTTTCTCAAATTATTGTACTTAAATAATTTTATTATAATAATATTTTAAAACAATTTTATATACATTTTCTAATCTAAGTGACACTAAATATCATAAATATTATCCATTTATACGCTTTGCAAAATCACGGTTTCGAACGTAGTCGGATACCTGAAACAAAAAAAACGAATAAATTCTGCTCCTATGTTACGAATAATTCGAGTGAGAGTTATATATTAACGTCGCACTATAAAGCAACACGATTGTCTTTGCTATTGAAGCTATTATCGAAGCTCCTTGAATTGACGAATAATTTGAATTCATGGGCAAATGATGAGAATACCATCATTAATTTATTCTTCTCTGAAAACATTCCACAACATGCCACATGAGGCTACAGCAGGATCAGAAACTTATGATACGCGTGCCACATGTGGCACGTGGTATAATTCTCAGTGCCACTATGACTACTCTACAAATTTGTCAATTTTTGAGTGGTTGGAAATTTTAAATTTGTAACGGTCCTCTCCTTGACAAACATTTTCAGAATTAGGGACGTTGGAGGAATTAGGAAAAAAATCTGAAAAGTAACTCTAAAAGTAAAATTACAGATATTTTGTAACCACTGAATGTCATTGCTGGGAGATTTAATTTTGAGAGAGAAAATTGCATGGACCTTGCTTTAGCGCTTTTGGTTTTACATGAACTCAAACTCAGTGGCGCATCAGCCCATGAAGGCCAGGGCCTACTGTGCCCATTCCAGTATACGTGTCCGTTGGGTGCTGAGGTGCACGAGCAGATGTCCCGTTCGGGTGGCCAGTCTGAAACGAGACACCCAGTGTTTAAGTCCCCAAGCAAGCTTGGTACTCATTTATCGATCCACTGCTGTAGGGTTTGGTTCTACATATCTGAGCAAAAATTCTTTCCTAAAATGAAAAATATTTCAAGTCTGCTAAGAAATCGTTTAACGACTGAATGCTCAGAATCGTGTGAATTTGAAAGTCACACCTTATAACCCTGATTTTGTGATGTGAAGGTAGAGTGGTGCTAGCTCTAGGTTCGCATTAAAATTTTTATTTATCTTTGTATCAAACTATAATGAATGGAAATACTTTTGTTTTATGTTTTCAATTTCTTATTTTAATAAATAGGTTTAAAAATACAAAAAAAAAAATAATAAATAAATAAATAAATAAATTTGTTAATAATTTTATGTTAAGAAATATCTTGAAGTGATACCAAATTAATATATAACAAAAATGTAAATCTATATTATTGAGACCTATTCTCTAGTTCTGCATGCATTATCGCGGGAATCGAATTGTTTCAAAACAAATGCCACGTTGAATCATATTGGTAGATTGGTTTGGCACGTCACAGCTAATAGGTTGCAGAACCCTGCTCTGCATCCTTTTTTAAAGCTATCGTTTGATGTCATCGGTAATTTACTAAATTTATTTCTTCCATTGCTTCAGTAATCTTTTGGCGCATTTCAGTTACATTTTTGATTGACTTAAAAGAAGTTATAAGGGAATCATTTCGAATATTCAATTAATTAAAATATTGCAAAATGATTTCCGGTTTATTTTTTAATGTATTTTTTTTAGTTTCAGAGTTACACACTTAGTACTAAGTTTGCTGAAATTTTTATCCTATGTTCGTTTAATTATAATATGATTTTTTTAAAAAAAATTCAAAACTATCTTTAAATACTCTTTATTTTCCCGATTTCTTATTTAATTTCACTACTGATTTGCAACTTGCAATGAAGTACAAATTAAATGCATACTCAGCAAAATTTGCATTGATATATAAACATTTTATTCTAAAAAGTAAGCAAAATATCAATAAACTACCAAATGCTAATATAAATCAACAATTCACACCAGTTATCACTTAGTTCAAGACGTATTAAAGCCAGTTAAATCAAGTTTCAGCATTAATTGTTCGTACCTCGTGGTAAGATAAAATGAATTGCTACTTCGTAAAGCAATTCCACGGTCTTTTCGCTGTCCTTGGCACGAAAAAAAGAATCTAGTTACCTGAAGCAAAACTGCGTCAATGAGTTAATTGAAGGGGACCTTTCAAAGTATACGATGAAAAGTGGATTTTCATTTGTTTTTAATTTCTCCTCAAAACAGAACAAGAAATTGACGGATGATAGTTGGCAAATTATTAATTCATCAGAAAAGCGGGTTGTTAGTCACAGTGTCAGAAGAATTTTAGAGTTTTTCATGATATTATTTTCTAAAAACTTAACGCTGATAAATTTAAAGTAAATAATTTATGTAAATTTTATGAATATCATTTTGCTTGAAAAACTTAGAGGCCACACGGTAGCTGCGGGGCCATGGTCATGAGCTCGCGGCTGACGTTGTGCCAGCTGACCCGTCGTGAATGAGTGTTTATAACGACTCACGATAATCGTCGCACGTTTGCGATGATCCTCGAAATTCTAAATCACACTAGGTGACGGGAGCTATACTTGAGCTGTAACCTCCAAACTACCACGCTATACCAACAGGAGTAGATCCGTTGTACAAGCAGTTATAAATGTTAAATCCGTCAAGGCTTCAGTTCCTAACGTTGGCGGGTATATATGTTTGGAGATCGGGGTGCCAACTCAGCCATCGCATTTGTCTCGAACTCGAGAATTGATGCAATACTGAAGCCTACATGTTAACTATTAAGTTGACTGCCTACTTTTGAAAATGTCGTTTTTCGTCTATATAAGGCATTATTTTATTTCAAAATCTTATAGTTTGAACATTTTTCTTTTCAAAACAGTTTTTCTTTTTCCTTTACGCGAAATAGAAATAAAGTTACAGGGATTTTAAAAAACACCACTCTATGCAAAAGGGCAGTAAGATAAAACTTTAAATGAGTTTTTCTCAAAATTATGTTTTCGAAGGAAACTTTTTACCAGATACATGATATCTTAAGAACCAAACCAAGATAACGTTTTCAAAAATTTTGTGGGAATGTTTATTATATTATTTTTCATAAAGTGGACCATAAGTTTTGTTCTAGGTTAAATATTTTTTCATTTAGGGTAGTTTTTATAAAGAAAAAAAAACAAAAAATATAAAAATTTTCATATTATTATGTATAATTTCTTTTGTGTTTTAATATTGCTCTTAGATTTTGGTTCATTTTGAAGAACACCATAATATGTATGTTGTGTTTAAAGAAAATTATGATAATTGTATTAGAAATTTTTATACAGTGTAACCCGTTTTAGTAAAAGTTTGGTAAAATTTCCTTAAAAACAACCAATTTTTCTAAAAGTACAATATTTATTTAAAATTTTTATGTATTTACATATTTTTTTAAATTTATTTTTCTTCCTAAAAACACTCAATTTGTTTCAAAAATTTGTTTTTATAAAAAAATTGGGTCCGAAGGTAGGTAGTCACCTTAAAACCATTTTGCTGCTTAATGGTTTTATATGGGATCAATACATTCCATAAATATTTATTAAGGTAAAAATTAAATATATGAATCAGAACAAGAAACATTTCATAGTTACTTTGAATTAATATTTATAATGTATTTATAGTTGAAAATTCACGATTATATATATTTTCTTATATATGAAAATTTATCGTGGCAAAATTTGGGAAGAAAAGTTGTGATTTTTTTGTTTGCTTTGTCTATACGACTTAAGAATTTTAGATGACTTAAATTATACTTTGACTTGACTCCAAAATATGCATACCAGACGCACGATTTTCGTGAGTAGGATAAAATGTTTTCACCTTAGTAAATATATATATATATATATACTCAGCACCCCCATCCTATGTTAGAACTATATAGCTACCTCTCAAAACTATCTACAGAAAAAATCAGTAGTTATTATATAATCTAAGTTATTTGGTTAAGAGAGAATATTTTGATATGTTAATTTTGACAATTCTCGAACGTTTACATTGAATTTTCAATTTTTTTTCTTGTTTACTTTTAAATATTTTCCCATCTGCTTTATATTTGTACACATCAAACTTTTTAAATCGCATATGCTTGATTTTCATTCGTAGAGTGTAATATTTAAAACTCCGTATGTATAGATTTCCGTTTTTAGTTTATGATGTCTATTCTTTTAAAATAAATGCCTTACCTTTTGTTTAAATGTTGACTTCGTTCATAAAAATATTGAAACTCCTTGTAAACGGTAGGATTAAAATAATTATTTTTTATTCCCCTCTTGCAACTAAATTTCGTTTATGTTATCCATATGACAATTTTTGTTTATTTCCTGCATTTGTTATGTATTTTGGAACGGAAAAAAATCAGAAACCGTAATTTCAATATTTATTAAAGTACTGTATTCCCCAAAGCATTAAAGTAACAGTTATTGGAATGGCATCTTTCCATATCATTTTGATAGCTATCATTTTTTTAATTGTGAGAAATATGGATGCATTCAGATTGTGCAATCTCGATTAAATTATTATTAATTTTTCCGAATAATTTCCGAAGTTCGGAAAATTTTAAATTTGACTTCTAAATTTTATCTGGATTTCTATCTGTTCATAAAAAAATACACCGGAAAAGAATTAAATTACGTTCTTCCTTGACATATCTTTATGTCAGTGATTTGCTAGTTTAAAAGTATTTAAATGAAGCCGTGTAAAGATAAAAGGGATTTACCATATATATTATACTTGCATAAAAAAAGGAAAGGTCGAAATTTACTAAGCAGCACTAGAAATGAAAAATCGTGCTTTATTGGTTGTTTTTCTTCTCAAAAAGTTATAGTTATATGTGTGTTGTTGTTGTTGTCGTGTCTACCCGAAGGAAAGGAATGAAAGTTGCCATGCCTCAGACAGGTTGGACATTTTTTTAATTACGATAGATGGCGACACCACCTATCTCTACCTCCACAATTTAGGCATAAAACTGGAGGGGAGGGAAATATTCTCCATCCCCCTGCTCCGTGGTTTTTGCTACGACCACTTACAAGACTTTCGGACCCAGTGATTTAACGATATGTGTATACCTTAAATAATTGCTTTTTCAAAACATCATTTTTTTTAATTGAACACAGATATATATATATATATTTCTAACTCCTATGCACCACAAATATTACATAAGGCTTTCAGAATTAAGTAAAACAAACAAAATAAGACAAATAAAATGAAGGATATGTAACAAAACAAATGAAGTTACAAACCAAGTAATTAAATTACAGTTAAACAAGTACATTTCAAAATTAAACAATTAACCCACTTAGGAGTGGCTTTGCGAAAACGCAACAGTAAATTCTAAAATTTGTTTAAACATTTTTCTGGTAGTTTTTTAGTTGAACTAAAACTTTAATTTTATTTTTCATACTTTTATCGTTAATTTTAAATTTATTTTATTTTCAATTAGCAAGATTTCCACAACTGCACCAAAGGATGTTTTTTTTTCATGTTTTGAAGAAAAAGAATTGAAACTTGATCTTTAATGGGTTAAGAAATTAACCAAGATAGTGAAGTAACGTAAGAAAATCAAAAATGTTAATATATATATATATATATATATATATATATATATAGAGAGAGAGAGAGAGAGAGAGAGAGAAAGAGAGATTATATTTACATTTTTTAAAAAGAAAAAAATATATTTTTGATAAAGTATAAAAAGTATGACGAATAATTAAAAAGAAAATTTGTTTATTTTCAGAATATTAATTACCTAAAATAATTGCCTCTCATTAAAGTGCAATATCTATACCCCTAAGAGTAAGCAACTATCCTCAATAAAACGTTGACTTTTCATCAAGAGCTTCAAAATAGTACCTTCTATCATCTATCTGTGAAAGGTTTCTTATGAAAACAAAGTTCAAAACACTTGTATAGACATTCTGCAGCAAACTAAGTTAGATTCAGATAGTTTGTATGAAAAACGGTATCTAATTTTGCAATTATCAATTATAGCAACCATCCTAAAAGATATACTTAAAGGCATTTTCAATCTTCCCAGGGTTATTAAAAGAAAAGAAAACAAATTACAACCTTTTTTTTCACTGGAAATCAAAAATAGCAATTCAAAATGTATGAAAAGGGCACATGATAAGATTTTTGATGCAATTTTTCCCCATGAGTAGAAAAATAGAACAAAAATGAGATTTTACATTATAATTTTCTCCACCGGTGGATTGGTCGGTTGGATCCCAGAACCTTGAAAAATTACCCTTTGAAATCTAAGAAATCAGATATCCAAACTATTATTGTATACATATAAATGATGTAAAAAAATAATAAGATTTCATATGAAAAGCAAGCAATCAAATATTTTGTTTTACTTTGACCCTTTCTTTTTTCAAGCAACCTTTCAATCTTGAATTTTATATATACCTATAAATTTGGAGTACAACGCGCACTTTGAACGCAAAAAATAAGATCAAAACATAAGGGTGCACGTTATACGTCGGGTATAAAAACGATAGCTTTAAAAATAACAAAAGAGAAGAGAATAAAAATAATGTCCTTTTATATGTATAGAAATACTATTTGTTTTAAAGAAACGAGAGACTTGCTTTATGAACTAAAAGTTGTAGTTCTAGAAGTACACTATTTTTTCAAAAATTTGGGATAATACATCAAACAAATGACTTTAAAACATAAGAGCTATGTATACTAATATTTCAGATTTCTTTGTTAAAAAGGGGATGCAGGTTGTGCCACGAATAAACCTAAAAATTAAAAAAAATCAACTTGATTAGTATTGGTGCGCATTTTACGCCGGATTTTACGGTAGTTCATTTTTAGTTTAAAATGGATGATAGACGAATGATTTAAAAATTACTGGAATGAAAATGAAAAAATTTTATTTAGGTGGTATAAAACGTTGAAAATGTATAAGGTATTTGAATATCTTTTTTTAAAAAAAATCATTAAATCATTAACATTTTTTTAGTTTCTTAAGACTGTATCATTACCTAATACAAGTATATATACACATATATAACATAAAATAAAAAAAAAATTCTTTATCTATCAGTATTTTCTATTTTTCATTCTATATAGCGCTTTTAGAATGCTTTTAACAAGATGTCAAGATTCCTTAAGCTCAATGCTTCGAAAACAGAAATAAAAGTCTTTAATCTTGAAAATAAATTCTTTGTTGGTTGAAAATATTCTTTTTTCTGCAAAGGGATGTGTTTACCATGAAGAATGAGATTACAGATTAGAGTAGATTGCTGTCAAACATTGATATGAATCTTAAAAGAAAATGTCAGAATTATAAAAACAAAGTTAAAAAACGTTAAGCTAGCTTGAAATATTCAAGAAATTATTCAAATCAATATCATGAAAATACATGTGCAAAATATGTTCAACCGAAAAGAACTAGCAAAAATAAATATACAATTTAATTTTTCCAAAATAAATTGTTATTATTTAAAGATTTTTCATGTATAAGTAACGATTTTTCCTATTTCAGTTCTTTTAAAAGAACTTTTCTTTATATTTTATACTGAACCTTCCAAGTATCGCGCGATATTTAATTTGTTTTATTTATGCACAACCAAAATACAACTATAATTCCAAACTTAGTTCTCAAAAAAGTACTATGACGTCAAATTTTGGTGGTGACGACACAAATTGCATTATACACCGGGTCCGACCAATTGGCTCGTGAACATTAAAATCAAGTGAATTAGGAAATTTATAGAACTTTCATCGATTTAAATAATTTATAAAGGTTTTGAATTGGAAGCTTTTTTGTGTTGTGAGCTTAAGGATTGAAAGGGACCGCTTTCTTCCGACCTAAACTTTAATTTCGGTTTTTTTGCGTTGTTGATGCTGCCTTTATGTTTTGTAAAGACTTTTTCTAAAATGCGTCGTTCCTAAAAAGTTTTATCCGCATATATCAATGCGACGGAAGTAATACGTGATTTTCTTGACCATGGTTACATCCAAAATGATATCAGAGACAGTCAGCAACCTTTCATATATAAAGTGCACAATCTTTTTATGAATATATTTATTTTGCTTAATAAATACACTCATTTAGAATAATTGTATAAATCATTTTTAATGCAGCTGCTGAAGTAAGGAATTTTACATAATTTATCCAAATACTTCCACAGAAACACAGGAAGGCCCGGAAGAAAAAATGAAAAAGGTGAAAAGAATTTGTTATATCTTGAAGTGTGTAACAATTCCTTCTATGACTGAAGACAAAAACACTCTATTATTATTAAATAAATAAAAAAATTCAAATTATTGAATTTATCTTTAAATGTAGTTAATGTAATATGAATATAATGTAGACCAACAACGTCAAAATTAATGTAATCTATTATACTTTGATTATATATATATATATATATATATGACGTACAACATCAATAATTAAAACAACTCACGCGATAAACATTTGAATAGAGGCTAATTTTTGATATAAAATACACACGTAAAATCGTCTGCTATTATGATCTTTCGCGCATGCTTATACACTTCCTCAGAATGAAATAGTCTAGCGACCTGAGAAGATCTAAGCAAATCATGGAAACTGATGTTTTATCACTAGATCCAGCAGATGATCATTGCGAGCAAGAATTATGACAGACTATTAGATAAAGACTTTTTACAATAAAACGCTCAAAAGAAATATCCTTTTTGGTTTTGTGCTGAAAGAACATAATAAGTAGATATATTTATAGAATGATATATGCTTAGTTGATATATTTCTCTTGATAGTAATAATCTTAAATTTCTTTTTTTCTTCTTTTTTTTTCAATTCCTACTATTAGTTCACTTTCTCCCTATATATATATATCTTGTTCAAATTTTCAATTGGTGATAAAATACTTTCTATTGACATCCATTCAAGTTCAAATAATGTTTTAAAATAGTAGTATATGACACTGGATGTTAATACATTTTTCAAATATTAATTAATCTAATTAAATTAAATTAATTACACCGTTTTTTCAGAAACCAACTGAGATTCGTACCCATTGTTGTAACGATGTAATTTTAAAACAATGAAAAAGTTCGCGTCGAAAACCAGCTTTTAAAGCCAAACCGGGGCAATGTTACAACAATGCGGGTAATCCGTGCTCTTTTTTCAATACTTACTATTAGTTCACACTCTCTATATATGCAGCGGTGGCCAAAGGTGTGGACACTTTTTTAGAATGTTATGTTTTAAGTTTGTATGTTTGCCATTTTGTGCAACGTTGTAAAATTTATACAGTATTTTTTATATCATTTTAAAGGGAATTTAATTCTAAATTCAATACAAAGAGAAAAGTCAAATATTTACCAAAGCAGAAAAATTATGCTGTAATAACAACTGTCGATATACATTAGATAATGTTGCAGTATGGCGGATTATCACAGGCTTGGTAAAGGTGCCTTTATTCTTTTATTACACATTTTCCAGTGATCTTTCATTGAGCTGAAAATAGTTTTAAACATCCACTACTTCGTTGTTATTACATGATGCCAGGGAAACAATTATATACTCAATTAGTTTAGTTCTTTTTTTATTTCATAGATTTACCTCATCCGGACAAGAGTGCCGCACGGTGCCACAAGTTTTCGGTAAAGAATCGATGTCAGGACTGTTTCGCAGCAGGACAACGATCAATGATCTTAAAAGGAACGGTGCCAATTCTTTCAATTACTTTAATGTGTAAGGGGCAGGAATTTTGCTGAAAAATAAATGAAGCATTTTTGGGAAAATAGATCCCTGATGGAAGGCAGAAGCTTGGGTTCTTGGATGAATTGTCGATGTATTTTTATGACATTCAGTGTCTCATTCGATGATATGAAGGCGACCGATACAATCTACTGATTATGCATGACTAAATGATAAAACTATATGGGTACTTCATAGTTGCCTGGATGCAATTCTACGTCTTGCATATTTTAGGCTATCACTACCGAATAACGATATTTTAGTTTCGTTCATCTACATAACGTGACCAATACTCATTTGTCAATTAATGTGTTTCATTGCCCACTGCAGTCCTTTTTAGTGCTGCTGTAAATTGAGAGATACAGCGTTTTTTTTCGTGGAATTCTTTTTATTCTTATGTCTTCTAATCTACCTCTGATTGTTTTTGAACTGACAGAAATACCAGCATCCTCAAGATCACTTCTTAGGATGTCCATGAAATTCTTTTTTATCTCTGAAACATAGTATTTTTTGTTCTTTCTGTCATCAGCAGATGTAGTAATGCACCTTTTAGAGCTTTTCACCTTTTTTTATTATTAAATTTGTCTCCTGACATCTTAAACAAAACTTTCAGCTTCGAGATGTAAGTCATTGAACTACCCACCTGTTATGTAATTTTAACAAAGGAAATACCCTTTCTCGTCACATGTGTTTTAATCTACTCTTTTGTTTGATGTCATTGCTTTTTGACTAAATATCATTGTTATCCTGTCCAGGAAACAGTGCTGACCTCAATCCTATCGAAAACTTGTAAGCACCGTTTGAAAACTCTTGTCAGATAATGAGGTACCCATGATAAAAAGAACTAGTGAGGATATAATTGTTTCCTAGCATCATGTAATAATGAAGTAAAAGCTTAAAAACTATTTTCAGCTCAATGAAACATCGATGGGGAGGCTGTAATAAGAATACAGGCAACCTCCCTTTAAGCTCCGATAACTCACTGTTACCATCAGAATCTAATGTACATCAACAGTGTTTGTAGCATAACTTTTGTGTGTTATAAATATTTGAATTTTCATTTTATATTAAATTTAGTATAAATTCTCTTTTAAAAGGCATGATATATATAAATAGCATTGTTCTAAAATTTTCTTTAAGCATACAAACTTAAAATACATAACAACTTAAAATTGTCCACGATTTTGGCTTCACCTATATACATATAAATGAAGTTCAAATTTTCAATATTAAAAAACACTTTTTTATTCATCCATTTCAAATTAGAATTGACTTCTCAACATTATTAAAGCGGGTTTTTAAAAAAAAATTATTATTATGCTTCTTAAAAATACGAAAAGAGAGGATGCAAATTTTAGTGCAGTATTTCCGAAAAGCTCAATTGTAAGGGTATATATATATATTCAGTAATAGCAATATTATATTTTTATAACATCTTAAACTATAGTACACCATTACGCTAACATTTTCATATATTATACACAAACATATAAAAATTAGCAGATATAATTTTCATTTTCAGAAAGAGCCTTTCGAATGCAATATCAAATTCAGAAATATATTTTTTGTATGTACTACATTTATATTTATATAACGCTTAAACTTTTTCCCATGTTATAATATAGCAAAAAGAACTATTTTAAATTTTTTAAAAAACTATGTTATTTTTAAAGAGAAACTTCTTTTATTTTTTAAAAAATACATTTTCAGTAGATATATTTCATTAAAGGAACATTTTCAAAATGAAAACACGTCTGTTTCCGGTAATATTTGTAAAGAAATAAAAATTAAATTGAAGAAAGATTTTAATCATTAAAACGTTCAGGAAGAAGCAAAAATATAAGCGTATTCATTATTAAGTGCTTAACAGGGAGACTCTTTTTCACTTTAAGAGAAAAAAGCACATTTGATGCGGATTTTAATTTTAAACTTTCAAATATTTTCTCTTTGGAAAAAGTTTAACTATTTCTAATATTTAAATGCCTCCTAGAAAAATAAATAATGTCTTCTGCAGGATTATATTAATTTATTTTTTGCGATATATTCCTCTTCATTTAAAATTAACAAACATGCATGGTTCAACTACACCCAAAGGTTTTGCAATATCTGGGAATAATTTAAAACCAAAATTTTAAGCTACATGGAAACTTTGAAAAATAATAATGATAATTTTCACATTTTATATAAAAAATTGTGGAATTTCGCCGAAAGATATTAATTTAAAAGGAAAAAAAAATGGATTTTAAAACGAGGTTTTTTTAAAAGTTAAATGGCTACGCTGAAAGTAGAATACGGGAGGACATTGGCAAATTATATAAGTGTGTGGGCCAGTGCCTGTTGCTTCTAATGATGACAGCTGGTCAGTGGGCCAGGCATGTACATGGCAACATAAATGAACTGGTATAAAAGCCTTGGTGGTGTGCCACCAGCACCGGTTTGACGAAACGGGTTTAGGGTTTTGGAACGCGAACGGACTGTTTTTATAACTGACGGGTACGTGTTCTATAAAACTTAGAAGACTTAATTCTTTTTAATTGTTACACAATGTGAATTGATACAATTAATCGCATACGATGCGAGTGGTAGAAAGAGGACGGTGAGCGGTAAGCGTTGCTATTCAGTATCAAATCGTATTTCTCAACTGGGATCGAGATTATGTCGATTATATACACCCTCGTCGTTTGACGTTCCCATTGTGCACTTGGTCTTGCAATAGTATGTAAAAGTGTTTTGTTATTTACAATTTAACACTAGCTGGAAGTATACCCGTTCTTCGCACGGGTGAACTGAAATTAAACAATACAGATTGAAGGATAAAGAAGATTTTAATGAGTTAATTTCATGTAGTGCAAATTAAACAAAAAGCTTTCATAACTTCAGCTAAACAAAAAAGAAAAAAAACACCTTTGTTAAATTTTAAGTCTATAGATCTAATAGCTGATAAAAAAGATTTTTTATTTATAACTAACTCCCCGTAACTCTCTTGAGGATCGATTTTTGAAAATACCTTCCTAAAGCTGATCTCTGCTCAGCAAAAAGTAACATTGTTAAAAAGTTTTTTATTATGAACGCTTAAAATAGTGTAAATAATTTATATCTGAAGAGTGTAATACATTATATTACTTTTCTGTTTTTATTTATTTTATGTTAAAATTGCTTAATATTTGCAAAAACGAACGTCGGTTCTTAAATTATAATGGCGATTCGATGAAAACATAGCGAAATGTGTTGACGATAGAGTCAGGATTGGCAAATATCCTATCTGCTTTCATAAGCTCAAACTTTTGTAGAGCTTTGAAAGACCCGCAGTAATTGAGAGCGATGCACGTTAACCTTGCTTTATCTAACGTACTTATGATTTACTGCAGTTTTTCATGCTATACATAAACAAAATACTCAACTTTGGGAAAATTAATCCGTTAAGAGCTAATTAATTAATTGAACATATATTCAATTGTAAAATTAATTATATACACACCCGTTCAATAAAATAAATAGTCAAATCGTTTTCTGGTCTTCATTAACACACAAAAACATAAAGACACTTAGAAATTTTACGGCATTAACTATTTTTTTTCGTGACAAAATGATAATCTTTGCAATCCACTGAAAACACCGTCAACTACAGCAAAATTTCTCTCTGCTGCAAAACTATTCGCCTTCCCGCTAAAATACTCATCATGGAACCCACACTGAAACCACAAGCAGAAGGAGTCGATTTCAAAGAATATTCCTGCTAACTTATTGGTAGAGATATTCCTGCTAAATTAGTGTGGTGTGAGTAGTTAGGAAGAAGGGGTGCCAGGTCAGGTGTCACGTCCACGTCACTTGACCATGGTTTTAAAGAATTATGTGAGATTAATCGCCAGCCCTCGTTTAGCTGAACAGTGCGACGGGTAATATTCACTCACTCACTCACTCCAAAAATGTGCAATACAGTAGTTATTATTTTTATAATTAAAAAGTGCAACATCAGCGTATTCAATTAAAATTATAAGCGTTATAATTAACTACTATACAAACAAATTATGTAGTGTCAAAAGAGACAAAGTTTATTTACTTTAGAAGTACCGAAGCGATAAAAGTATTTATTTTGATATAAGCATTAATTTCTTACAACCAGTTCACACATAGAAAAAATCAATAGTAGCTATTCAAATAAAGAGATTTAAAACAACCTCTACCTTCAAAACTTCATTTTATTCTGAAATAAAAAATAGGGATTAGACAGATCTGGGAAAAATTAGAAGCCGGCGCTTTGCGTAGACAAAAGAAAAATTTTTCTTCATAAATAAAAATAGATAATGCTGTCGTAGGCTATTTTGCTTGCAGATGGCAGAATTCTTTCCTACTTACTTGACAAATATCGTTATATTTTTGTCCGGACACTTCACAATATCTTCATAAAATTATAGCTAACATAAGTTATAACCTATGTATTATTCTGATGTATAAGCTATATTACTGTAAAGTTTCATTAAAATCTATTCAGTTGTTTTGCGTGAAAGACGACAAACATTCTCTACAAACTTTCACATTTATATAATATATATTTAAAGATTTGAAAGTTGTCTCTAATAATTAATATATCTTCCAACTGGGTTTACTGACATTACTTCAGTTGTGTCTACTTCTCTTATTCATTCAACTGAATTAATCTCTCTTTTCAACAAGTAATTTCATACTTGAAACTGGAACGAAGAAAAGTACTGAAGTGAATATCAAAACAGGAAATCGAAAGCATTGTACTTGTAATGATGATAATTATACGAGTTGACCTTAAGTTAGGAAATATTATTGATAAATTGGTTAGAGTAATAAGCTGACTCAAGATATATCGAACCAGGAAATAAACCGATAATTTATTTTCAGTTCAGTTCCTCGTTCGACCAAAATAACAGGTTTTCGATTTCAGTTCGGATTCAATTCGAAGCCCCTGATGTTGACTTCTTCACAATGCCGTAGGGGCTGGGATCCATCCGAAGGAACGTATGGATGCTTGTAAATGTATTTTGCTTGTGCAGCATTGTAGCACTCAAAATATTTAAAATTACCATCTAGAAAGGTCCTCTGTGAGGTTGGTGGAATAAAGTTCAGGGTAGGGTGTCCACCCTATATCAATTGGGGTGGATCCGGTGCCAAAATAATACTGACGCCTGCATGGTGCTCAAAGCTTTAGCTAATAACGACACCCAGGTAATCTAGCTACATTGCCATTGAATTTCGCAGGCCTCCATCTGACACTGTCGATCGGATGGCATGAAACAACACAACAACGAAATATTATTAAATATCAAATTAAACTAGTGAATTCACATAAAAGTTTGGTATTTTTACTCTTATCTATTGGCTAATTTTATATATTTAATCTTCACACACAATCCAAGAAATTGGCTAAAAATAAGTCAAATAATTCACACGGAAGGTACCTCCACTACGCAGTCTCTCACCATAAGTTAAAAAATATAGGGATAGTTTTTGTTTACACCCTCTATTGCATTCAAATATTGCTATTATGTAGCTAGCAAGTGCTTAACAGTCTGCTGGTAGTGTATATAACATACCATACATAGGTGAGCAATAAGTACATTCTTCAAATAACATACCTTACAAAGCTTTTGTGAAACAAGATTTTACATGCTATCGACGACATTCCATCCAAAGGCCAAGCCGTGGAAGTCCACAAAAAGACTCTAAAGGTACAAAGAAAAAAAAAACTAAAAGAAGAAAGCCATGAATAACAGCTATTACACCTCATACAGTAAGTTCGGAATTTTCTGCCAGCCAACTACAAATCTCAGGACGCATAAAATGTATACATAAAGATTTCTTTATTTCCTATGAACTATTATCCATTCTTGCAAAATAAATTGCTTAACCACAAGAACTGCCAGGAACGCAGAATGTTTTACACTATACACTTATGTCTTCTAAACCAACGTCGAAACGGAGGTACGGCACTTGAGACAGCAATTTCGATTCTAAAATCTAAGTTGCAGGGTATGTGTGATGGAATAACAAATGAATTGTTTAATTAAAGGCCAATTTCGATGAAAAGGAAAAATATATCGATAGTAGAAAAAAGAACAAGAAAGAGTAACAAGAGAAAACAAGCAAAAAAATATGCCAATATGGTATGTATTCTATAGAAAATACAAAAACGGAGCATACATGTGTTTTTAATCACACACAGACGCACGCACACACAAACAGTGGATTGTTTTATTCAAGTGGGACAATTGAAACAAATGCATTATTCCAGTCTCCGTTATTAATTCTTTTGAAACAGCATGGTTGCATTATAGAAGCTCATTGAGGAGCTATGTAATTATCATTATCCTGAGCCTTCTCGTTTTTGAAAATACGCATCAGTTGCCTATTTTGGACTTTTCATTCTTAGAAAATCAATTTGTTGGAAAGAAAAAAGAACTGGATTTTTTCAACAGGTTATACTTATTCAAAGATCTAATAATGTGTATGAACATATGAATATTTAAAACCCTTCAAAATGGTGTTTAAATATTATACCATCGATTCATTTCGTTATACCAAAAATCGTCTCAAATACTTATTGGAAAATAGCCAATAGGAGAAAACCACGCATGTTCAAACACAATGTAGGTAAAAACAAAATGAAAGCATTTGGCAATATATTTTGATTTAGTAAAATCAGTCCAACGATATATATATATATATATATATAGAGAGAGAGAGAGAGAGAGAGTACGTAAAAAAGTATCTACAAAGCCATAAAAAAGAGATGACAGTTGAACTATGGGGCAACAAAAACAAAAGCCATCAGTAAAAAATATAACATTGGACTACGCTTCAGATTTATTTCTCTCCATTTCACCTAAAATCAGAACGGTACGTTGACTTGTACCGCAGGACTATTTTTTGCAGGATATCCTGTAACTATCAAAATAATGGAAACTTGGTACGTTTTTATTTGGCTAGATGTATGTGCACATATGTTGAGAAAATACAGAGTTTATTTTACTTGTTATGTCTTTAAAATAAAGGGATTTCGGATTATCATTTAAATAATTTTTATTGCATATTGAGTATTCTAAGACTGGGAGAAAGATAAGGGAAAAATACTATATGATTAAAATAAAGTGTGTTCTCAAATTAAAGATATCAGGAAGATTTAGAAAATAAGAATATAGGAAAGTAAATAATAGTCAGTCGGCAGAAAATGCAATAAATGGAACTGAAACCACCACTTACTTTTATTGCTGATTTATGTTTCTCTTTCCTCTTCCATTACGTCAATAACTTTCCATCAAATACATTTGGAAATTTGATATCTGTACTTCAATCCATAGGGAAACATTTTTTTACGTTCTTACACAAATTGCAAGACACACACATACATAAAACACTTATACATGTTAACGACCGGTGTTTGATGCACTGGGTTTTGCGCGTCACAAATTTGATAAATAAAATGCTGTGCAATATTATGGCTTCTATTTATCCTCATCTTGGATTTTTTAGCTTAATACAAATTATTCTACAGCCATTTCCTGATTATAGGTGTCATTTAAAGACCCGGAAAATAGTTTTTAGTGATTGAAAAGAAATTAAAAAGATTGTTTTATGCACTCTAGTTTTAAATATTTTTCAACAGCAACTTCTTACTTCTTTAACTTTTTTATTTTCTTATTTTTTGCAACAATATATTTCCATCGCTCTTGAAGAACTGTCTTGCTCTTTACGTGCTTGCATAAAACCTCGAATCCTATCTGCGTAACAATATAATTAAACATTAAATACAAAAATTAAATATTGATATTTAAAAGGTATCCGACTACGTTCAGAAACCAAGTTACAAAAGCAAAAAGGATAATATTTTCATGATATTTAGTGTCATATATTAAAAAATGTATCATAAGTGCGTTAAAAATATTATTATAATAAAAATTATTTAAGTACAATATTTTGACAAAAAGTGAACATAGAATGACCAAGTTTCAGAATATTCTAATTTTGTGAAAAATGCTTCTATTATAATATTTTGCCTGTATATAGCTGCAGAGGCTCAACTACAAATTTTTGAAATATATATAACTCAGGAAGTGGGTTTTATCCATATTTTTTACGACAACAGAGAGGTGCAATTTTTTAAGAAAAATATACCGATAAAGGTATTTCAAATAGTTGTAACTCTGAAAATAATGGCAGATTTTTTAAAGAAATCATAGTTGAGCCTCTGAACAGAGGTCTGGGCTATATACAGGCAAAAGAATTAATACAATAGAAGCATTTTTACAAAGGAGACATTTGGAAAAGGTTATTCCTAAGTTAATTTTTTGCCAAAATATTGTATTTAAATAATGTTTCTTGTCAAAATGTCCTTAAAATAATATTATGCATATATTCTAATCTAAGTGACCCGAAATATCATGAAAATTATCCATTTATGAGCCTTTTTTAAATTCACGGTTCCGAATTTAGTCAGATACCGTAAAGAAAATTCTCTTAAACCTAAAACATATCTGCATTTAGTATTATAAATGGAGCATTTTTATGTTCAGGAATTTAAGTCACGAAGAAATATAAAAATAGATCGCTAAAGGAAAAGATTTATCTCGCAAAACCATTGCCACCTAATTAATCACCAACGCGCTGTTCGCGAAGTATGCGAACGAGAGTAAATATTTCGTAAAGTATACGGAACGTGGATTCGGAAGATTAACGATCTTTCATTCACAACCTTGCCAACGATTGTCTCCATGTTGGCTATCATCCCTGAATTCAATTGCTTTTTGAATGAGAAGTATTGAGAGATGTTAGGATTCTTGAGAAGCAAATGAAAAACAGTACAAAATTTTTAAAAATTATCTATGGCGTGGATGTTTTCAAATCAAGACTTTGGCAACTACTCCGTCATGTAGTATTAAGAACCTAGCAGTGATTTTCTGAGCTTTAATAAAATTAGGGTACTTTGGATTTTCTTGTTGACCAATTTCGCCGTTACAAAAAATGTCGCCAAATCCTGTCATCGTTACTATTATGTCCGAACATGCACAGGAGCGGTTTTCCACTAATGGCTGCATATTCGCGGAATTTGGCGATATCTTTTGATTTGATGAAATTGATCGACCATATAGTACGTATGTACCATAATTTCTAATTTAGAACAGTCATCAAGATATATTTTATTACGCTTTAAGGTATCCGACTACGATCGGATCCGTGATTTTGCAAAAGCGTATAAATGGATATTATTTATGATATTTAGTGTCACTTAGATTAGAAAATGTACATAAAATTGTTTTAAGAATATTATTAGAATAAAAAATTATTTAAGTACAATATTTTGACAGAAGCGGAACATAGAATGACCCATTTTCTAAAATATTTTCCTTTTTTATGAAAAAATGCTTCTATTATAATAATATTTTGCCTGTATAATATGGCTCAGACACTCTCTGTACAGAGGCTCAACTAGAATTTTTGAAATATGTAACTTAGAAGTGGGTTTATCAAGGTTTTACGACAACAAAGGGGAGAAATTTTAAGAAACGCCAACAAATATTTCAGTTGGTTGTAACTCTGAAAATAATGTGAATTTTTCAAAGAAAATAGTTCAGACTCACTGGAGAGGTCTTTACTTTATATAAGCACACACACACACACAATATTATTATTTTAAAGCATTTTTTATAAAAGGGGGAACTTTTTTTAAAAGGTTATTCTGAAATTTTTTAAAATATTGTATTTAAAAAATTTTTTTTTTTTGTCAAAATTGCCCTTTAAAAACTATTTTTACATGTATTCTAATCTAAGGACTAAATACGAAAATTATTCATTTATCCCCTTTTTTAAAACCCCACAGTTCGAACGTAGTCGGATACCTTAAAAATATTTCATTGATAATTTACTCTTAATTTAAAGAGTCTTTAAAGATGTTTGAACTCGTATGGAATTTTAAATTTTAAGAGTTTTAATTTCCCGAGCCAGTGGTCTTTATTGCAATGCGTTTCCATGCACGGCCAGGGGTTAAACCCCCGGGCTGGGCAAGTCAACTCACCTTTTCCTCTCAAGGTGTAGGTCGATAAATGAGTACCAAGCTTGCGGTATGTATATCAGGAATTTTCCCTGAGATGGGGGTCAGACGCCACCTGACCGAAACATGTGCTCATGCACCTCAGCGCCAATATCACGAAACTGAGATGAAACAGTAGGCCTTGAATCTTATGAGCTGTTATGCAACTGGGTTTATTGTTTTTTGTTTTTGTTTACTATCTAAAAAACCAGTTTATTATATTTTGGGGAATGCTGTTCAGGTTTGAAGTGTAAAACAAATACATGACTTTTTACAAGATATTTTCCTTCGATTTTTCAAAGTTACTTTTAGTGTTTTTAAAGATTTAAAAAATTAAAAAGAAGTTGCTTTAAATTTTTTGAATTTCGAAAATTTAGAGAAAAAAAAAAACCCGGTCATTTTTTTAAAAAATTTTCATTATAAACAACTAAATTTGCATAATTTGCATTTTAACTTAATCCCGGGGTAAACGAGGACGGCCACTGTGCCTCATTCATATACGCGACCTTGGGCCCGGGTGATGAGCAGATTTCCGGTCATGGGCAGTCTGACAAAACCCAGTGTTTAAATTCCCAAACAAGCTTTAAAATTTATCAACATGAAAGGATGAAAGTTTAAATTTTAAGAACAAAGGTTTTCCTTTATATATTGCGAAAAAAAAAGACTAAAAAATGTGTATTAATTTGTTAGTGTTCTTGGAAAAATATTATTTCGATTTGAAGAACGTTTGTTTTCTTTAGAATATACCCTGACTTTTAAAACCATGGTTCAAAATTACGAGGTCTGTTGCCAAAAGCCCTCGAGTAGCTCAATAGTGCAACGTTAATATTCACTCACTCACTTACTTTTAAAAGTGACAAAAACCGAATGAAGTTGTTGTTGTTTTTTAAATGTAAATTTTTTTAAAAAAAATGGTTTTATTTTTGGCAGTTATGAAACATTTAATTTATTACAAATCATTATCATGAATTCGCGACAAGGCCGACTCGGCTACCGTAGCCATGTGACGTTTAAAGTCCGCTTAGAAATATTTCAAAACATCAGGTTACGAAAATTACATTTAAAACATTAATTAAAATGAATAAAAACAGCATAATTATTATTTTGCACGTATTTAAAATACAGAGAAAATCGTTTCTTAAAAAACCGAGGGGGACTGAAATATTTTTCCTCGTTAAAAGAATTTCGTGTTAAAGGATATTGTAAAAACAAACATATATTCAGCAAAATTAAATTTATTAGAGTACATTTTATTTTCATAATGTTATTCCGTTCAAACATTTCTGTAATTTGCTTTCATATTTTAATTATGGTTGATAATGTTGAGTTTGCTATACCAAATTCATTACAAATTACCGTTAACGTCTTCTGTTTTTTGATCAGAAGCCTTAAGAAGGTCCATCTTTATTTTAAGCGAGATAACAGTTTGCTTTTCCCCTGAGTTCCTTGCCATTGTGCTGGGAAAAAATTGTTCTAAAATAGAAAAAATAAAACCTGGAAACCAACGCACTAATTTTTACTCACACTGACGTACTCGTCACCGTATTCCAAAATGGCGTTCTTAGATGTGGAGGATGAATATATATGTAGCTTAGATAAGCAAAACTTACTCGTTTCACAGGCTATTCAGAGAGAAGAGAGAGGATATTTCAAAACCAAGTTACCCTCCTTCCCACAAAACATGTGAAACCACCTATTTTTCATTTCACACTTCGAGACTGGTTGGTATTTTCTGTATTTTGTTCATTTAGAAGAAATCTTTTTTCGTGTTAAAGCGAATTTTGTTTCGTGTTCAGAGAAAAAATGCATGAGATACATGAAGCAGTTTTGTAGGGACCGTCGCATTACTTCGTGTTAACCAATATTTTGTACTAAGCGTTCTAGTGTTTTACGTATTTCACTGTATTTAGTTTTATAAAATAAAATGCATTCAGTGGTTTCTTAAAAGTACATTTAGAAAAATAAAAAAGAATAGCATTAAAAGGAAAATTTTAGAATAAAGAACAAATTCAGATTATTTAGTTAAAAAAAAATTAAAGAATCATTAACAATTTTAAATTTTTATAAATAAATAGAAGTTATTTCTCGTAAAACGTTTTTCAAAATGAATTAAAGTGACTTTATAAAGTAAAGTTATTTATAAGTTATCAATTACGAGGAATTATCTTATAGTATATTTTATTGCCTACAACTTAAAGTATTTTTTTTTTGTAAAATCCATAGAATTCATTCATAACATTATCAGACAAAAAACTAATAGCGATATTTTTTAATTAAAATTTATCTAATATCTCTCTTGAAAAAATAAATCAAGTACTCGGTTTTACACTCATTTAATTTCTTTTAAATTGAAAAGCAAAAATATTTTTCATTTCGATATCAGAATCTCTCTAGAAAAGTAAACAGCCAAAAGTTTTGAAAGTCTAGCAAACATTTCCAATCATTTTCTTTTGAATTATATAAGAAACTCCTATGAAAACTTAAGCTTAACAGTTGCAATAACTCCGGTTAGCAAATCCCTTTCAAATGCAGATAATCTGGGGATTTTTGAGAAAATGTTTATAAAAGTTTCATTAAAAAGTTTTTAAATTACGGAACTTAAGAAAAACTGTATATTCCTTCAAAGTAAAAGTTAAAAAATTAAATGAACAATAACGTTTTATCGGTATCATACACAGAATATTAATATGCACTATTCATTATAGTGTTTTAAAATTAATAGGGTTTAAATGTGAAATAGCTTCCATAATATTCATGTCTAAGTAAACAAGTTATGTATATAAAATTATTTTATATAATCTTAATTGTGAATGATATTTGAGGTGTATATACAGGGTAAGACCGAAAAGTAAGATGACTAATGTCATAATAATCATATTATTATATATTTGAAGATAAATACCTCACTGTCGTTCAAAGTAGTTCCCGCCGTCTACAATACACTTCTGACAACATTCATAAAAGTGCTGAAAACTTTTGAAAAAGTCCTCCTATGAGACTGTGTTAAGTTCCCCTTGGTAACAGCAGCTTGAATGTCTGAGGTGTTTGAAAATCAGTGTTTTTTCAGTGCCAATTTCAGTCGGGAAAAAAGGAAAAAGTTTTACTGGTGCAAGATCAGGGGAATAAGGAGGATGAAATAAATACGTAACCTGTTGCTGCGCGAGGAACCGTCTAACACACATTTTAGTAGGAGGGCAAAATTTCAGATTCGTTTTCTCCTCCATTACGCAATGCATTAACACCTTTTACGTTTGAGCGACCGCACGAACAAACACGATCCAATAAACTTTGCAAATGACAAGACCTCTAACGTTGCATACAGAAGATCTTAATGCGCATGTAAGGTCGTCGGGCTATTCTCATTTTTTGAAGGGAGCGGTGAGTTACCTTACTTTTCGGTCTTACCTTGTATATATACTGAGGTTTCCTATATAATAGAGTGAGTGAATGAATATTAACGTCACATTGTTCATGTACATGAGAGCTTTTGGCGACGGACCTCGTAATTTTTAACCATGGTCAAGTGACGAGGGCGACACCCTGTCACCTCGCTCTCCTAACTACCACACCACACCAACGGGAGAACGTTTGAGCTCTCTACAGATTTAACGTGCATCGCTCCCCTACACAGCGGATCTTCAGTGGTACTGGGTTCGAACTCATGACACGCCAGCCATGAGTCCGATACCTGCTACCGCAGCCCCTATCTAATGGAGGAAAGAAAGACACTACAAAAATTCCTTCTAGTGCAAATAAAAATTGTAAAATGAATATATTTTGAAAACAGGTCTTAAATCATAATTTTAATAAATCTAAAGGGCTTTTTTCACAAGTAAATTATTTCATTATCAGTAGTATTAACAATTAAATACCCAAAAAAACAAACAAAAACAGTTAAGTCAAATTGCTGGGATGAATACATTTCCTTACAATGAATTTTGGCTGATAACAAAGTGGTCATGTTTGCGATGTTGTCAGCATTGCTTTCGTTGAATCGTGGGTTGGAGAAGTATCACTAAAATTATTTCTTGGAGAAGGACTATTGCTCGTTAAATGTGTTGAAATTCATAGTCACACATTGAAGTGGAATAGAAGTTGGAGAGCAAAGATCGACCCTATATGTGTAAACCTTGGCGCTTAAACAAGCTTCAAAATTGAACTAGCTAAAAATTAAAATCACCATTAGTTCATGGTCTGTCACCTATAGTCCGTGTATTGCTTTGTATTGCCACGTTACTAAATAATCAATCAGGAAAAAATGAATTTATATTCATAATGAAAATCAAACTTCTTCAAGCTCTGTCAATCTTTCTACCCAATGACCTCTGATAATTCTTTTATTTAAAAAATTTAAAGAGGACCAAATTAACCATTGAGATTTCTTATCAGAAAAACTATCTTCCTTCATTTTTCATAAGCATAATTACAGAGGGAAAAAAACTCTTATCAGTTCATAGCATGAGACGATACATGACTGACCTTATCGGAAGTTCAAAGGACACGACAAAACCTCCAAACGTGTCTGTCAGACACTTAGAGGTCAAAGAGCGATATCTCTGCTACACCAGAACGGTTATCACTTTACGTCAGGGAAATTAAGTTACAGTAAATAAAACAGTTTTGCAATACAGAAGTTTCGAGAAATCAACTCGCCAAAGCATTGCTACTGGGAAATGTTTGTTTCCCAAACCATTAATACTCATTCTGGTGTGTGGGCATTAGATGGAAATTGTTGTGGAGAGAAAAAGAATTTTTGATAGAAATATCTTGCTTACAGAAACAGTTTGTTTATCTGTCAATATCAAGAAACAACATTGTTTTATTTTGAGTAATGAGGTAATTGTTTGGGTATAAACAATCTCTGTGGTTGGGATTGTTGGTTTCGATGCTTTTTATCAGCTGTAAGTCACGTCTTTCATATTTTTTTTAACGGGATAGATGATTATCTAGCAACAAAAGAGTAAATATAATTACCGTTATCTATACTTTTGAGCAGCATACTTTTTAATATTTAGGTATATTCGTCGTATAAAGTGCACCCCGTTTTTACAAAGAATCGGAATGTACATATGCAATGCTCTTATGTTTTGAAATCATTTATACAAGGTGTTATTCCAAAAGCTTTAGAAAAATATAGTTTACATATGAATTATAACCGATTAAATTCATAAAAATATCACT
>BMAV01009414.1:12680-31259 GCA_019973955.1 Trichonephila inaurata madagascariensis
TCTCGGTTCTGATATTTTCTTGAGTCTTTTTGATTTTTCATTCGTTTTTCTATTTATTAGATAATCATCATCTTTTGGAACTGTTATATTGGATGCAACTTTTTTTAAGGTGGATTCCATGGTATTCATTAAGGAGGAAAAACTCAAATTTATTTGTGCTACTGCGGTATTTAGTTTTGTCGTGAAATTCTGTATTTGTTCTAATTTCTTTTCAAATATGCTATTGTTTTCTTCAAATTTCGATTCTAATTTTGAGATATTTTTTTCAAGATTTTCTATTTTCTCTTTTTGAATGTTGTATGTTTTGGTTGAGTACGATGTTTTTCTTGTCTTTTGGAATTTTTCAATTGCTTCGTTTCTCGAGATTTGTTGCTGTACTTAAGATTTCAACTTCGTGTTGATATTTTTTGCAAATTTTAGAGTTGGCTTCATACGCTTCTCCACAAGAGCTACATTTTTTGATTTCAGTTTCTTTATACTCATTTTCAGGGTGGTTTAATGAGCATATTCGCATTTTATTGAGCTTCGGCAGAATTTTTGAAAGTGCCCGAATTTCCAACAATTTGTGCATTGCTTAGGTTTTTCAAAGTAAATGTTAGTTTTAAACATTTCAAATCCTATTGGAACTCTTTCGGGAATACTGCATCCAATTTGGGTAACTTTAATTGTTTTGATTGGTTTGAATCCAGATTCTGTTTTTTTTATAAAACGTTGAATATCAAATATTTGATATAATTGCTATTTTCTAATTCCGATTTTATGTCTTCTATTGTATATTCTGTGTCTATTCCTTGTAATATGTAACTACTGGTTATGCCAATAAGGGACAATCTTGTACTTATTTTTACTCCATTAATTTCTTTAATTTTTAATGCTTCTTTGGCGGTCTCGCAATTATTTGTTTTAATTATAATCTCTCCGTTTCTTGTTTTGCTTATACTTAGAATATTTTTTTTAATTGTGAACTTTTTCATTATTTCTTTTAATTTAATTGGATTTCCACTCTGGAAATTATTTTCTGATTTTAAGAAAATTGCAATATTCGGATTCGTATTTAAATTTTGACCTACCTCAAACGTAGCTAATAATTCCAAATCTGATTAAATTACTTCTATATTTATTTAATGAAAAATTAGTATGCGTATTTTCTACCTCCATTTTATTATTTGGGTGAGGGTAATCACCTATTTTTCCTTCCCCACTCCAACACTCTCAATTTTGTATATTTACACTATCTTGTGTAAGTACTAAAAAATGTCTTATCCGAAGATAGAAGAAAAGATATACTAAATATATAAATTTCAAGAGAAAAAAAAATTCAAAATGGTCTCACCGCTTCGAATCCGCTTGAAATGTTTCCTACCGGTTACAACCTTTCAGCCGAATCAGAAGTTCTTCCTCAACAAAACACACCACGATTATCCATGTATCATTTGCAGGAATGTTCAATACTTTCTTTCATCTCAACAGATACAGTTTCTTTGACTTGCCGATTCCTTAGATATGTTGTCTTTGAATATGTATGGAATTTTGTTGCCCTGCATCTCGCTTGCGACCTTCATTATACAGAATAATTACATAATATATATTAACATTAATATAATGAATATTGTTACGTAGATCCGAGGGTTCGTGGATTTTATGCAGAACAATCACAAAGAAAATAAACAGTTCTTCAAGAACGATGCGAATTTATTAACAAAAATCCAATCCTTTAAATACAGGTTTCAGCAGCAATATTCACAGAGTAAATATCCGAAGATCTTCACACCTTCAACAGCAATCAAACACAATAACTAGTGTTTAAAAATACACCCAAGTAAAGATTATTCACAAGCACAGCCGAGCTAATCGCTCGTCAAAACAATCCTCACTACTCGCTGGTTTAATCCAGTGTAACGTCGTCAGTTGTTAGTACACAAGAAAATTTGTTACAGCCTCATCTTAATATTTTAAACAGTATTTAATTGCTTCATTTGTTATTAAAATGTTCATTAAATAGGCCAATGCCGGGCGGACAGTCTTTTTCACTCGAGGTCAATCCTTATTCCGCAAGGCACTCGACAATCCCTTGCTTTTCCGGGCTCCTCTCTAGTTTTCTCCATGGTCCTCTGTTTCCATTCCGGGCTCCATCCGTCTCACTCCAGGGCTCTATATCCAAGCTTATTCTCTCTCCGTTCGTTCAAGTCTTTTTTTTTCCCTGTCCGTTTTCTCCTTCTCAAAATTCACCCCTTTTAAACACCAGGGGCGGGTCCACCACACGCCCCTCGTTTTCCTCATTGGCAGGTCAAAAAAGAAAAAGGTCTGCCCTCGTCTTCCTCATTGGCAGGTCAAAGAAAAGGTCTGCCCTCGTCCCCGGGCCACCTTCGTCTCCCATTTGCGCGGCAAACACAAACACATTCCCCGTCCGTCTGGAATCCAAGGGCGCCATAACTCTCATCTATTCATCTCACACCTGGGCCTCACAGCCCCACTCTCTATGCACCGATGTGCATACAGGCCTCGCCTATTCAAGACTTTCATACAGGAATGCTTATTGTCACCGGCATTCTTTAGCCATTGTAAATTCCAGACCAGATGTCCGCGCTTGACCGAGGCCAGACAACAAACAATGACCCCATGGCCACCTGCACTTGTCACCCAACATCTGTTTGGGGATGAATGGATAGGGTGACTTCAGATGAATTGACAGGGTGAGGTTCACCCCAATCGAAGACGTCACACCAGACTCTCCGCCGTCCCGGCGAGCCTCTCATTTATAGGCGAGACAGAAACTTCCAGAAATATGACAGCTCGTGTCATTGAACGTGACACTAATGGAGAGATCTACTACTTTCTAGAATATTCCAGAGGGTTCCGAACTCGCCAACATGGTCGCCAAAGTCGCCAAAAATGATGCCAACTTGGCTAGCCAAGTTGTCATTGAATCGCCATTATAACGTAAGGGGCGGCATTGCTTGTGAATGGTACAATTTTAACATGCAATAGACATAACATAGAGTAAGATAAATGCATTAAACACTCAAATACAAATTATTTACACTATTTACACAAAATTCGTAACAATATCAATTAAAAAATACTGGAAACTTGCAATATTGCAAAAATTGCAAAAATATCAAGGTAACAATATTGTAATGTTATCACCCATCTCTTGGTGAACATAAACAACAACTTGGCTCCTATCAATGGTGGTTATACCAAATACTAGTTTTGAACACTTAAAATTGTTTTCTTCTATGAAAGTTTAATCGTTTGTATCATTGTAATCGTGAAGTGTTGTACCAATACCAGTCAATTGCATATTAGATTTCGTTTAATTATGATTTCTTCATGGTATTGCAATTTTAATAAACAGAAGTTTGTTTCTCACACACACAGAAGCAAAATTGTAACCTCATGGAGGAGTGCATTTAGCTATGTAGAAATAACAGAAATGGTAGAAGTAACACTCATATGCAATAGTTAAAGAAACAGACAGAAATATAAACTTAGGAACATTTTATTCTTTTTTTAATGTGACGCCTCTGGGGCAATTACACAAGCTTCTAAATGGTGAGGCATGCTGTCAATGAGGTTATTAATGGTACCCTGTGACCGGTCATGAATGCAGGCCAAGTTGAGTTTATTGCAAGTTTCATTTTTCTACAATTTTTCACAGTGAGTGAATTACAGGGTATCCTAATAAAAATGCGTACACTCATCAAACATTTATGACAACCATACTGATTGTCCTTTTTTCTGTGGTGTGTGACAGAGCTTAAAATAATTTCTGAAGTCAGGCTAAACTTTGAAATAAGAAATTACATTCTTTAGTGCTACTGGAAGACTGAGAAAGTGAGGAAAATGCAAAGACAGTTTGGAAAGGAGTTTCAACGAGATGTACTAATCAGACTCAAAATTATTTGTTTGTGAGATAAGTTTGAGGAAGAGAAGGACCTTTTATGAATGTCGAAAAGAGTTATTTCAGAAGACCATGATCATCCAGCAACCCTACATGAGAAAGAGTCATTGAAAGGTTTCATCAACCCCCAAAAAATCTATTAGGCAAGCGGCTCGTGATACAAGAGTTCCGAAATCGAGCGTCTTATCACACTTTGAAATGTGCCCTATGGAAAGTTTTATTCCTAGATTAGTCTACACTGTAAGTGAAGATGATCATGACTGGATAACTGAGATTTGTGTGAATGGTACCCAAATAACAATTGAAATGATTGGATTGTTTTGGATTTCTTCATTCAACATGATCAGCTGTGCCTGGGCTGCAGTGGCCTGGCTGACTATTTGAACACTTTTGTTATATACCTGTCTTGTTTGTATTATTTTGATTTTTGTAACTTTTTTTTGCATTGTAGTAACTGTTAGTATCATTCAAAGAGTGTGGACACTCCATTTTCATTTTTGAGTTCCCCGTCCCTTCCCCAATTTTGTGCCTAATTTAGTCTCAACCTCTGGATAGGCAGTATACTTTTTTTTCAACTTAGTTAAAATGAAATCCTGTCTAAAAAATTTTGCTCATTAGAGGTCTGAATAAAAAAAAAAAATTCTGAAGCAAATGTTATTAATGCAAATGGATAAAATAAATGAAAAAATACTTGCAATGTGCCCGCAAAAACTCTTGAATGCTTCCAAATTCATAATATCTGTCAGTTTTGTGTCCAAAGGCTTCACATGAAAGAAATAAATGGTCAAGCATTACATGTTTTTTTCCCCATCAATTGTCCTTTCAAGAAATGCAAAATTAAAGTGGGGTTATAAACATATTGATTGGATCGTACCAGAATTGTGCAATGTCCTTTTTACGCACGAGTCGAAATTTTCCCCTGAATTCGATGCTAACGTTTTAATTTTACAGAGAGAATGAGACACATGCAATCAAGTTAAGAACACCTTCGAATGCTGATAATTTAGTGGTGTGAGCTGGAATTTCTGTGGGATATCGCGCCAAGACTATCTTTTTTTTTAACCCGTAAGCTGTCGCACAGAGCATACAGTAACCCCAGGCTCATTAATTCTGGGAAAACTGTTTATTTGTTACCAATGACCTTGTCAGTATCATCCTATCTGACAGTCTTCATGTGAACTAAAATGAATTTGTCACATATCTCATTTTATTTGGGGGGAATGGTAAATATTTTTTACAATCTTAGGTACTTGAGGAGACTGAATTCCAAAATATTTTCTATGAGCAGGCTACATTTTTCCCCTGTAAAAGACTTAGGGGTTTTAATAACTGTGTTGTATGACTTATTATGGTTTATATAAATGTAAATGAACAGAATATAAAAAAGGAAATAGGCATCTGCAATCTATTGGATGAAGTTGAAACTAACCAAGCAAGGGAAGAACTTGGTGGAATAATGGATATTAATCATAATTGCGAAAGTAAATTTGAGAAAAGTGATGAACATGAAACTTTGAGTTGAAAAGAAAATTTTCAAATGCTACCTAATAAACTCCATCAAGAAAGATATAAAGTCAAAAGTGTATCACAAGAGACTTTTACAAGTGCAATAAAGTTGGTTCAATGCGCAACTCATGCCTAAGCCTTCGAAATGTCACTTGTAGCCGAATCCACCTTTATTATACCGTTTCCCTCTTCAAGTATATTCAGCTCAAATTTGAAGTCCTTCTGATCAGGGATTATTTTTGTACAGCATTTTGAAAAAGTGGAACTTTAATTATAACCACTTATATATACATGCATAAACTCACAGGTTCAGTAATACCCCGAACTTACACGATAGGTGAGACTGAGTAATGAGCGCGTATATCAGGGTATGATTTCGCATATAAACACTGTAAGGTATTCGCCCGTGGGTGATGCCTTACTTCTAAGTTATCTTCGTGACCTAGGGGTGTGGGAGTGAATGAAAAACCAGGCATTGCCATGTGATCTTAATATATCTTTATTAAGATCTTAACTTAAACACTATACAAAGATAATAGTTATAGTTAAACTTAGAGGATCTGAGGTGAGAAAACACACAATATGTATTACCATATAAGCGCGACTTTAATCACTATATTCCCGCCTAATCCTAATCTCAACTTATACACAGCTCCTAATAGATAACAGAATTATCCTACCTTAATCTCTTGTGATTAATAACAATACTCTCGGATCCTAAATATCTTTTCTTGATCTCGCGTGGAATAGTGTCCACCTTGACTTGATAGTTCTTTTACGAATAGCTTCACACTTGAATAATGGCTTACTTCTCTGACATCAGTTTACGCGCTTAAACTCAGACTAACATAATCACTTCCCAAAAGGTCATACGCTTACGTTAAACTTCTGCTATTTAAAAGGTTCCTAATTTGCATACTTACGCTTCGCTTCTGGATTTGGTTGGAAAGATTTTGCCTTTTTCGGCCCCAAAGAACCCAAGAGGAGTTTTTAGTTGAAAACACGATGACCCTGTCACAACACAAATAAATTATTTTTATTTGAGGCCGGAAACGAAAGAAAATAATAATTTAGAGAAAATAAGTATTTTATTAAATCTGATATGACACAAATACAAAATCGCAAACTGAAGTTATTGTGATGTAGAAGATTTCATAAAATCCAACAAAGTAGTCTGCCAGCTCAAATATTTGTTTCCTCTCCCACTTTCCTCGTAGCATGCTATTATTTCTTTTTATTATTATTATTATTCTCTGTTTTGTTGAAAAAAATGTGCTCCTCGTTGGAGTCTATTTTTCAAAAAAAAAATTTTTGTAACCCTTTTTCAATAAAACTGATGCCTTCTGTGAAATTCCCATCTTTCATTCGATCTTCTGATTGAACTGGTCCTAAAGACTCGAGTTCTTCAATGTCTTGCTCTTGCTCATGCATTGCTATGAGCTCATCAATTGTCAGTTTCTAATTGTGGAAATCCGGCTGTAATGAGGGAAAATAATACTGAAATCATGTGGAAATATGTATTACCTCATTGCGTTGATGGTTTTTGGGGCTTTGATCCCGAGCTGTATACAATCACAGCAGACGTTTTGAAACTAGATTTAGATTTCTACTCACTACATGTTGTCGTTGTCATGGGGTGTATTCAAATCGATTATCAGCTTTGCGATGACGAAACTTTCATCTGCACAGAAGAACGATTTTGTGAAGAAAATCCGCGAACAGAAAAAAACAGCTTCACGTTGAAGAATTATTCAATATGTCATGGAATAGCACGTTAATTAGCTGAAGAAAATGACCCAGAAGAATTGAAACAAGGTCAAAATTGGATAATAATATTCTTGGTAATCTCGTGTTGTATAAACTTAAAAAACAATAATAAAATTGATGGAAAAATACTTTGGGTAATTTTCTAGCAAAAAAAAAAAACTTTTATTTTCCTCGCCCTTTTATTATTTACCATTCATTTAAGGTAAGTATCCAAATATTTTAGTTTTAATAAAAAATTTTGGTAGGGATAAATTACTTGTTTTCTCGCGCGCGCTATAGAAATAATAACTCAATAAGATTCACACTTAGTGTAGTAAATTTGACAACCAATAAACTGTAACTTATAAATGAGGTATTTTCGGATATATACACAGTGCGTCAAATAAGTTTTAAGACTCGTCCTAGAGTGAAAGTTCTAATGGCACCATGAGTGTAAATGCGCATGCGCCACATAACGTCCATGGTCTGCTGACACACTGCCAACAAGTTGTGTGCATTTAGTTAAGTAGTTGAGAGAAAACGAGCGTTCATTGCAAAAGCGAATTTTTTTCATATTGATTTCTTAAGATGGTGAAAAGAGCTGTGATTAGATTTAACGCAAAACGTGGTAAAAAAGTGCTTCGGAAACATAGCATTTCATAAAACAAGTTTATGGTGACTGTTGTTTAAGGAGATAAATGCTTTTGTGTGGTACAAACGTTTTGTGGATGGAAGAGATACGGTAGAATATGATCAACGTAACGGAAGACTAATTTTATATAGGATACCTGAAATTATTGAGAAAGTACGAAATTTCGTGGCAAACGATCGTTGTGCATCTCCGAGATTTATGGAAGACTCTTTAAGCGCCAACAAGGAAACGATTCGAACCATCCAGCATGAAGATTTGGGCAAAACGAAAGTGTGTGCTTAGTTTGTTCCACACACTTTAACCCCTGAACAAAAAGCAATGATAAGTGCACATATCAGATGTATCGTTTCAGTCACTGAAAACGATCCAAACTTCTTGATGACCATTGTAATAGATGATGAATCCTGATGTTCCCAATATGATTCTGAAACAAAGTGCGGAATGAAAGTCACAAAGTTCACTGCAAGCCAAAAAATCAAGGAAAGTTCCATCCAAAATCAAAACAATGCTCATTACATTCTTCGATATTAAGGGTATCATTCACAAAGAATTTGTTCCAACTGCACAAACAGTTACATGTCAGTACTACTTAGCTATTTTAAAGCGTTTGATGGCCAAAATTCGTCGCATTCTTCCAGAATATTGGACTGGAAGCAGTTGGTGTTTGTTGCACGACAATGCACCCAGTCACACCTACCTTTTTGTTCGTCAATTTTTGGCAACAAATGTCTGTATGTTGAACCATCCACTACATTCACCTGATTTAGCACTCTGTGACTACTCCGTATTCCCAAAACATAAAATAAAGTTAAAAGGGTGTTATTTTGAGGATATTTCGCCCATGCAAGTAGCTTCTACGCATGCCTTTCAGACCATTCGGCAAAATGATTTACAACAGGCGTTCGATTCATTAACAAATCGCTGTAATAAGTGTATTGAAACCGGAGGATCCTATTTTAAATAAAAAAAATCTAAAACTGGAATCTTGTTTCCATTTCTTTTTACAGACCTAGTCTTAAAACTTATCTGACACACTGTGTATATGTGTCAGGATTTCACAGGTCCTTATGTGTCAGTATGATTAACATCCAACCCAATACACATCTCAAACCACCTGTCATGAAACACCTACTACTTCTGCCTGAAACCAGGGACCTTTCCCTTCCCTCGAACCACGTGCACTGATTTCGCTATCTCGTTGTCGCCGCGATAGCTTAGTGGTCAAAGTCACGGACTCGTGGCAGGCATGTCATGAGTTTGAGCCTAATACATCTGAAGACCCGCCGTGCAGCGGGAGCCGATTCACGTTAAGTATGTCGAGATTGTGATGTGGAAATTAGGAGAGAGGGTGCCAGCTTAGGTATCGTCCTGGTCACTTCACCATGGTTGAAAATTACGAGGTCCGTCGCTAATAGCCCTCGTACAGCTTTATAGTGAGACGTAAATATAACTCTCATTCGCTCTCTCGTTCTACCGACGAAACGCCTGTTGTGTACAGTGTGCGCTCGCTCTCGTGTCATAACTTGGAGTCCGTAACGATTAGTTGAATTTTAATACAATATAATAAACTAAAAATACCGTCAACGACTGGTTTCTTATTTAATCGAAATGATTCACAAACACGCCAGTTGCAAGCCATCCAAGTCTTATATATTGTGATTACTAAGAAAGTATTTTGATTAAAAAATCTATACCCTTCGAATGTTGAATAGATTCTATTCTATATTCTTATTGGAGAAAAATAAAGAAAGATAAGATAATGTAGAGATAAAATGTTTGAAATTCTGAATTATTACCAGTTCAAATGCAAACAAGGCATTTATTTTGGTTTTTGTTAAATAACCGCAGATAATATTCCATGCCTTTCTAGTAACATCTCCGCTTTGTAGATAAACTGACTTCCAAAGATAACTCCCTCGTAAACTTTATAGTTTTTGAAGGAAATACGTCTTTGTGGATAAAATTGATTGTTCACCAATTCTAGGTGTAATAACACGTGAAAGTCTCTTTGCAACAATAAGGATTTTTGAAGTGTTAACTTCTTTACGCACGTTTTGCTGGAAAGTGAACTGGAATGAACGTTACGCTCGGGTGTGTAACGCTCATTCGTCTTTTTTCGCCTTAAGTCGGAAATCGTGCTCAAGGTCGTCCGTGACACACACTCCCCTAAAAAGACATTCTCCCGCCATGAAGAAACGACATGAAACGTAGTAGTCTGTTCCCCCTTCCCCCACTAATACGCCATGAAAGTTCCTATAATCATATATTATATATAGTTTCGATCTAAGAGAGGCTCCCCCCTCACACACACACACCAACTCTTTCTACGAATGGAGGGATTTTTTCTAATCCAAGTAGAAGCATGAAAATGAAACAAGTAATATTTTTAAAAAGTAGAGAGGTAGAGAAATCCTACTCTAAAATTAAACTTAAAATGTAGAAAAAGGACAAATTTTTAGAGAACTAAGTAAATAGTATAATTATCGTTAGCAATATTGCAGTGAATTTAAGAATAAAAATCTATTTTTGTAATCGAATCAGAATAGCAATGAACACACACAAATAGTTCTATTAATCCAGTGCTTCTCAAAGTTTCAGTATTCGCGACCCAATATTCAATCATAATTTTCATCGCGCCCCCCTCATACAATAACAATGTATTAAATTCAATAATACTATATTTTGATGATAAAATTACGATACGACTTTAACCTCTTAATGGCCACTGGCGTATATAAACGTCTCACTCAAGTGCGCTAATTTCACCGGTCGTATATATATGTCTTTTCGAAATACGATCTTTTCTGTGCACTGTTATCCATAAAATTATTCCGAAAGCTTTAGCACTGAATAAAAGGACCTTGACAGTGTTTGCGTTGAATTTACTCATTTCAGGGGCTCTTTTTTATTGTTTTTATTTATTCCTTTTCTCCCTGTAACTTTTAATCGGCAGTTAAAGGACTTATTATAAACCGTACGAATTATCAAGATAAGTGTTAATTTTTGTATGTATATATATGACAATCCCGTGGGTCACTGGTAATTATTAAACTTGTTCTTAACTTTGTATTGGTAAATTAATTATAAAATACATTGTGTAGCACTGATATATTTATAAGTGTAATACTCAGTGAAAATGTGTATTTTATTTTTTATTTCAGAATGTATTTTTTTTGTTTACTTTCATTAAATTAATTTATATATATAAATAAATATATATATATATATATATATATATATATTTAAATAATCTTTTGTTTTTTACTTTTCAATATGCTCGCACCCCCCTCGTAGAATAATCACGCCCCCTAAAGGGGGCGCGCCCCACAGTTTGAGAAACGCTGTATTAATCACATAATTACTTAAATATACTTTGAGTCTAAAAAAAAATTAAGTTTAAAATTAAGTATAAAGGTATTAAGAAAAAGTTACATTAAATAATTTAAATACAATAAGACAAAATATAATTAAGAAAACCTACCTTGCAGCAGCATCGGATATACTTGTACAAAACTGCCATACAATGACAAAAGAGCTAGTATAAGCTACAGATTATGTGATATAAATCTTCTAATTAAATCCCTTTTTAAAGGTTTTGACCTCGATTCCTCTCTTCCCAATCAACTACCTGTCTTACTATCCATTTGCTTAATTCATGGATAGAATTGAATATTGTTAAATTACAACCAAAATTCCCAAAGCCGGGTCGGCTCTTCTGAATAAATTACCTATAGTTTTAAGTGGGGATTTTAATGTAAATTTTTTTCAAAAGACAATTCAAAACCTTTAGTTGATTTTTTAAAATCAAAATTCATTTTAATTATGTCAAATGATCCAAATGAAGCTCGAGGAAGTACGGAACAACACTTAACGGAGTTTTTTTTTTTATAAATATTTAAATAAAATTTTGAATCTAAAGGATTTATAACCTATTTCAGCTACCATAAACCTATTGTTTCCTTCTTAGAATACAGTTAATTCCCAAATATGATTGTATATTTAGCAAAAACTATTACTTTACGAGTACAGACATATGAATAAATAATTTTATTTGACAATACTAATATCCCCTTGTTTTCTATTCACCGAACTAATTCCGGAAATAACATAACAAAATTTGAAGTTATCACTTCTATCGTGTGGTTATAAGCACACACACTTTTTTGTCCTTATTAAAAAAAAGAAAAAAAAAAGGTTACAGCTTTATGAATCAGAATATTGTTGTAATTAGGCTAGTGTTTTTTCGTGAGGCTGTGATAGGGCGGGGGGAGGAGTAGAAAGTTCTTGTACTGACCCGCAGTAACGCACACAAAGGTTAGGCTTAGGGGTTCAACTTCCTCATAGACCAAACGATTTTGGAATTTTAGCATAAAGATATGCCTTTCACTTACTTGTTTTTTTTATTATTATTATTATTATTATTGAAGAAGTAAGTATACGTAATTATTTTGTGGTACACTAGGGTGGAGCTTGGAGGCTCACCCCCATAGACCAACAAATTTTTAATTTTTACCATAGAGATCCACGCTTTCGTCAACGTATTTTTCGAATGTTACCCCCTCACCCATAAGAGAGATCTCAGTACGCTATTGCTACTGCTGACCGTTGTACTAAACATTAATGCAACGTTTTTATTCCATATCATATTGATATCTGAACCCCCAGAGTAGCGCGTCCCCATGTCGTGGATTTGGCCACCTGGTTTTTCCTGTGGTAGAAGGGGAAAATAAAATACCTTCCGTGGACCAATAAACAGGCAGAAGTCCAACCTCTTCGGAGAGGCAATGACACCCAATTTTTCCATGGATAATGAAAATCCATCCTGATGAAACAAGATCTTGCATACAGTGTAAAAATTGCCCGGAAATCCGACCACTCACACCAAAACATATCTTCAGGTGTCCAGCTTTCACCTCAAGAGCACTAAAGCTCGGTCAAATTCCACTCATGGACGCACTGCAGTAGAGTAGTGTCTATCTATAGCTAGGAAACTCCGAAATTGGCAGCCACAGTCGTTGCCACCTTCGGTTGAGTCTAGTGTTTTTATACTTTTTCTTTGCCAAATCTATGGACACGAGAACAACAACTGTAACCATTAGTATTTTTAAAAATATTTTACACACACACACGCTACAGATAGTAATTGAAGGTAAACGTTTTGATTGAAATACAGCCTCCTCCAAATCAGCTTTATTGTAACTTTAATGTGTGAATTTTATGGAAAGTTGCTGAATCGCTTTTTTAATATTAAAGGGGGAAGGGGGACACGTGCAAAATGTGCTATATAGATTTCGGATATGTATTTTTGCTTCTTATTTCATACTTTTTATTTCGTATTATATTTTGGTTCAGTGGCGTAACAAAGAATATTAGGCCCCCCCTCCCTGCAAAGTCAGGTTTTGAGCCTTATGCTGGATTTTAAAAGATTGCATAACAATAACATTACATAGGCTTTGTGCCCCCTAAAATCCTGCCCCCTCCATGATGAGGGGGTGTACGTTAAGCCACTGTTTTGGTTTGCCTCTAGTCATTTTATTAATTTCTCGATATAAATCAATCCTAAGAACTTTATTATTCTTTTTAATTTCTTCACAACCATAATTCATAATAAATATTAACACTAATTTTTTTTTAAAAAAAAAGGGGGGGATACATACGGAATTACCATTTGTGTATTTATTGTGTTCTTGACATGTTTGATTTTTCTAAAGATTCTTTTTAACACGTTTTTATAAGTTTCACTTGTATGTAATGGAATCTTTGAACTCGATTTTTTACCCAGTGTAAAAAGTCAGATTAATTTAAATTTCGCACACTTGTCACAAGGACCAATGACAATACAATAATTTCATAATTTTGTTTCATTGTCCTGATTAGGATCTTAATAATTAAGGAATATATGGATTTCTAGATTTGGCGACTAATTCATTATATCATTTCCAGATTTGGCGACTAATTGCATAAACCATTTTCAGATTTGGCGACTAATTTCATATGCCATTTCTAGGTTTGGCGACTAATTTCAGATTTAGCCCCTAAAAGATTAAGGTGCAACCCTAAAACCGCAAACATATGAATAAAAATAATTTATGTTCTAACTGCTAAATATTTTTTATTTTTATAAAGCAATATACATTTAGAAGGGATGATACGAATTAACATTTCGCAATACGTTTAAAAGGTGATAATATGATTGACATTTAATATTTCTTCTTAATACACCTTTATTAGTTAAGACCTGTATCTATAGAGACGGAATCTTTGAAATGCAACGATATGGAGCTCATCCGAGGCCACGTAAACGGAGAGAATATATACCCTTCAGACCCATTAATTAATATCCATTGAAGAGCAAGACTAAGTCCAGGAGCCACATAATTCCGGCTCCAAATATCAAACTCAAGGATAATTTCAACAAAGAATAAATGATAGTTTTAAAAAACTAAAAACAGGCTTTTATTGCAGGTCGAACTAAAAAAGGAAAAATAAATTATAGTTTAAAAAAAAAAACCTAAAAAACACGCTTTTATAGTGAATCGAACTAAAAAGTAAAAAAATAATTCTTAAAATAAGAATAAAATGATTAACGAGAAAATTAATGTAATTGTGGTAAAAGCGTGGGGTGTGTTTTGTACTACATTTTTACACTAACTCAGCATTTCGGAACAGAACTAGTAAGAAATAACAATTAATAAGAGCACCCCACGCTTTTATCCCAATGACATTAATTTTCTCGTTAATCATTTTATTCTTATTTTAAGAATTATTCTCTTACTTTTTAGTTCAATTCACTATAAAAGCGTGTTTTTTTATTTTTTTAAACTATATTGCAATATTAGATTTTAATTCCCCAAGAGAACATTCCTGGTCTCAGCAAAATGGATCGTGTTCAGCAGGGGATGAACAGGATGCTTATTTGATGTGATGGGAAATTTAACTTACAATGTAACGTTTATTTATATCTTTAAAAATACAGGGTGATCTCAAAAGATGGACTCGCTTTCAAAAAATCATATCATTCAAACTACTGCATATACCGGATATTTCTAAAGGAATATCGGAGTTTTAACACTTTATAGTATTTATTACATATAACTTACAAGTACAATTCATACATCGAATGAAAGGGTAACTGACAGTTTTACCTACAATTTTACAAATGTTTAATGGGAGCCCCATTCGTCACACGACACACATCAAGTCGATAGGCGAGTTCATCCCAAACTTTGTTCAGTGTGTCTGAGGTCATTCTTGCAACAGCTGCTTCAATCATGTGTCTTAAGTCTGGAAGGTCAGCTGGTAGAGGAGGTACGTATACACAATCCTTAATGAATACCCACAGATAAAAATCACGTGACGTCAGATCGGGTGAACGTAGAGGCCATGCGAAACAAGCTTTATCGTGAGGCGCTTTGCGGAAAGTCCATTGGTCGAATACAGTGATGTTCAACCAATCGCGTACTGAGAAATGAGGCGGTGCACCATCTTGCTGCCAAATGAAGTTATCTGGTTCTCTTACTTTCAATTGATGACATAGCCATAGTTGCTGAGCATCAAGATAGGAAGTACCAGTTACAGTTGGTTCTTCGAAAACGAAAGGCCTATACTCTTTCTGCCGAGATGTGGAACAAAAAACATTCAATTTAGGCGAGTCTCGTTGCGATTCTAACACCTCGTGAGGATTTTCTAAGCTCCAGATGCATGCATTATGACATGTTCACATGTCCTCTGAGGTGTCTACCAGAACACTCGCTGCACAGTAATTGCAATTCTGTCTTTGCAAACGGGAGAATATAAAACGCTTTTTGTTCACTAGTCGCCATTTTTCTACTAGCGCGCTGATCGGCGGGGAAGATGGAAAAATGAGATTGATTTATGTGACGTCCCGATCACGTGATGAGGATGGCACGTGCATATGTTTTGGTTTGTTTCCCGCTTAACTCTAACCTAATACTTCTTTTATGTACTATTTTTGCTCTTGCTCGTTTACATTATACCCACTAAAATTTCGTTTTTTACTATAAATGGTTACTCGATTACAGTAAAAGATAAGATGATTGTATAGGAAAAAATTCTTTTTTTAATATCCCGGTAAGAAAATTCGAGTGTTTAGTAAACATTGATAAGATGATGAAGCGTAAGGATTTTAAACCATCTCCTCACTTATTATGCTCTGACCACTTTGAATAAGTTTGTTTTCAATACCAAACATTTAGAAATCATCGCCAGCTCCATTCCTACTATTTTTGTTTTCACAAAAGACACTTCTGCTAAAAGGAATTTGGATAGATATCTACAGGAATGTAAATACTTTTTGTTTATTTTAAATTAAATTATATAGAGAACATACATAAAAAGATAAAATATATTTAGTTTACTTAAATTTTAATTATTTTACACATCTTCAGAGTGTAGTTAATACAGATATTTCTGTATTAAATTATCTAAAATAAAAGCACAAGAATCTAATATGTAACCCTACATGTCATATATTAAAACAAGTTTTTGTCTCTCTCTCTCTCTATATATATATACATTAGGTAGAAAAAGTCTGCGTTCACGTACTATTGCTTACATGAACAATGAAAAAAAAGTTTAAAAAACTGGAATTTAAAAATCAAATTTTAATTAGATTTTATTTAGTTCCTTTTAAGTATTCAGAATAACAAAAGTAAATTTGGTTTGCCTTCATAAATTTTAAAATAAAAACAGATTTGTGTAGTGATACCTACAGAAATCAAGTAGAAAAAGCCTGCGTTCACTGTTTTAGTAGAAGCTATAAAAAAGTATTTAAAAAGGATAATGAGCTATTTAACAGCTGGTTGGATAACCCCGTCTTTCGAGAACCTCCTGAAATCGTTTCGGCTTTGAATTCAGCACTTTTCTCCCATTCGTCCTTAAGAACACTTTTCAGCTAGATATATTGTGTTGACGAATCTTACGCTCCAGAAAATCTCATAGGTGCTTTACAGGACTCAGATCAAGTGACTGTGGGGGCGTGTGCAGTTGATCTGAGACATTATACAATAGCCAAAGCTTCACAATCTCAGCGGTTTGCTTAGTATCGTGTGGGGTTGGAAGCAAAATGACGACCCAAGGCCGAGTTTGGTGGCACTTTCCTTTAAATTTTTTTTTGGACATCAAGGTAATCATATTTGATCATAATTGATTCGATATACTCCAACTTGCCAACACCATTGCTCGCCATGCACCCCCCACACCATAAATCCACTGCCGCCGTGCTTCACCGTTGGTACTAAGTGCTCATTTTGAAGAGCTGTACAAGGTTACCTGCATACCAATTTATAACCTTTTATGCTAAAGATGTAAAATTTGCTTCATTGGAGAATATCACAATCCTTCAGAACTCCGAAACCATATGTATATGCTCTTTTGCAAAAGTTATTCGTTGGTCTTTGAAATATAAGGCTTTCTACAAGCTACTCGACTACAGTTCCCGGCCTTTTTCAAGATTTTTCTTGCAGTATCCGCACAAAAGTGTTTTTGTTAAACTTCTCATGAATGTCTGTTGCTATTTGAGTTCCAGTCAAACGCGGATTTTTTTTTCACCACGCATAGCATACTTCGTTTTTCTCTGATTGTGAGTTTAGATGGACTATCTGAATGAGGTTTCGATGTGTAAATTCTTGCAGTTTTAAAGTTATTAATAACACGTTAGATAGATGAATACTACCATCCAACGGATATGGTTATATCCCGACGAATTTTTCCATCTTTCCACATTTTTCATAATGGTTTTAAGCTCACTGATACTAATTACCTTTTTTTTTATTTTCCATGTCATTAAATTGCTTCGTACTTCACAAAAATATAAAATTATTACGTAACAACTTTCTTAAGCTATTTAACTTGATAATTGAATGCAAAAACTCTATTAACCTATAACGCCTGTTGCTAAAAATTCCAAGAATCATGAATATTCAAATGGTGAACGCAGACTTTTTCTGCCTACTATTTGCGTGCTTGACTACAAAAAACCCGCTATCTTACGTAATTTTAATTCAAAACTAATTAATTCTTGCATGCTGAGCATTTAAATAATAGTAAACAAATTCATAAAATTTTGTAAGAAAAAAAATTATATTTCTATTAAATTTTACCTTTACTCTATGAGTTGTTAATAGTGAACGCAGACTTTTCTAGCTAGTGTATAATGTATTATGCTATATAATTTTATATTCTTTTGGGAATCAAAAATTTTGAAAAGCATTCACTACAGAAAAGAAAAAATATCTTAATTTCCTACAGGATCATTAATGTTTATACTTGATAATAAATTATATACCACTTGCAAACATTAGAAATGCAAGTTAACATTTACCTTTTGTAAAATTATACACTGGTGTGCAAAACTTAAGCAACAATGTAAAAATTTAGCAGATAGCCATGAAATTGCAGAAAAGGACGTCTGGAGATCAGTAGAGGGAACACGTAAGTCAGTAGAAATGTCATGCGTATGCAAATATCAGGAACAAAACGTCAGAAGCGATGTGAGCGTACGCAAAACGCGTGTAATGGGCGCGCGCTGCTCAACAGTAGAATGAAATGAAGGACGGAGACGCAATTCACCATATTCTCTGCAAGTGCCAGTGAGTCAGTTCGTGAAATATGGCTAGAAGAAATCATCTGGATGACTTCACACGTGGAAGAATGATCGGAAAGCTGGAGGAGGGGCGTACTGTCACCAGTGTAGCTGCAGAGTTCGGAATCAACAAAAGTGTCGTTTCGCGCGCTTGGAAAGCGTTCCAAA
>BMAV01009414.1:46153-65006 GCA_019973955.1 Trichonephila inaurata madagascariensis
ACATGATCTCCACTCAGTAAAAGAAACTAGCTTACCGTACTGCAAGTGTGTATGTCAAATAGATCCTAGGACAGGGGTGGCGAACCATTTTGGATCAACGTGCCATTTTTTTCTTGAAATGCTTAATGAGGTTATAGACGTGCAGTAAAATAATTTTGATTTGTAATTATTATGAAAATAATAAAGCTAAATACTAACTCAAAACTCTTTATTTTCTACAGAAAAATACATTTTGTATTTTATAGTAGTAAATATTTTAGTTAAACGTGTAATTCAAATTATATAAAGTAACATTAGTGATTTCTGCTATTGCAGATTTGATGACAAATTGTATAGGATAAGATGTTACTCTTTACAGAATGCATGCTGAGTTTAAGTCATCTACCAAATCATTTCTAAGCGAGTTTTTTAATGTTAATCTACTCTGGAAATAATGACTCGTAGGCATAGTTCGATGAAAATATGGTTAATATAGCATGAACCTGCTTCTCCAAACAGTTAAAGGTGTCTGGAATTGAATTTATTGTTTCTAAAATATCATTACTGGTATTTTTACTTACATTGCTTGTTATAATCTTCCTGTTTCAATCAATTCTAACTTTTCCCTTGTTTCAATAAATTTTTGAATCCATATTGAACTAGTGAGTGAGTGAGTGAATATTACCGTCGCATTGTTCAGCTACACGAGGGCTTTTAGCGACGGAGCACGTAATTTTGAACCATGGTCAAGTGACGAGGACGACACCTGATCTGGCACCACCTCTCCTAACTACCACACCAACGGCAGGACGTTTGCATCACTTCCCTGCACGGCGGGTCCTTAGTGGTACTGAGCTCGAACTCGCGACAAGACAAGCCACGGTCCAATACCTATACCACTCGGCTACCGCGGCCACTCCAACCAATCGAATTGGGGCAAGTTCAGTTTATCAAACCACGTCACATCAGGGTACATATTAAACTTTAGCGTTTCTTATCATTCTTTGCACTGAGAAAATCTCAATGAAAATTCCTTGATTGAAGAATCAATCACGGTTGATTGTTTCGATCGGTGACGTACGCAAAATATTGTGCCACGTGCCATCAATGGCACGCGTGCCAATGGCTCGCTGTACCTGTCCTAGGACCTAGGATCAACGTGGATCGAGCGAGTGAAAGTCGTTTCCTATTTGATATTTAGATATATTTATAAGTTTTAGAAAAGTGAAATGAACGAAATGAATACAGATACATAAACAATTCAGATATCACTCAAATTGTCAAGAGATCCGGTGAAAAATATTTGTCATTTCCATTATCTCTACTGCAGGCTTATCTTCTTTGCGTAAGTATTGCCATTATGAATCAGAAGGGAATTTCTTTTTTCATTATCGGGTATACTGTTTTAGGGAAAAATAGGGGTCTTACTTTAAGGATTAGCCTCTTATCTCGTTATCTACCATCTTTTATTAGAGATCGTTTTGTAGTTGAAAGTATATTATACTTTCAAACATACTATTATAATCTCTTTTTTTTAACACGCTTTTATTAGCTTCACATGCCTGTAGCGGAGTCTTTGTTCTCGATTTTTACCCACTTAAAAAAATGCACACAAAATTTTGCACACTTGTCAATGACAAATGACAATGTCAATAATTTAATAATTTTCTTCAGTTGCTCTGATCAGGATCATCAGGATTAACAATTTCCCATTGCGATATTTAGCGACTAAAACATTGTTACAATTCTAAAGTGAAAACGCTCATGGTTAATACAAATACAATAACCAAAAAGTAAACTACAATAAAAGCGTGTTTTTTTTTTCAATTTTTTTAAAATATCATTTAATCATTCAGTTGAAAGTATATTACACTTTCAACCATTCTAATTAAAATTACACAATCTCCCCTTTTTTTCTCTTACTGCATGTAGAATTCAGTCTAGAAGACAGATAAAATTTTATTTCTGTAAATTTAGGAGAGTTTTGCATTTTAACCAATACAGCACTGTTCTTCCAATTTAAAAAAAAACAGTGTTTATAACAAATAAGTAAATGAAATTTTATATTTTTGGAGATTAAACTTTATTAACAAGTTAACTAGTTTTTTTTCCTTCCTGTTAATCTACAAAATGAATTTGTTAGTTTCTTCAAAATTATAAATAAATTATAATGAAGAATAAATTGAGGTTTTTGAAGTTATAATTCTTTTGGGGCGTTAGAGAAATGGGATGAGGGTAAATTTTTAAAATGCGCGCACCCCGTCACGGACGTGACGCAAAACCGTCCCGGATGCGAAAATCCTTTGTCTAGAAATATACAGAATGGGACAAATCATTCCCGCCTTCGAAATTCTCAGAAAAAATTTCTCTTCGCTTCCCTGAAGAAGAGGATACCCGGGTTTGAACCGGAGACTTCTCGATCTGCAGCCGAATGCTCTACCTCTGAGTTACACACCCGCGTCAGCGAACCTTTGTTTTATGTTCCATAGGAACGTATACGAAAATGTTTTGTCTAGAAATATATAGAATGGGACAGATCATTACCGCCTTCTAATATCTCAAAAAAGATTTCTTCTCCACTTCCCTGAAGAAGAAGACTCCCGGGTTTGAACTGGGAACCACTCACTCTACAGTCGAATGCTCTACCACTGAAGTAACCCTCCGCGTCAGCGAACCTTTGCTTTACGTTCCGTAGGAATGGATACAAAAATGTTTTGTCTAGAAATATACAGAACGGGACAGATCATTACCGCCTTCTAATATTTAAAAAAAAAATTATTTCTCTTCACTTCCCTGAAAATGGGGGCACTCGGGTTTGAAACGGAGACCTCTCGATCTGCAGCAGAATGCTCTACCTCTGATCTATACACCCGCGTTAGCGAACCTTTGTTTTATGTTCCGTAGGAACGTATACGAAAATGTTTTGTCTAGAAATATATAGAACGGGACAGATGATTACCGCTTTCTAATATCTCCAAAAAAAATATTTCTCTTCACTTCCCTGAAAATGGGGGCACCCGGGTTTGAACCGGGGACTTCCGATCTGCAGTCGAATGCTCTACCTCTGAGCTATACACCCGCGTCAGCGAACCTTTGTTTTAAGTTCCATAGGAACGGATACGAAAATGCTTTGTCTAGAAATATGCAGAACAGGTCAGACGCCTTCGACCCCCTCTCCATATTATTGGTCATATTGTTCCATTGCGGAGGTGTTTAAATTTATTTAATTCTTTATTATCTCAGGTTTGGCTGGTCTGATTGACTGAAGTTTAGTATCGTCCAACTCTGCTCGTAACCGCCTTTCGTCCTTGGCCCAGATTGACCTGCTAAAGATTTTTAGAAAGATTTTAATCTTGTTACGCCAAAGTATAACATCTTACGTGCGTACATAAGTACACACACACTTTTTTTTGTTGAATGAAATAAAATTATGTAGAATTATTTTAATTAATTTCAAAAATAAACTACGTAGAAAGCGACTTTTATACGCCATACTATATTATTACTCTACATATGCGCATAAAATAATTGCATCGCAGAATGAACAAATTATCTGGTATGTATAATTGAACAAAATTTTTTAAAAAATATACAAACTGCTGTAATATACTGTCTTCCATCCGGTATAGTGGTTAGCGATATTAATTGCTGTGCCGTAGGGACTGGGTTCAAATCTCGAAAGAGGCATGGATGTTTGTAAATTATAGAGCCTTCACACGGCATGGGTGTGCGTCGAGTTGCAAGTCCTCTCGTGAGGCTGGTGGAAGGGGAAGAGAAGTAGGAGGTCCCTGATTACCCCAGCATGTTCGCCCTTAAAATTGATGTGGAAAAAGGGAAAAATCATAGCGTCACCTGTAGGGTACTCAAAGCTATGGTTCACTATGGGCGTCCCTTTGCCATGAAGAATTTCTTAAGCCTTGATCTGGCCTTTGCTGATCAGGTGTCATTAGTAACATCATAACAACTCTCTCTCTCTATGCATGCGCATAAAATAATTTCTTCGCAAAATAAATAAATTCATTACATTTAATTGATCCAAGTTAAAAAAAAATCCTGCTATAATTTCCTGGTAATCACAAAATTTAATTTCATATTTGGAGTATTTTCTTTCTTTTCTTTAAATATATATATATATATTGTTAAAACCCTTGTAGACTATAATCTAACATTTTTTTAATTGACCCATACAGTCTGTTACTTTTCGGTCAGGAGATATGTTATGATTTTATAATTAAATATTTAACTACATATAAATGACAAGGACTATACGTCAGTGTTTGCATCCCACTATCCATACTTTTATGTCTCGTAGTGAGGAATTTGAGCCTACTTACAAAGTTGTGCTTTAGTAATATTGGAGTGAGAGAGTGAATATTAACGTCGCACTGTTCACCTACGCGAGGGCTTTTGGCGACGGACCATGTAATTTTGAACCATGGTCAAGTGACGTGGTGACACTTGAGCTGGTACCCCCCTCCCCTCTCCTAGCTACCTAGTAACACTAGAACCCCCGCTTCGACAAAAGCAGCGATGTTTGCGAACTTGCGATACCTGGAAAAATTCGAAATTATTTATTCCAGAATTTTTTTACGTCATTATTTAGAATCTAGTATCGTAAGACTTTCGAGAATATTATTTTCTTGAAACAAACTTGATGTGGCTAATTTTTACACGGTTTTTATACCCCTACAAAAAATTGAAATCACTGTCGAAGTATATTAATGTAATGTATCCGACTACGTTCGAAATCGTGATTTTAAAAAGGCGCATAAATGGATAATTTTCCTGTTATTTAGTGTCACTTAGATTAGAATACACGTATAAAATTGTTTTAAGGACATTATGACAAAAAAATTATTTAAATACAATATTTCGGCAAAAAATTAACTTAGAATAACCTTTTTTCAAAATGTTCTCCTTTTGTGAAAAATGCTTCTATTACAATAATATTTTGCCTGTATAATATAGTATATATAATACTATTATAATAATATAGCTAAAACCTCTGTACAGAGGCTCAACTATGATTTTTAAAAAATTCACATTATTTTCAGAGTTACAACCATTTAAAATAATTATCGGCGTTTTTTTCTTAAAATTTATCCACTCTGTTGTCGTAAAACATGGATTAACCATATATAAGTTATATATTTCAAAATTCTAGTTGAACCTCTGTACACCGTCTAAGTATTATTATAATAGAAGCATTTTTCACAAAAAGAGTATATTTTGAAAATGGGTCATTCTATGTTCATTTTTTGTCAAAATATTGTACTGAAAAATTTTTTCATTGTACTACTATTCTTAAAACAATTGTATATACTTTTTCTAATCTAAGTGACAGTAAATATAATAAATATCCATTTATATGCTTTTGCAAAATCACGGTTCCGAACGTAGTCAGATACCTTAATGGAAAATAATAAATTTTGAAATTCCCCACTTCTGATAAACTGATATACCAAGAAAATGTCTCAAAATCTTCATGGTCCTATTTTTTTAAAATAACGAATCGTAATCAAATACGAAGAACACTTGATGTTACCAGAATAAGACTGCATTTTTAACTATAAAGATTGCCTAAGTAAACAGTCTAATAGTATGTGAATCGTTATTTTAACATGGAATCTAAATAAGCATCTCCAAATCCAACTGTTCACTAATCTCCTCTAGCTAGATTAATATGAACTTCCTACTGTTAAAAAAATCGTATGATTCCTCCAAAAAGTCAATAATAACAAAAACTGATTAACCCAGCGTTTCTCAAACTTTGGGGCACGCCACCATTGAGGGGCGTGATAACTACGAGGGGGCGCTAGCCTATTGAAAAGTCGAAAATAAAAGATTAAAAAATTAACTTACTGAAAGTAAACAAACAAAATACTCTTTGACATAATAAAAAAATAAAATTAAACATTTACACTGATATAATACACTTATAAATGTATACTGTATAATGTATTTTATTATTAATGTAACAATACTAAGTTAAGACAAATTTCATAATTATCAGTGACCCCCATGTGTTTGTATTAACACTTATCTTGATAATTTTGTATGTTTTATAATTAATTCCTTAACTGCCGATTGAAAGTTAGTCGATTCGCTTCCCAATGATACCGTTTTCCATGTAGACGAGCGTATTTTGATGTTTTTTTAAGAAGAGGGGTAGGAGAGAGAGAGAAAAGGAATAAATAAGCAAAATCCTCTTTAATAAGTAAATCCTTCGCAAACACTGTCAAAGTCATTTTATTGCATTCCAAAGCTTTCGGAATAATTTTATGGATAGCACTGCAGAGAAAAGATCGTACTTCGGAAAGACGTATATACACGTCCAGAAAGTTAATACTTTGACTGAGCGAGACGTTTATATACGTTGGTGGCACGTAAGAGGTTAAAGTCGTATTTGTAGCTTTAGTATCAAAGTATATATTATTGAATTCAATTCATTGTTATTTTATGGGTGGCGCGATGAAAATAAAGATTGAATAGTAGGTCACGTATTTTGAAAGTTTGAGAAGTGGTTTAACCATTTGGACACGCGTAAATCATTAAGATTGAATTGAAAACATTATATATGATCTATCTATATTTATTTTATCTTTAATGGCTAACTAGATCAATAATTATCAAATATCAGTAAGTTGAAACTGATATGAATGTATATTTAATTTTAATTTACGTTGCACTATGAAGTAACATGAAGACGCTTGGAGACGATCCTCTTAAGTTTGCACCTATATCAAGTGACAATAACGACATTAAGCTCTCGCCTTCCCTTCTCCAAGCATCCATACAAAGTAAACGAGTGGACTTTCAGTAAGAAATTAAAGGGATATTAATGTCGCACTGTTCAGCAACACGAAGCTTTTGGCGACGGACCTCGTCATTTTTAACTATGGTCAAGTAACGAGGACGACATCTAACCTGCCCCTTTTAACTTTCACACCACACCAACGGAAGGACGTATGAGCTATCGACAGATTTAACATGCATCTCTCCCCTACAAGGAGGGTCTTCAGCGGCACCAGGCTCGAACTTACGACATGCCTGCCACGAATACGTTACCTTTTCCACTAGGCTACCGCGGCCATCGGGTTAACTTTGAGCCTCGACAAATTTAACGTATATCAGCCCATATGCACGGAGACTTAAGGCTTGAACTTATGACTCTAAATCCACGAGTTCGAGACCATTGTCACATTAACCCCTTCAGGACAGGCGGAAGGAGAAAGAAGCCTTTCCCCAGACCCGCACGTTCCGCGAATATACGCACGCACGGGACCGGATGAATTTCTCCGCTAAGCCTAATTTCACTTAAAAATTCATGTAAAATCCTTAATGATATCAAATAATCTAACATTTGCAATTTACTATCATTAATAATATCTGAAAATATACAGTACAAACAGTTTCGCTATATTTAAAAAAAAAAAATTGCTAATTTTAAAGAAAATATTTTTATTTTAATAAAAGAAAAAAAGTATTTTTTTCGCCATGACGATTTAAATAAAATAGACGCAAAACTTACAAAATATTGTTTTTCAAATCCGAAACGATAAATTTACTCTCATATAAACTTGATGTGGCTTCAAATCTCTAATACACATATTCAAATATTTTATACAACAGATAATGCATCGTTTTTTTTTATTTTTAATTAATCATTATATTGCGGATCTAATTAAGAAAAACTTGGAGCCGAAAGCACATACAAAGTCCGAAGTTTTGTTAAACATTATTCGAAAAAAAAAAACGGATTTTAATTGCCATTTAGTGCCTGTAAAAATTAAGATAAAAACGTTCCTAACTCCGATCACACCAGTGTGATCATGGGCTTCAGAGAAGAGAAAGCGCAATCACGTATATGATACCATGGGCCTTAGTAGGAAGAAACGCTTGATCGCATATGTGCGATCATGGTCCTGAACGGGTTAAGCGAATTGATATATTTCTTTATATTTTTCAGCATGATTCTATAATTCTAATTTGTTTTCTTTCTTATTACTCAATATATATATAATGCTATCAACAAGCTCACAAACATGGTATTTTAACTACTGACTGTTCTGATTTGAAGGTGTTCTAATATCCAACGACGAAATGAGAAAAAAAATGAATACAACCAATTTTCCTCCATTTAGTGAGGGGCCGCGGTAGCTTGTTGAAGCCCCTTCAATATAATGCTTCAACAGCGCATGCGCGGTATATATGTCGAGACTCAAATTTGTGTGGTGTGGAAGTTAGGAAAGGAGTCGTAACTCAGGTGTTATTGACCATGGTTACAAAATACGCGGTTCATGGCTGAAAATCTTAGTGTTGTTTAAATATTTACTTATCCATTACTAATTTATTGAGAAACATTTGTGCTCAAAGCTACGGTTAACGACAGGCGTACAACAAGCCTCATGCCTTGATGAATTTTGTGAGCATTGATCTGATGTTCCTGTCGATCCGGCGGCATAAGTAACAACAGCAAAAACAGTCATAAAAAATGTTATCAAGCACTGTATGTTAATTATTTTATACTTAAAAAAAATAGAAAAATTATCAGAAATAATTTCTAAAAATATATGTATAATATATATTTTTTAATTAACTAACATTATTTAAAGATAGATATAAAATAATTATAATCTTATTTTAAAACAATTTTTAAAATTTTAAAATGTATGTACATGTAAAAATTCTAATTTCAAAACAGCAACTAATCGCAACATATCACTTCCCATTGAGAAACTTTTATCCTGAAATAATCTCAATGGCTGACAATTAGTAATTCAGGCATCAAAAATCTCATTGTAATAGAAAAAAAACACAACAATGTTTACATTACAAAACAAAAATGTAATATACATTTTTAAACTCAAACGAAACTGATTGAGATTCCTATAATTCATAATTTCAGGATTGTGAATCAAACATACAAAAAAATTGAGCAAATTCGGAAACGAGTGAGAAATGTTTTTTAAAAATTTTCACAATTAAAACGTGACCCTTTGCTCTATTATTACATTCTGTAATTGAAAACTTATCCTGAAAAGTTTCAAAAGCGCCTTTGTTTCTTTTCATAGCTAAATTATCTAAATCTATACAACTTACTTAGTGGATTAAGAATTATTTATTAAAAGTTAAAAAAACACACACATTCAAGAATATCTCATGTACTAATAATGTAAGTACAATGAATTTTGTATACATCAGATAATTAGTGTATTGTCTCAAAATGTTTGTTTATTCCTTCATTTATTTATTTGTTTTTTTAAACAAATAACGTTTTACAGATGATAATTATTTATTTAAAATAAGCGAGTTTTTACATTGATGAAAATACATTAGCATATTTGTCATCTTTATGAGAAGTGTGAAACTTTGACATCATAGGTTTCATCCGAATTAAATTTAGAAATACATAAAGAATATTATTTCCTGATTACTTACCTTCGCATTATACATCTGTATATAGGGTTACTTCATATTTTAATATTTCAATGCACTAACATTTTCATGTTTCAAAATATTTGATGAAATCCAGTTCAACAAATAGATATTTCTCGAAAAATAATGTTTAGGCATATTTGGTCAAAGTTGAATGAATGTATAAACGGAAATATAAACTCTTCATAATATATAATCTGTATTCTTCAAAGAATAATATATTTCACAGAATATCTTATTCTCCTTTTCAAACTTTGAATTGTAGGAATATCATCACGTAAATATTTACAATGTTAAACTTTCTTCCTCTTGAAGTGTTGCCATTTGAAACAGGTATTTCTTTTGAGGTTTTTTTATTTTGAATGAAAAGTACTTACAATCCCAGACAAGGCTGCTACCTTATTTTACAAATAATATTTACTAGCTATATTTGTAAAATAATCTTTGAATTGGTCAACACAAGCTCTGTGAAATTCCAATTGTATATTTTGTTTAAATAAATGTAAACTGCATGAAGGATGTTACAGTCTGAGACTTGCTTACAGATTCTTCCTTGTTCAATTGATCAACATTATTATAAATGATAAAATCAGAATTTTGCGAAAGATTAAATATATTTCGTAAAATAAAATAACAACTAGTCTGATTTCAATGTAAGGAAGCATTCCAAAAAATTTGGAAAATAATTTATCTTATATACAAAAGGGAAACCTTACATTTGAGATATATAGTTTCGATTGCTAACATTCACTCTAACATATTTACTTAATGCAACATTTTCAAATTATGTATAAATCTGATATTTTAAGTCATTAAATTACAATAAGAATTTGTTACTTTTTCCCTTATTTTACTCTCAAAATATATGCTTGTGAAGCTTCTGAGCTTTAATTATTTAACTTGTAGAATATGTTAGTCGCCACGGTAGCTTAGTGGTCATGGTCATGAACTCATAGATGGTTTTATCGAATTCTGGGTTCGAATCCTGAGACTACTGAAAACATGTTTTGTATAGGGTGAGTGAGTGGGTGAATATTAACGTCGCACTGTTCGGCTACACGAGGGCTTTTGGCGACGGACCACTTAATTTTGAGACATGGTCAAGTAACGTGGACGACACCTGAGCTGGAACCCTTCTTTCCTAAACTATCACACCACACTAACGGGAGGACGTTTGAACTCTCGACAGATTTAACATGCATCGCGCCCCTACACGGCGGGTCTTTAGTGGTACTTGGCTCGAACTCGTGACAAGGCCAGCCACGACCCGATACCTAGACCACTCGGCTGCCGCGGCCACACATTTTGTATAGGGACTAATATACGTTGTATCTAATCAGCTCAAAAATCTCATGGTTAGGAGATTGGATGTCTGCTTAGATATCATACTCCCCACTTGACCGCAGTTCAAAATTACAACGCATGTCACCTAATGTTGGTTTATAGCAGGGGTACTCAATCCATTTTTTCTGCTGGGCCGCATGCATATGTCAACTATTTCATGCGGGCCGCAAGCATATGTTAGTAACTTCACGCGGGCCGCATCATGAGGATAAATTAGGGGGTGATTTAAAATGTAGAAAATTGATCATATTATTTTAACCCCTGTTTTGCTTTTTTTTAATTACCGTAAAATCCGGCGTATAACGCGCACTTTTAGCTCCAAAAATAAGATCGAAATTACGGTGCGTTTCCTACGCTGGGTATAAACACACGAGATTTAAAAATAACAAAAGAAATGAGTATAAAAAAAAAACAATTTCTTCAACACTTATCAAAATACAGTTTATTTAAAACAAAAAATGACATGCCTTATGAATTAAAATATAGTTCTAGATATTGGCGTAGTTAGTTCTGAGTGGTCCTGTATTAAAATACCTTTTGAGCCCTTTTTTAGATATGAAAGCCCTGTTAGAGTGGGACTGTACTTACACATGTTGGGACCCCTGTACCTTGGGGCCCCCGTATCATTGATAAGGCTGATATGGCAATAGCTCTCTCTACACCCCTGGTTCTAGAAGTATACTATTTTTTTCAAAAGTCTGGGATACCCCGAATAAATTACTTCGAAACATAAGATCATTGTATACTAATATTTCAGAATTCTTCGTGAAAAAGGGGAGGGGGCGCTTTAAAAGGCGAATACACCTAAAAACCAAAAAAATGCAGCTTTGAAGTATAGGTGCGCGTTAGACACCGGATTTTACGGTGCTTCTTTTTATTTTTGTCACTAACACTGAATTAGAAACATTTAAGAAACACTTCTTCAGAATTTCTGCATCAGTAAACGGTTCCATAATATTACCAATAATATAACACATTTCATAAGATGTCTTAGTCACCACTGACAAAACACTTTGTTGCTGTCGCAAAGATTATTCAGGAAAGCCTATTTATTACCTCATGAAAGAGATCTTCGAGGAAAAGTGTCATTAAATGATTCCTGTTTGTTGGTATTTTTTAAATACAGCAACTTTCGTGACAATTCATACAATTACTGATCCATGTTTGTTTTTCACTAAAAAATAGTCAACATCCCAATCGTCTTGAAACGATACATTTTCTTTGAATATTTTTCGCTCTTGCAAGATATAAAGTTAAAAATTAGTTCCACCCAGAAAACTGTCACTACTCCAATGTTGTCTGTTATCCCTAACCTCAACCGTTACAAATAGAAAAGGAATATCAATTTGCACTCGTACGGCATCGTCAGAAAAAAGCAAAATGGATATATTTGATTTCTTGACACCAAATTTTTTATATATTGTTCTTAAATAAGTGAATTTTTCAGAGCAATGGGCACTGACCGGGCCACTTAAAAAGGCTCGGTGAGCCGCAGGTTTAGTATCGCTGGTTTAACGTGTGGCCGTAATAAGAATGCACTTAGAACAAATAAAATTAGTATGGAATAAAAATTAAGATATATTTTTCTAATTTAATTAAACTTAATGAAAACTCACAAAAATTTCTGGTTGGCATATATTTCTGTAATTTGATGAAAACACTTATTGAGTTATCTCAACTTTAATTAATTTTAATGTATATCTAAGTTCTGCTCCTATTGCAAATAAACAATCGTATTCGTATTCAGTGTTATTGAAATAGAAAAAAACATTTTTTATTATTTCACTTAAACATTAAATAAATCTTAGATGAGCCATTCTCTTTATAAGTCCATTTTGTCCAATAAGTCGATTTTTGATGAAACGTTATATAATGTTTAAAAATAATTGCAATCTGCAATGATTTTTTTCAATAAAAATCTCCCCTCCTACCCAAACCCTTCAGAAATTGTATCATTTTGTCAGTGTTAATGTTCATAATTTTAACGAAATTACAAGTAAGCAAATCCGTATATACAAAAATAATATTTAGTTAAAATATCATATTAAATAATTATTTCATTTCATTTTTATATACAGGGTGTAACTAAACTCTACGGCAAAACTTTAAATGGTGATATTACACATCAAGACAAACAATAGTAAATAGGGTTACTTAGGGTCCCACACACAAACGTCTTCCGAAGGAGATAGGTGCCATTAAAGTTTAGGGTCCGAAATTTCAAATGATTATAAAAAACGGAAAAATGGTTCGTTTCGTTAGCGGTTTTCGCTAAAATTATTCTTTTTGTCAGTATTTTCTTGAAAATAAATTTTAAAGATAAATATAAAAAAATATCGATAGAGGGCGCTTTAGACTTTAAAGTAACGAACAAGTATTTTTTGCTGTTATTTCTTGTATCACATTGAATGCTTCCAAAAGCTTAGACTCAAACTTAAATTTTAAGCTCAAAATTTGAATCGTTAGGGGTGGTTTAGTAGCGCAAACTCAACTGTGTTCAGGGGGTGAAATTTGAATTCACCTCCTCCCCTTGACACAGTTCAGTTATTCGCGATGTTCGATGCTCGGTCGTAGACTAGGCAGCAACTACTACCCATTAAACCTAAAATAAACGAGTGTGAGGGATGACAAAATTAAATAAAAAAGTTATTCATAACAGACATGAGCAATTTCTCCCCGCAAAATACCCGATTATGCAAATCACCCGATTTTCATGCAAAGTGCAATAGACGAGGATTTAACTGTATGGTGCTAACTGTATGTAGGGATGTAAAGTTTTACTACAAAGTGTTTTCTAGCCAACATAAAGGCTCGTATGTGGTTCCAACAGGACGGAGCGCCTGCGCATTTCAGCGCAGATGTGCGAAGTGCATTGGATACAGCATATCCAAGGGGATGGATTGGACGGGGTGGTCCGGTAAATTGGCCGGCACGCTCGCCTGACCTCTCCTGCCTAGACTTCTTCCTCTGATACGCATGAAGAGTCTTGTTTAAACAAAATCTGTCCAACGAGGCCTTGGTTGCGAGGATTGCCGTAGTAGCAGACGATATCCGGGAGATACCCGGGGTATTTTCTAATGTTCGAAAGTCCCTTGCCGGTGTTGTGAGGCCTGCATCTTTGCTGGTGGGCATTCTCTCGAGCAGTTTTTGTGATTCCGCAAGAAAATCATGCGTATACCATATTCTACATATCCTCACATTCATTCAATTTTCATTCATACGCTCTACGTGCGTACATCAAATTGTTTCTTTTTATTTTGAGCAGAGAAGTTGCTCATGTCTACTATGAATAATTTTTGAAGTGAAAACTTCTATAGTCGCGTTGGGCACTTTTTAATAGGGGGAAATCTTATGAGTTCGCGTCAACGACATGCTCGTGTGTTATGTTAAACAATTAGATGAACCAATAATGGTAAACTGTGAATCAAATCCTCAAAATATTCTTCCACGTTATGATGAAATAATTGAAAGTACAAAAAGTCTAAGTATTGTTGAAATTAATGATGATAATGATGCAAATAATTAAAAAAAATGTTAAAAATCAAGTACATTGAAATTTAAGGTATCCGACTACGTTCGGAACCGTGATTTAGCAAAACCGTAAAAACGAATGCTTTTATAAATATTTAGTGTCACTTATAGATTAAAATACACGTATAAAATTATTTTAAGCATAGCGTTACAATAAAATGTGTATTCAATGCAATTTTTCGGCAAAAAATGAATTTAGAATTATTTATTTTCAAAACAGTCTCCTTTTAAGGAAAATGCTTCTATTATAATTATATTTTGCCTATATATAGCTCTGGCCTCTGTGCAGTGTCTGGACTAGGATGCTTGAAATATTTAGCTTAGAAGTGGATTTATTCATAATTTTTAACAAAAAAACACCGGTAATTATTTGAATTGGTAGTAACTCTGAGAATAGCGTGAATTTTTATAAGATCCTAGTTCAGGCTCTCTGGAGAAGCCTTATAGCCATGTATATGCAAAATGTTATTTTTACAGAGGCATTTTTCATAAAAGGAGAACATTTTGAAAATAAATAATTCTAAGTTTATTTTTTGCCAAAATATTGCATTTAAATAATTTTTATTGTAATAATATTTTTAAAAAAATTTTATACGCGTATTCTGATCTAAAAAACACTAAATATTTTTAAAAATATTCGTTTGTACGCTTTTACAAAACTACAATTTCGAACATAGCCAGATACCTTAAGTAAATACAAATACTATCCATAAATAATATGATTGTATATTAATTGTTATTTCAAATGTATTGATATTTTGTCATGATCTTGTACAGCCTCTAATATATTTGATTAATAAAAAACCATATAAACATGCATATAATTATTGCTCGGAGTATCAAAAGATGTGAAAACCGGATTGATGTTGATAGTTTTAATTCAAACATTATGAAGATTCAATGTTTAATACTAAAAGTTATAACTTTTCACTTCTATCAGCAATCTCTATAACTGCCAATTTTTTTCTTTAATTCTGTCATTCCTCTCGTTTATTTTACGTGTAGGAGGTAGTAGTTGTTGCCAGGTCAACGACACCAAGTCCTACGACACCAAGATCGGGAATAACTGAACTCTGTTCAGAGGGAAGGGAGTTTCAAATTTCACCTCCTGAACACAATTCCTTTTGCGCTACTTAACCGCCCCCAACGATTCATATTTTGTGCTCAAAATTTAAGTTTAAATCTAAGCTTTTGAAAGCATTTAATGTGATATACAAAAAGTAACGGTAAAATTTGTTGTTCGTTACTCCAAAGTCTAAGGCGCCCTCTGACATTTTTTGAGCTTTATCTTTAAAATTTATTTTTCAATAAAATACTGGCAAAAAGAATAATTTTGGGGAAAACTGCTAACGAATCGACTCATTTTTCCGTTTTCTATAATCATTTGAAATTTCGTACCCTAAACTTTATTGGCACCTATCTGCTTCGGAAGACGTTTGAGAGATTCTAAGTTTCCTATTTATTATTGTTTGTCTTGATGTGTACTATCACCATTTCAAGTTTTGCCGCAGAGTTTGGGTACACCCTGTATGTGGCAACAGTGTCGAAGGTATAAAAATGTTCTTTTTTTTATTGGAATTATGGTGGATTTTAATAAAAAGTTATAAAGACATATATAAATTTTATAAGTGCATGTAATTAAAATAATTTAAATCGTATTTCCTCAAGAAATATTAAAAATAATTCTTTTTATTTTAGTTTTTTACATAACGACAAAATATCTTTAAAAAAATGTTTGATCTAATTGAAATCTTGTATTTAATATTCCATATACGTATATGCATTATTTTCCCATTTTTTTTTTTTTTTTTGGATATTCAAATTTAAATAAATATAAATTTATATAATTCAAATTAAAATATTATAATAAAAACTTACATCAATTTAATATTTAAGAAACATAAAAATGAGTTTAATAAGATATACTAGTACTTTTTCAGATCATTCAACTATACTTTAATTATCACTGTAAAATAAAAAATACTCTTAAACCACTTTCAAGAGAAATTATTCAAGTATCTTTTCGGCTTCTTTAACTTATTTTAAAGTATTTATTATACATTGCGTTTTATATTTTAGAAGTCTTTTTCTTAAATTTCTAAAAATTTTGCATTTTAAAGTGTCTGCTTCAATTTTATTAATTTTATCCTAATTTCTCATTGAAAACATTTTGTAGGTTATGATATTAGTGTTGGTAATTAAAATTTTGAGTGCCTTATTTTTTTTTTTTTTTACCTATTAACTTGCACCTTCTTAAACATATTTTCAATTTCTTTCTTTTAATTTGTTTTTAGGGTCATCTCCCACTTTAAATTTTGAATAACATTATATGAATATTTCTAGCGACGAAGTATAAACAGAGTGTATGTATTAACGTCGCTGCAAACCTGGGATAAATCAGTGGAAAATGATTGATTCGTCTTGATTTCTGTAGAAATTAATGCAATATATTTATAATTTTTTATTCACCAGTCCCGAATATTTATAATTTCGATATAGGAAAAGAAACATATAAACATGCTAAATCTACATTACGCACACACACAAACAACTCAGTAAATTACAATGCTAAAAAAGGTTACATGATAGTTATAAGCACATTACCTGTTATTATTAATCCTAGGGAATTCAATTCAAGATGTAACGTCGTCAGTAGTTAGTACATAGAAAATTTGTTACAGCCTCATCTGAATATTTTAAACAGTATTTAATTGCTTCATTTGTTATTAAAATGTTCATTAAATAGGCCAAACCGGGCGGACAGTCTTTTTCACTCGAGGTCAGTCCTTATTCCACAAGGCACTCGACAATCCCTTGCTTTTCCGGGCTCTAGTTTACTCCATGGCTCTCTGTTTCCCTCCCCGTGCTCCGTCCGTCTCACTCCAGGGCTCTATCTCCAAGCTTCTTCCTCTCTCCGTCCAAGTCACTTCAGGTTTTCTCTTCTCAGTTTTCTCTCCGTCCAAAATTAACCCCTTTTAAACACCAGGGGCGGGTCCACCACACGCCCCTCGTTTTCCTCATTGGCAGGTCAAAAAAGGAAAAGGTCTGCCCTCGTCTTCCTCATTGGCAGGTCAAAGAAAAGGTCTGCCCTCGTCCCCGGGCCACTTTCGTCTCCCATTTGCGTGGCAAACACAAACACATTCCTCGTCCGTCTGGAATCCAAGGGCGCCATAATTCTCATTTATTCATCTCATACCTGGGCCTAACAGCCCCACTCTCTATGCACCGACGTGCATACAGGCCTCGCCTATTCAAGACTTTCATACAGGAATGCCTATTGTCACCGGCATTCTTTAGCCATTGTAAATTCCAGACCAGATGTCCGCGCTTGACCGAGGCCAGACAACAAACAATGACCCCATGGCCACCTGCACTTGTCATCCAACATCTGTTTGGGGATGAATAGATATAGTGACTTCAGATGAATTGACAGGGTGGGGTTCACCCCAATTGAAGACGTCACAAAGAAAATAACAAACATGTATTTCTTATAAATGTAATTCATTTTGAAACTTTTTTTTTAAAAAAATAGCAAATGACTTCTAAGCATATCCTAGACAGCTACCAAGTTAAAAAATTCTTGTAGCGCTGACAATACTTCTAATAGCTAGTTGATATTATTTACAGTTACCAATTAGTTCACTGAATTGTCTGTGCTACTTCCACCGGCATATCAAGATCACCGACGCCGCAGTTGAAGACACATTTTGCCGCTTACTAAGATTACCATATATTGTACCATCCAGAAGCAAGCCCACCACAAAAAACTCAACCCTTAGGTGCTTAAACTGAAAGAGTAGAAAAATTCTTTACCATGATGCTTCCCTACAAGCATCAAAAGTCCAATAATAAAAAAAAATGCTATTGGAAAATCTATTATTACATACAAATTGTTTCTGCTTACGATCCCCTCAGGGGGCTCACCTTCTTTAGGTGGGTACGGGTGTCACAATCCCGAGGTACCCTAGTGATCTTTTCCTTTTCCCAAGGGGCTTACTATCTTTGGTAAACACGGGTGTCACGACCCCGGGGTAGCCCAGTGATCCTTCTCTATTTTCGATCCTCCATCTTGCCATCCAATTTCTCCTTTTCTTCTTTTCCCGTCCAGACCACAGACCTATGGATGTTTGGTGCAGTATAGCCAAAACTGGCTCTTGTGCCATAAAAAACCAAACTCATCATCATCATCATCTTCTGCTTATGGTACCTTAAAGTTGTTAAGATGAGTAGGAAACCTCTCTCTCTCTCTCAGTATTAAATTGACTGTTTTCGATGTACCTTTTCTCAAAATCTGTTATATGTACATGCTTGAAAATTTTCATACAATTAAAGTACACCGATATCATTATACTGAAATGAGCTTTTAGCTAATTTTGAATTTTTTAATAATTTATGAAATATTCTATCAAACATTGCGAAATTTGACCCATTTTTTCACATAAAAAATTTATAAAAAATAAACTTTTGAGTTTTTTTACAAAGCGCTCATTTCAGTATATATCGTATTAGCTATCATTATAAATATATCATAAGAAATTTACATACATGTGAACAGTAGTTT
>BMAV01009415.1:26488-80223 GCA_019973955.1 Trichonephila inaurata madagascariensis
CCAAACCGGGTGTGCATTGCTACAACAATGCAAACAAATCATCCTCTTTTTTCATTTCTTACACACTATATTTTAGTTCATTCTCTCTCTCTCTCTCTATATATATATATATCTTGTTCAAATTTTCAATTGTTAATAAAATACTTTCTATTCATCCATTCAAAGTAGGAATTGACTTAAATTTTTTTTTATGTTACTTGTTTCCTGTAATTACAACCTCAACTTCTGCATATACAAAAGACAGACGAATCATTTGAGTACTAGTATTTTATTTTGATTGTTCGGAATTATGAAATTCTACTAAATGTTTTTGAGCAAAAGGATTCCATCTAGAATATCATTCATTCTATATTAAGGATATCAATTCACTCAAAGAAGTTCTATTGTGAGATAGCAGTAATTTTTTTCAATTAAAATATCAGAGAATTTGAATACAATAAAGATCTGAAAATCGTAAAAATTATTTCTCCTTTTTTTTTTTATCTTTTCTTTCTGCATCCTACCTTATATAATAGGTTACATGAATAGCTCGTCCCTGGATCATCTCATCGGAGACTCATTTGAAAGACACAGCCTCGCTCCCTCCCTGTAATCTCTCGGGTGACATATTTTTTTTATAATACATTCGATCTTTTAATAACACCCGGGATCGAGGCTTCTTTCTCAAAAGAACATGAAGAAAGGAGACTCTCATTGGACTCTATTTTTGCTATTCCCGGGGCTCGATATGACGTCACCCTGATTAAATATCTGATTTTTTCCCTTTTTAATCCTGTCCCCCCCCCCTCCTTTTCTTCTTGAAAATCGATGCCCGGAGAGGAATCGACGGAGTTCTCCAGAGAATTGTGTTTTTTTCCCTTTCTTACACCATTTCTCTTCTGCGAGTGGCAACCGAAGAAGAGATCGATACCGAGTCACGTGCATTGCTCGGCTCGTGACTGCCACGCGTTCAAAAACAACAGGAGGGAAGGGGGAGGAGACTTCGAATCGGCTTTTCGCGGAATTCTCGAGACTATATAGCTTATAAAGGGCTACGTATTCACTGCATGTCGTAATTGGAAGTTTGGTATTTTGAGCTCTTATCCTACTCAGCTGTTTTGTAATGGATGGCATTATCTTCGCTTGAGTAATTAGAATTTGAGGAGTGTTGTGGGAATATAAGTATGGGTGCAATATGTTCTTTTCTCAAATGAAAGAAAGTTTTTTTTTATAGCTTTGTCTTCCAAATGGTTTCTTATTACTCCGAATAAATATTCTGATTTTCTTGGGATATTTTCTGGTCTCTGGCCTACATGCTATTTACAGTGGCCGTAGTAGCGGTCAAGAACTCGAGACCGAAATGTCTCGGGATCGAATCCTGGTGCCACTGAAGATGTGTCGTGTAGAGGAGCTGATGGCCGTTATATCTGTCGAGGCTAAAACGTCTTCCCATTGGTGTAGTGTGGTAGTATGGAGAGGGGGTACCAGCTCGGGTCTCATTCTCGTCACTTGACTGAGATTTAAAAAGACAACATTAATGTAACTCTTAATCTCTCTCACAAGTTATTTCTAGAGAACGTGGTAAAATAGGGTGGTTTCGGTGTTCAATTCGTGGAGGGCCGTGTTTTAATTGGGTCCTATTTATATTAAATATTAATATTTAATCTATCGGGATCAAAGTTCTCACGATAATGGGGCATGGAGGGTGGCAGTGGGTCAGTAATCGACCTCGACATCTGACTTTGACTCAAATTTATGAACAGTAACAACTGTGATTGAAGTCTAGTGGCTGAGTGGTTAGTGCATCGCGCTTCTACGCCACAGGTCCGAGGTTCAAACCGTGGGCTGGGCAAGGTTGACAAGCCTTTCATCCTTTCAGTGTGTCGATAAATGAGTACCAAGCTTGTATTGGTACTTAACACTGGGGGTTCCCCGTCAGACTGACCACCTGACAAGAACATCTGCTCATGCACCTCAGGGTCCAAGGTCGCGTATACTAAGATGGGCACAGTAGGCCTTGGCCTTCATGGGTTGTCGCGCCACTGAGTGAAGTTAATAACTGTAATTAGAAGAAATAGTGTTGGGTTAGGTAATTGATTATTTATTAATGTTGCCCTGCTTGGCAGCATGAGGGCTATTGATAGCGAGTCTCGTAATTTTGAATCATTGTTAAATGATGAGAATGACCTGATATAGCCCATTCCTCTCCAAGCTTTCAAACCAACGGGATAACTTGGAATATAGACAGATTTATTGTGTATCGGCTCCCTCTACCGGCGGGGAAATGTTTAATGTTATGTAAATTAGGCCCAAAGTGGGCTAATTTCACGATGGTTATGTGATAAATGCATTTGCGTGTTCTTCATTGAATTTGAAACTGATTTTGGGCTTATACTTTTAGTTCTGCTTGCAAAATTAATACATAATTTCAAATTTGATAATTGGATATATTTTTAAAAAATTTTCAAAATATGTTGCAAAATTAAAAAATATATATATTATACGTGTATTATAAAATTAAGGGAATTTTGTTTACCTATGTGCTTTATTATTATCGAAAAATATGTTCATTATGAAGAAAATATTAACTTGTAAAATTTTTCTTTTGTCTTTCAGGGAATAATAACCTCTGTTGCTCAATATCCCACAAAACCTGTAACTGTAACTGAAGGAAAGTTTCTGCCAAAAGCAAGAGTTGGAAACGTCGAAGAGCATGAATTGGTTGGCTGGAAACACGTGACGGCAGTTATCATGTGATTAATGACGTCACATGAATTTACCCCGTTGATTGTTTATTAATGTTGCCCTACATGGCAACCTGAGGTATATTGCTGACGGACCTCGGGCGACTGAATCATAATCAAGTGACAAGAATGACCTGAAATGACAGCTCCCTGTCCAAAATTTCCTACCACGTCAACGTGATAAATTATGATTTTTTTATCTTGCTGTTCAGATTTTATCTTTTAGGCTTTTTCAATTTTTCCATGGGGTTTGAATTTTTTTTCTTCTTATGGTATGTAGATTTTTGTTATTGTTATAGTATTTGGGTTTTGTATATTTTGGAACCATTTTTAAATTCTTAATACACTATTTTTCTTCCTTTCAGCTCAGTGGCATAGGCAAATTTAGGGGGAAGGTTGGGTTGTCTTAAAAAACTATGATTAACCTGGCGCTCTCTCTTAGTTCCTACATAAATATTGCTGTGGACATTTCATTCATTTACTGTCTTGTTATACTTACATTTATTGATAAGTTTTAAGTTAGATTTATTTGTTTCATTAACTATAATTTTTATGTTTTATTTTTTTTAAAAAAAAAGACACATATTTGGGTATAATAAATACAAAATGAAATATTTAAAAATATAAATTATTCAGATCATGTTCGACTTATATAAATCAAATATATAAATCAAATATATAAATCAAATATATAAATTAATGCCAATTTCAAACAAATTTTTGATATTGGCGAAAGAATACTGAAGAAAAACAGAGAAAATTTGTTGTGTGTGTAATTCTGAAGTCTGGATACTAAATTTAATCCAAAAATGGGTTTTCAAAAAGAATTTTGAACAAGAAAGAAGATCTTCAAAACTTTCAGAATGTTTGGATACACCGGAATTAGTAATACATCATCAGTAGTTTTTGAGCCATTCTTTCGATTTATATTATGTTAGTTATTTCTTTCAATTGGAAGTAATTTAATTTTCCTATTGATGAAATAACTTCCTGCTTCTTTATCGACTGTTTTTTACGAAGAATTCTTCAAGTGTTAGTGTTCTTTTCTATCTTTTATATTGAAAACGTCGGAGATTTAATACGGGATTGCATAGCGTGAGATGTACACTATTTGACAATTGCTAAGAAACAGTTATATATTTTTTGGAATAATTCCTAATAAATATTGATAAAACAAATAAAAGTTCGTACATATTTAGTAAAGATACCTTACATTTTTATTAAGCAAAACGGTACATATTTCTGCGCTTGGGAAGAAGCAAACGAAAAATAAAAAAGATGCTCTTTGGAACATTTCCAAATAGATTCGAAAAATGGGCCTTCCTGCCAGAATGAAACAGTTACGAGTACATCAGTAAGTAGTGCGACTTCTTCGGATACTAATTCACATCTTACATCTATTTTTCTGCTACCTATTTAACTACTGAAGAGTCCTTGGGTGATATTGCCCCACTCATCTCTCAAAACGATTGTCAGCTCTTGGACGGTACATGGAGGGCAGGTTCTATGAAAAACACATCTATCAAGAGCATCCCAAGCATGCTCTATATGATTTAAATCAAGGGAGTAAGAAGCCCAGTCCTACGTTCAATCGCCAACACTCAAATAATATCCTGCAGATACTTTGAGCTTAATTAATTACACTGAATTTCACAGAAATAACTTCAACGATGTAAGTCACTATTTTCATCAAACACCTAAATGCATGGGCTTTCGAATGGATCGAGAGCTTTCCTGTATTGCCTTTTATACTAATAATTGGTTCTGCCCTATTACGCTCTTTACATTTCCCTTTACTGTGTTTGGTATGCTGTCGAGAATACTCGTTTTAAAAAACCAGTTGTTTCTTAGCAATTTTCAAGCAGTATACCTTCTTTTGGAAGACATTATAAAAAGAAATTAAATGAAATTTAGAGTATAATATTTAGTTTTATATTCTAATAGTGAAAATTTAACTATACATTTCCTGATATTTAGGCTAGAGTTACAGATTGATTAAAAATAATGTGACCAATTTCAGAGTATCAAGAATTTTTATTGAATTAAGTTATTAATTTGACATTTTCAACGTGGTTTTCTTTAGCATTGTACACTTAACACAAGTGATTAGGCCAAGCCAAAGGAGCCTTTTCGACCCTTTTTGGGGGTATTCTTCCAATTTTTCTCTTTGATTGCTTTTTGAAGCCCTTGATGTATTTTTACTTTGAGTCTATTGAATTGTTTTTTAAGCATTCCAATAAAAAAAAATCGCAAGGAGCACAATCAGGGGATGATGGTCACCATTTTTCAGGAGGAAGAAAATTTATCTTTTTATTTTTCCGCCATTTTATAGTTGATTTTACAATATGATTTGGTGCAGAATCTTGGAGAAAAAACAAAGTTTCCTTGAGGGTAAAGCCATTTACTTTCTTTAATCATGTGCATCAAAACTTAATTCTGATAGCATTTAGCATTAATTTTAGTCTGTGGTTCTACGCAAAATGGCTTTCTTAAGCCTTGAGAGGACATTCCCTTCCATACCCAAGCACATGACGGCCAACTTGCCTTTTGCAAAACAGCTGCTTCTTAGCGAAGCTTTTCACGTAAAATATATTTTATTTTCGTTTTGGTTGTGGACGACATTTGAAACAGTGCTTCATCAGAAGTTATCCATGTTTTGTATATGTATCTTAACTTAACATTAAATGCAGAGGGCAAGAACGTTTTCTTCGTTTTTCTACGGTCTTACATTTGATGACAGACTGGTTTATTCACTTTTTTTCCTGTCAATTTTCTTTACATGATGACAAGTTGTAGATTGCGATACCTGTGGTTTCTTTGCAAAAGTTCTTTGAGGCAGAAGATTTTCTACAGCGATAAGTCTTCCCAGCTCCTCTTTTCTTTTTCACTAAGGACTGTCTTTCGTCCACATTTTTTACCAGGAGCTTTTGATTGCCAGCCAAATTTTATTTCTTTTCAAAATTTAGATAGAGTAATCCATTAAAAAAATGTCTTCTCTGTTTTTTTTAAATGTTTTATTTATAACAGAGTTTGAGCAACCATCCTTCAAAAGCTTTAAAATTTCTTTTCGGGTTTGAGGATCTTAAATTTACTCCCACTAACGAAAATAATTCGATTGGTAATTAAAACGTCACAAACTATAAAATAAAACTGAGAATAAAGTGATTAAAGTTTACCATAAATAGTTATTTACTTTTAAAATTGGTCACAGTAATTATTAATCAACCTGTATATGGAAATAAAATGCAGAATGCTGATTTTATAGTATTTGTGTGAAGTCCCATAATTTGCTTAATTAGTTCTTCTCAATATGTAAAGTGGTGTATTTACTATTTAAAAATAATGGAAACACTTTATTTTAACACCTTTTGGTAAGTAATTTAAAATGTTTGCTACATTCTTAAATAATTTTCTATTTACTTAAATTCTGTCCATCGCATCAAAGATTTGTATATCTACAATAATACCATTTTTTTTTAAATCAGTGTTTTGATATATTTCAATTAATATCGATATTTCTTAGGCATATCATTCTGCGGGAAACAGAATGAGGGATACACGATTCTCTTTTGTAGTGGGCATGAATACAGTTTCATTAGTAGGGATGACATCTCATTTGTACCTATTGCTAAACTAAGCCATCACTTCTCACCAACCAGAACAGCGAAATGTCAAAATATTCTTTTTCCTCTAAGGTAATCGATTAGATAGCGCTTATTGATCGTTCTCCGAGTCTGCATTACCATATATATAAACTCTCCCCCAAAAGGACTCCCTCACAAGGCCCTTCCATCTGATGACCATCTTTCAAGGTCCCTTTTCTCATTGTCGGGGGAAAGGGTCGGTCACCAAAATGAAACGAACATCCGTCAATCTCGAAAACTATTTCATTACTCAGTAACGAAGTAAATTCATCTGTCAAAAGGCGAGCCTAAAAATAAAGACGGGGGATCGGTTACCTTCGGGAAAGTGCGCATGCGTGCCATCGATCTCCAGCTGGGGAAGGTCAAGGCACCAAACGTTGATGTCGGAATCTCCGGGTCTGTCTGCGTTGCGTTTCCAATGCCTTCTGTGTCTCCAGCAGTAAGATTACCCGACAGTGAAAAAAGGAAACTGTGCGAAAAGCGATTAGCAAGTATTTCACAACAGGTATTAACATAAAAAGTTAATGAAAATAGAAATACATTACAACTTCAGAAAGGTTTTCCAATCACATTACATCAAATCTAAATAGAATGAAATAGGTTGCTAAAATAAAGATGCAGATTATTTTAAGCTGTATTTTAACACCTTGACGTTTGCTCTCGAGTTAATTCGTACGCGATAAACAGGCCGAATTGTGCACACTCGAGATAATTCGAGTGGGATTGTATTTTATTCTGCTGTTATTTTCACACTCAAATATATGAGAGTGCCGTCTGTACTCTTGAGACTGATTATGATCCATCGTCGAGATTTCTTAAATTCAGATAACGACCATTGTTTCTGATATTTTTCGATTTTTTAGGTGACATCAGCATTTGGAAAGAGTATGTTTCGTTTAAAAAATGGAGGTGGAAAAAAAATTTAGATTTCAGAAGCAAATTAGTAGAAAGACTTATCATAGTGATACTAATGTGTGTGTGTAACCAAGTAATATAAAAAAATTTGTTTAGTCAATTCCTACTTAGATCAATAAATTTTTTTATTTTTTATTTTATAGCTACTTTTTATTAAATAGTTACAATTAATATAAATATGTATATACATAGGACAGAATCACAACATTAAGTGGTTATTCATTTTTATTCATTATTATTAAAATATCGTATTGTCCTCCAAAACAATCATGTCGATAAATTTTCAGTTCAAATGAATGCTTTAAAACGTGAGAAAAAAAAAAATCTTTTTTAAAGTTTTGACCCAAGTCGCCAAAAACGATGCCAATGTGGCTGTATTTGTAATTCTTTGAATAATTAGTTTTAATCAATGAATTTTTATTAATTATAATTAAATTACTGTATTGTCATCCAAAATAATCATGTATATAAAATTTCAGCTCCATTGAGAGCTTTCAAATGTATTTTATTAACGATTCAAAATTCCACCAAGATAAATAAATATATAGAGAGTGTGAGCTCTAATAGTAGGAATTGAAAAAATCGAGTTGACCAAAATCTTTTGAAATTCTACGACTACATAAACGTCATATTCTCAATTTTGTTCTACCTACACCAAAAAAGACACTAATGTTGAACTGAAAGTGATAGTAAAGGAAAAGAAAAGTGAGTCGTTACATGTGTAATAATTGTAATGCTGGGCTTTGTGCTGCACATTGATACCAAACATATTAGACAAAAAAAAATTTAGAATAATTTTTTGAAATAAACACTACTATTATTATTATTTCTGTTGAAAAAGTACAAGTAAATATTTTTACTGGGAAAAATATGTTTTTTCCAAAGCTATTCGAAAAGAAAGATAATAAAAGTCGATGTACGTGCAAAATTGCAATATTTGGCTCTTATCTGTTTTGTGAATCAAAATCCAAAATTAAAATAAATATTTTGATTAATTTTGTATTTTTTAAAAAAAATTTGGCCAAAACAAGGTTTTAAAATTTTTTTTTCTTAAATATAGAAGAAAAAAAAAATGATTTCTTTGCTAGTTTTCACCCCCAAAAATATATGCATTAAGTGCTTCAACTTTGACTACAGAATGACTTATAACTGAAGTGATGGTAACAAAGAGACGCTAGATGTACACAAATTATGATTGCTATTAAAAATATCTTTGACACCTAAATATTCAATAGGTGAATTTTAAAATTGTACACTTTGGTAAAAATGCATGCTCACCCAGTACATATTTATAGGAAGTTCTTTTAAAACTGTATGATTCATAAAGCTCACTGGAATTTATCTGAGCGGCTGTATAATTTTCTTTTGTGTTTATGATTGCTCAAAACATAATTTAATTATAAAATACCGAAGGGGATTTTTGAAAAAAAAATTACATATTATAACAAACGTATCGAATAAGACTACTTTATACCGTTCAAAAAAGGAATGCTTGATTTCCTTTTTGAAATTTATTACTCGATGAAATAAATTTTAAGATATAATAAATTATGCTGAGGGGGACGTTTCTAGACCACGCAGAATCCTTGTTACATTACTGAAAAAGTGACCCGATAACTATTTCGCTGTGACCCTTAATTTTGATAAAAATCAAAAAATGAGGTGGGATACCCCATCACATTTAATAAATTTTATTGGTAACTAGTATTGTAAGAAGCTCATATGAAGTTTTGCCAATGTAATAAACTGTTAAATATATATTTATATAACCGGTATGCACACTTAGGTATACTTAAGCACTGTAAAAGTCTGTCTAAACACAAATTTTCCATGGCCGAGTAGTCATGGTTACGAATTCGTAGACAACATTGTTTCTGTCTAACTTAAGATTCAAGTCCTGTTTCAGCTAAACATTGATCGTAGAGAGACCGATTCCCATCGACACTCAAAGATCTGACGTTGGTGTGGCGTGGAACTTTGGAGAATGGATCGCCAAGTCGAATGCGCTTTATTGAGGTTCAAAAATATGAGGGCCATAACTTTTATTGTTCGTGTTGTTTTTTCGCACCATGTTAATATAGTAAACCTTTCAATCAAACATACTATACTGTTCGAATTAATTGGGACAAACAGGTAAGAAAACATTTTTTTTTAAACCTTAGCTTTTAATCATTGCATACCTTAAGTAGACAAAAAATATCTATATTAGTATGAAATAGATCCTCCTATAGCAGAAATGACCTCTTCAACTCGTCTTGGTATTGATTTTACTTGAGAAACGCACATGTTCTTAACTTCATCGCAGTAGAACCACACTTGTATAGCACTTTTTATCATTTGTTCTGTTGCCGTGCTACTCATCATAGCTAAACGATTCTTGAGAATATGCCATAAATTCTCAATAGGATCTAGGTCTGGTGAATTACCAGGCCAATTAAGCCTTTTATTTTATTTTCTCACAAAAAAGTCTGGACCAATTTCGAATTGTGACAAGAAGCCAAGTCATGTTGAAATGTTTCATCAAATTTTTCCATGAATGCAATAATTCTACTGCGTAATATTTACATGCACTTGACAGAAGTCATCATGGCTTTAAGAGGAACTAAGCTTTCTAGTGCCATTTGTTGGGGAAAAACCCAAAACATCACTTTAGAAGGGTGTTTTGCAGTCTGCTGGAAATGATGTGGTAGCAGAGTTTCATCTTCACTTCATCTAACTACACCTAGATTGGATCTCTGTTCAAATAAATGTTTTTCATCACTAAAAATCACCTTCTTTTAGTCCAGGATAGGTATTTTTTGGCCAATGCGAAACACTTTTTCACCTTTTTTTGAACTGGAAGCTGCTTTTCCTCGGTCTTGCTGCCTTACAGCTAACTTCCAGAAGCCTTTTCCGTATAGTTGAGAGTCTCACTTCAACACCATAATCCAATAAAACCTTCTAAGGTCTTTACTTATCTTTCTTGAACTTATTTTGTTATTTTTCATTAGAATTTTATCAGTTCTTAATGTAGTTTTCCATTTGAGCCCACATTTTCTTTTTCTTTTTTGGAGACGATGTGCCGGATTCTTGAAATGTTCTTAAAACTCTTGAAACACTTGAGTTGCCCTCAACAACTATCGTAGCTATATCTCTCACAGTCATAGAAGTGTGTGTCATTAAGAGCTACAATTTTAGAACGCTTTCTTAGAGTAATATCAATCTCAGAATAAGTAAAAGTAATACATATTACAAGAAACACAAAACTATAACCACCAGCTGCCACACTGAAAGGCTCACAGCAGGACAATTGATACACCAAAACTAATCAAACGAGTAAATTATAGTCAAGGTCAACCAAACACATTACCTCTAGGCAGATATAACCGATTTGAGGGGATTCATAACATCACTGATAATCACATACCAACTCGGATTAGAAAAAAATGTTTTTTCCGATTAATTCGAACAGTATAGGGAAACCAATTATGGAAGAAAATTGTTTATTAACTGTAAAATTGCCTTTTTACCATCTTTACAAAAACCAGTGGCGTAATGGAGATTATTAGGGCCCTCCTCCAAAGTCAGGTTTTAGGCCCTAAGCCGTACTTTGCGACAGGCAGGCTTTGGGCCCCTAGAATTATGTCCCCCTCGCGATGTGGGGGTTGAGAGTGTACGTTACTCCACTGACTATAACCATTGGGCTTCCTTAATTTGCTCCGACTATATCGAGAACTGAAGACTTATCTTAGAATTATCATTTGATATTCGTTATCTGCACATAGACGAAAATAGAGCATGAATCCGATTACTCGACGATAAGAGTCTAAAATGACAGAAGAGGCAATTGATTAGAGTTCGAAGGAGAGATCTTATCAAGTTCTGAGTATAATTTGATCTTGGCAACAGTAACTTCGAGAAAAAGGATATTTCAAACTAGGGGGACACGTGAGACTTGATTGTTGATGAGTCATACTCGTGAAAAAGCTACAGAGGAAAATATTATTAAACCTTAGCTTTAATGCGTATTACTAAATATTTATTAGTATAAGGATGTATCCAGGTTTTATTTGAAAACACTGCATGTTTCTTCAAAAATATTAATTCTCACGGTGATTCTTTCGATTTCAACCAAGCTGTTTTAACAAAATTTTAATTAATATTGAACAGCAGCATAACATGTAAAAATGCGTAAATCGTCCATTAAAATGTAATAAATATATATTTAAATAAAATTTCTTGTGATGAATATTAAGACTTCCGCTTAGCATCCATTTTGAATTCATGAGCGCTTTGTTACAAATATGAATTTCTATTTTCCTTTTCGAACCAAGATTCGAGTGAATTGATTTGAATGTATTTAAAAATTAATTGAAAAAAAAGAAAGAATAGAAATAGCGCGATGAAGTTTTTCTCTAAAATCATATTTCTCTTCTGTTTTTTGAAAATATTTTTATGTCTGATTGGTTCTTTTGAGAACTTTTGTTGTTTCTTATCCAAGATGGTGTAGCTCAGCTACACTATCTCCATAAAACCAAAAATCACCAAAAAATCCATAAATAAAATAGAGAATTTCCTAAGCCCTCGTCAATAATAAAATCCAAGCAATTAAGAATAGGACTGGGGGAGCCCTGGTCAGTTTCCCACCTATGACATTCTGGGAAGACAGTTCGGCCCTGTTGAAAAGTAAGAGATTTGATGTGATCACTAAAAAAGCGCGATAGAGCCATCTGCTGATCCCTAGGAATACTAAGTTGGTGACACCAACGAGGTGTTTGCCCAAAGTACTAAAGACGAGCAGATGGTATTCTATCCTTTTAAAGAAAGAAAGTTCGGCAAAAGTTAGACAAGTGTTACCCCGCAAGGTGTCAGCAGTGGCAGACTCGGTCAAACTATCAGCTATCTCACTACCATTCAATCCAATATGAGAAAGGACCCATTGAAAGTATATAGAGTGTCTAGAAGAAAATCGAACCACAAGATCCAGAATATTCAGGCTTGTCATATACCCAACAGTTGTCCAACGAGAAAGGTGCTGTATAGAAGCACGACTGTCAGTAAAAATCCGAATGTCTCTGAAGACAAAGTCAGAAGCAGTGTTAATAATTTGCAATCCCTTATAAATTGCAATAAGTTCAGACCTAAAAACAGAACAGCAGTTATTATTTCTGATCTTAAAATCAAATGTACCATCAGGTGTCTAAATGTGCACATCGGTTTCAGAAATGCCACCGGCACCCATGCTGCCATCAGTACAGATACTATTTGAGGATTTTTAAATATCGAAAAAAAAAAAATGTTGATTTATCAGTTTTTGCTTTTTTGAATGTACTTTGTATTAAAATCTATTCCTTAGTCTGGGCTTAAGGAGGAAAATATGTATTTTCCCACATATCAATATCATTAACATTACGTTCACGAATTTAAAATGGACGGTTGATTATAGAGACGATGCTAGTTTGATATCATGGGGCGTACCAAGCGCTGCTTGGAGCGATAAAGGAATCACGCCAAGCAGCGCTTGTTGTCACTTAATCCGAGATGGTGGCCTAGCAGTATCAAATCGTCAGGAAGATAATTTTAAAAAATTGTTTTGAAATACATTGAAATATATTTCAAAAGAAGAATATAGGAAGAGATTGAGAATAACCAAGATCAATCAATAAATAATGAATAACAATATAATATAATAAAAAGTACATGTACTAATAATATTATGCAGTATATAATAATAATCTTATAATATAATTTAAAAGTAATTATATATAATATTCATATAGTATGATTTAATAATAATTATTATATGTAATAATAATAATCATTTTATATAATTTAATAGAAATTATAAAAAAGAATAAAATCATCGTATTGTGTAATATAAAAAATATTCATAAGAATACTCATGTAACGTAATAATTATAAATGAATAACATAATAATAATTATGAATGAATAACAAAACAATTATAAATAAAGAACATAATAATAATTATATTATATATAAATAACATAATATGTAATAATATTTATAAATAAATATAATAAAAAACAATTATAAATAACGAATATTATATGATTATTACATATAATAATTGTATTTTTATATTATATTATTAATAAAACAATTGCATAATATATTTTAACATTAATAAAGAACATCAAATAAAAAGTACTGGAAACTTACGATATTCCAAAAACTGCAAAAAATATCGATGTAATCATATTGTAATGTTATTGCCCATCTTGGTGAACACAAACAACAACTTGGCGCGTGCCCCGTGATATCAAACTAGTTCCATAGAGACAAGTTTATATATTAAACCAGGAATGGGCAGATAGTGGTTCGCCAAGACAGTCAAAAAACTACATAGACAGAAAATGTTTTCTATATTTGGGCCAACATATATTTGGAAGCATTTTTCCTTGCATAAGTTTAGTTACATACACATTATTTTCAGGTAATTTTTTAATTTTCTCGAGAATATCTTCGTGTTTCTTGAAGTTTTTGTAGATTGTTGTTATCAGGACTCTGTAGATTATACATGGATTCATCCATTTTAATGTAGTGGTAGTAATGCTACGTCTCAAACTTATAAACAGTATAGCTAATAATATTTTCAAGAATTTTGCGTTACACGAATGGCAACGCTATTGATTACTTAATCCTGAAGGATATGCTTTTAATATTTTCTATAACTACTGTCTTTTTAAAACTATTTTAGTTCCTTTTAATGTATAAATTCAATAATATTTCATAACCAGATTTCTCTGCTGATAATTTAATTTAAATACTTAGTCTACATTCAATTTAAAATACTTAGAAAATAAAGAAAGCTATTGAAAACCAAATAACAATTTAATAATTTTTAAATCCATTAAAATACCTTCACTGAACCTTTTAAATCCGATTCTATAAGAAAGTAGAAATCTAAAAGCTATAGATATTCAGTAAAAATATATATTCTAAATTTCAGTGAGCTTAAATATCTAATAAAATAATTCACACGTATTGTATTTTAATTAATTCTTTCGATAGAGATTTGCAAGAAACAGTATAAAAATGATAGCATTGTATATACAATGAAATATAATGGTACAAATTTCTTTCTGAAATATTTCTAGCATTTAAGTATTTTGAAATACACAAGCTGCTTTTTTTTATTATGGATTCAATTATTATTCATTATTAATGTTGGGATATTACAGCATATCTGTTCCTTTACACAGACAATGTTAATGTTCCTCAACATTAGCCAGGTTATTATTTTAACAGCCCCATATCACTAAGTTTAGTTTATATATGTCGCAGGAAAATGACGAAGTTAGGAATTTTATGAAATCCCTAAGGGATAAGATCAGTTGACAGGAGATGTTAAAATAACGTCTCTTCAAGGTCATTTACATGATGAAAGTAAGCGATTTTATCAAACCCTGAACAGTTTCAGTAAAATGATGAAATGAACTAGTCAGGATTTACATTGGCAAAATGTTGTCCAGGTGGGGGAGAGACACTTGGGGTTCGAGTCCTAGTACTTCCTAACCATACAGGTTGTATTATCGATCCCCTAAATATCAACCCCATATCTTTACAAAAATGATGCCATATGATTAACAAAGGGATTGGTATTTTAGTGTGTAAGCAACCGAGAGGGAAGATGTTAAACAATAAAAAATATCAGCCTAATTTTCTAATTATTTGTTACTTAGTTTCGAATAAATAACTTGTATTCAACTCCCAGCAATTGATCATCTTCCTTAGGGATTTGATGAAAATCCTAATTCCATTATTTTCCTGTGACATATATACAACATAACATTTGAAAACACTTACGAATGCCTAATACATAAAAATACATATACATCACTTCAAGGTAAAAAAAGTAAAATAAATATTATTGGTCCTTTAAAAGAGAAAGGAAAAATTAAATTTTTCTACACATAGTAGAGCAATGATTAATGTTTATTACAAACCTAATAAATTCTTTGTCCGATAAAGATAAATAATTAATAAAATTAAAAGTAATTAATAAAAATAATTATTAAAAGATAATTGATACATAGTAAATAGCCCTAATTCAAACTGTATTTAATGAGTGTAGCAGTAATGGAATGATAGTTATGAAAATTATAAGAAGAAATTGTGTAATTTATATATTTTGAACTCTCCATTACTCGTGGAACAATCATGCATGAGTTATTAAATATGGACTTTCCCATCTTCGTTCACAAAACATAAGTGAAAAAGTTATTCATTAATTATTCTAAAACATGTTTTCATGGAATTTCTTATTGGAATACAGAATATACAGATCAAAGACAAAACTAAAATAATCGTAAAACGTAGATTACATAATATTTTATTAAAACAAAAAGAAAACAAACCATAAGACAAAAACACTGTTCAGTAACAAATATTTTTTTTATCTAAAATGACAAAACTGTGATATTTTCAACACTTATTTCTGAAAAATAATCATTCGGCTACTCTTGCATGTATCAGTTTTTTTTAAAGTTGAATCGCAGTTTCTCATTGCAGTTAAACTACATGAAGTTGGTTGTGACAAACATGATTTGAAAATTATCCCCCCAAAAATCAAGAAAGTACATGAACTTCACATTCTTCCAAAACTCAAATAATATATTTGACCTACGATACACAATCTTTAGAGATAGTAAATAAATCCCCTAATTTTCATTTTTTTTCACAGGTAAAGAGTTATAATTTTACCTTCATAAAAAATGGCAATCAATAACACACATAATTATGTATAATTTTTCTATGATTACAATAAGCAACTTTGCTATCTTTTTATTTTCTACAAAAGACAAACTGGCGCAATAAGTGTGGTTCCAACAATGACAAGATTTGAGAAACAAAACAAAATAACGTGGCAAAAACTCTTCGTCTTTAGTTTTTTTTGTCTCTCAGTTTAACTGTAACTTTAGTATTGAGCATCACTGGACGAGATTCACCTCGGCTTCAAGATTCTATAGACATGCAGTTTAAAATATGCTTCAGATATACATTAAAGATATAACAGCAATTAAAATCACAATACATAAGAGATTAAATAGCAGTACATGAATACACACGTTGACACAGAATTAAGTACAAATAATCAATACTCATATACAGTGAGGCCTTGGAGACACTGCAATGGACATCAAAAAGTAAATATCTGGTAGGAGTCGTTTAGTTTATTTTGAACTTAATTTCCCCTTTATAACATTTTTAAAGAAACTCATTTTTATATATTTTTTAAATATGCAAGTAAATTGAAAAGGACAATACAAATATAATTGAAATGACAATAAATAAAAGTAAAAAAGGTAATAGCCAAATAAAGCCCATGGCAATTTACACTGTGATAAATAATTATTTAACTGTGTTTTAAATAAAACTTTTATATCTAAAAACAAAAGAAAAGCATATCAATGAATTCCTATTGAATTTAATTTTAAGAATACATTTAAGAGCTCGTGCACAAGATTGAATACTTGAAATTTATTTCGACATAAGGCAGATAAACAATTCTGTCAATCAAACACTGCTGAAATTCAACAATATTTTTTTCCTCAAATGAGCTGCAGACAGGACAAGTCCCCAAGTGGAGGAGCCATTTCATTGGTTGCTGCCATTTAGTGACGGCTCCCGTTACCAAATTTTTGACGCTTGAATTTATTCAATTCAAGCTCTCGTTGGATGCTAAATATTTCCAGAATTTGATTTTGCCTAGAGCACCAGAGCCAAGCTGATACTCGAGGGATCTTTTACATGTCGCATAATCATGTGACATGCGTGCCTATGATTTTCGCAACCAGAAAATCTATCGATTTCAGCCGGGATCGAACCTGCAACCTTGAGTTTATGAGGTGGTCGCTCTATTTCTAAGCCACCGAACCGGCTAAACGAACAATATATCTTTTATTTATTATTATAGAATGATCTCATGTTATTTTTTCATAATGAAACTTCACTATTACAATAATAATACAATTAAATTTAATATGCCATTCCTTATAAAAACATACAAGGCCTTTAAAAGCCCGCGAGGACATCTTAACTCACTGAAATCAATAGTAAATTGTTTATCTGTCTAGAGATATCATTCTAAGGCAAGCAGATTTCCACGAAGCATACCATTATGTAATAATCCATATCTTGTTTTCGAGATGTCGTAAAATCTTCCTAGACTTTCTGTAAAGAAGATAATCAGATGAACTATGCTATAACGGATTAAATGCCGGTTACATTACCGAGTCCATTGCAGTGTCTCGAATGCGTGGGTGGAAAAGCCTTTCTACACATCCCACGTAAAAATTCCATAAAGATAGAAGAGTGCTTCCCAAGAGCGCAGCTTGAGAACATAAGAACAGGGTTGTTTTTACAATAGACTGTGTACTATAGATACAATGCAAATGTCTTCGTTTACTATAGTTATGTACAAACATTTACAATGGACGTTTGATGCTGCGATTCGGAAAAGGACGATTTGCGTGGAGAAAGGGTCTGTGCTGGTCAGAAAATGACCTTTCGTGGACTCTAAATAGCTATAGGGAGAAATAGGTTTTTTACACTTTATTCGTCATGTATTTGATATAATGAACAAAAGTGAATGCAAGTGTTATAATTATTATGTGTTCTTAATTACATTGAAAGTAAGCATCAAATAATTATTTACAAATGAAACAATGTCATTTCTATTAATTTTTTCCTCTTTAATGTCGCAATAGATACAATTAAATATTAAAACTGATAATCAATAGAGCAAAGTGAGATTATAATTTCTTTAAGATTCTAAAAAAATATATTTGACAGTTAAAATTATAATCATTTCTATCCATATTTTCTAACATTTGAAAAAAAATTATCAGTTATCATTAACGATAATTAAAGTATCTATTGCATTAAAATGAGCTACATTCCGTAATTTGCATTTTGCAACTGAATTCTGATTTTTATTATTATTCTATTAATCTTTAACAATGTTATAAAGAAATTTATTGGAATCTTTTCTGGCAAATATTTTTTGTTATCTTGTTTTTGATAAAAATAAAGTACGAAGAAGTGTTGTCATAAGTAAACAAACAAATAAGGAAATGAAAGAAAAAATGCTAAAGGAAAATTTGTTTTTAGTATGAAATTATTTTTAGTATGAAAATAATGGCTATACCTTTATGTAAGTGGCATCTCGCTTATATTTAAGATAAAAATTCCAGTATGGAATGATATAGTGGATTCATGTATCTCACACGAATCTTAAAATCCCACGTCCTTTATATGAATCGCCCACAAAATCAAAAGTCCACTGTAGCTCTGTTTTCTCATTTATACACTGAGTAATAAATAGATTAAATTATAATCAGGTTAATCTTTCAAATGAACAACAAACAAACAAAAAAACTAATAAATGTTAGAAAATATATTAACTATGTACAAAATAAATTATCACAGCAGCGTGTTAATACATTTTCTGTAATATCTCTCTCGGCGGAATGGAAATCTACAGGAATGAATTGACTAGTCTGTCGATGGAATAGCTGAGTTGAGTTGAGTTGTCTCCGCGACACTTTTGGAAGATTCTTTTTTCAGTGCCATATCTACATGGCGTACTTAATGTTTTGAAATGTTCTGCTTTACCTGATTTCATTCTTTCATTTAGTCACATGACTGGATCAGAGCGTTTAAATAAATTGTAAAAAAATTAGGAATTCTAGATGTTTATTAAATTAGAAACTAAGCTCGATCTCTCATCACATTTTGGAGGAGGTTTCAAAGTATAATTAAAATTATTATTTACCTGCATCCGTGTTTTAATTAAAGTACCGAAAAAAATATCTTAATAATATGCCGGTGATAATTTGCACATTATAAACGAAGAAAATTATTTCAATTTATATTCAGTGGTTTTTCAAGCTAAAACTTTACAAAATCGAAAATATTCACAAATTCTAATTTCAAAGCGCAGATCTTGTAGATCTTGAAAATATTTTACAGATATATATAAATATTTGAATGGGGGGAAGGGAAAAACCATAACATTAAGATAAAAGTTCCAAATTACTTGATTTTAATATGGAATTATACTTTAAGAGCATATGTATGTATATATCATGAGAAAAAATATTTGTTTCATGATCCTAAGCCTAAAATGATGTTACGGTTTACAGTGAAAACAAAATAAATGCCTACTAAGTTATCATTTTTTATTCGTTGTTTGTATTAACGCAATTCAAACATTTTAGAATGTTCTTGGAATTTCTGATTCTACATATTTTCCTGTAATGTTTACATTCATATAAAATTCAGTAAACATAATAATGAATATTCAGAACATGCAATAACTAATGAAATTTTCTTATACACCATAACAAATTTTAAACACTCAATACAATTTTCATTTATACATGGACAAATGTATAAGCCACTGGAGTGGTTTAAAAAGGGACGAGACAGTATTTTTATACAAAGAAACCAGAATCCTTCTTTGTGAGGTGCCTTCTGGAATTCTTATATATTGCACATGTTGCCGGCTCGTCATGTTGACCTACTTTCACTACAGAAGACACAAAACTTTGTACACACATTCACAAGGATTACTGAAAAAATTCTAAGACCTCTAAAGAAATAAATTAATTAAGCACACCAGGAACGCGCAGTCTACAATATGATAGAACTCATGCACAATTTCTTAAATAAAATTATCTGTTTTCACATGAATACAGAAATGAAAGAAATTCAATTTTCAAGCTTTGAAATATTCTTGACAATTTTGATATCCATTAATCCAAATCGAGAACTTTAAGGCAGTTTTTAATTTTTTTTGTCTTTATTTAAGTGTTATTTTAATATAATTCATTAGAAATATAAAGTGATAAATTTTTTGGATTGCATAAAATTAAAATTTTAATTTGGAATGTTAATCATTTGTGTTAAAAAGAGTGTTTTTAAAAAATTGTATTATCATCTGTGTTTCATCTCTTGATTAATTTTTAAACTTTCAATGGAGATATAAATCGACCAATTTTGAATTTTGTAAGCGTATAATATGAATCCTTTCTTTTAAACGTTTCCATAATAATAGGAAAAAGAATAGAAAATATGATTGAGAAATATAAAATAGAAAATTAGTGATTTTTTATCTTAAGAGTTATTGCATGATTTCTGTTTCTTTTGTCTGTGTTTTTATGAAGCTGTGTTTTATGTTGTTGTACAATTTTTTAAGGGCAAATAGAGACGGTAATGTTTTGTAAACAAAATTAAGTTGAACTCTTTTTTTTTTCAATCTAATATCTGCTTTAATAAATAAAAACTCTAATTGTTCAAATACTAAATAAGATATTTTTGAAAAAAAATTCTTTGCAATGATATTAACAAGTGAATCGTGCTTTTTACAAATGTTAATAATGTATGAATTTTGTACATATTTAATTTGCATCTCAATATCTGAATAAATACCCATGCTATTATAGAGAGATGTTCATTGCAACCACATAATTTTTAAAATAATTTTCCGATATTTTAGGAAATAAGTATACTAAATGAATCAACACAAAAATTAAGTTAACATTTTTCACATTCTAAATTCAAGATTTAGAAGAAAAATAGTTTTTTAAAACTTATTTCAAAAGTATTTTTAAATGGAAAGTTGGAATGAATGTATTTCTTTGAAATTAGAATTCTTATGATTAATTGTCTAAAAAAATTCATTAATATTCAATTATTGCAAAATGTTTTACAACAGAAATATTGGCACATTTATATTTGGTACTTAATTAAATGAAAGATAAAAACTTTAAATTTTCTGATTTATCTTTCATCACCCTCTTTTTCTTATTTCTTGAATTATATAGTAGTGCTTCAATTTACATTGCATTTCATTTTAGAACTCTTAAAAATTATAAAATATTGAAAAGGGGATTTTAATGTTTTATGGTTTTTGAATTAATCTATCTTATAATTTTTTAAAAAAATATATAAGATAAATTTCGACTTATTTCAATTTATACTTTTTGCTATAGTATATCATCAATATAGAACTTTTTTTTATCTTTGTTTTAAATTTAAAAACGTTTACACAGAAAAGTTGATCTGTAAGCCAAAATTTTTAAATATTTCTAAGCTTGGAATACAGAGTTTTTTAATGCTTTCTTAATGGGTAAGGGAGTTCTAAATTTTTTAAAAAAATCATGCGAAAAACTTTATTTTATTTTTCTCATTTACAATTACATGAAAGTTGAAATTTCTAACACATAATTAGCCTTTTCATTGTCCTACTCTCTCTCTCTCTCTCTATTAACCTCAATTCTAATATTAAATTACCTTGGAACTTTCAGTTAAAATAAGTACTGTAATTTTAACTCTGGCACGAAAGACAACCTACTTGACACTCATTCACGGTATAAAAAATATTTAAATAAAGTAAGTCTAAAGTTCTTTTTTTTTCTTCATAAAATAGTAAAAAAAAAAAAAAATCTTTATACAATATACTTTATTATTCCATTGATATTTTTCGATGCATTTTATACTGGGAAAAAATTAGAATTTAGTTACAGTAATTGGCAACACAGTATTGTCGACCTTTGATTACATAATAAATAAGTAATTATTCAATGCGTCCTACATTGGAATATTCCCTCACGACTTTTCTGAGAAATTTAGCAAAACGCGTCCTGAGTGACATACTAATATCTTGCGTGAGTTTTGGTCAGCGGTTTGATTTACGTTTGCGTGACGTAGAACGGGTCAGCATGCTATTTTTCTTCAGCCCTGTCCGCCTAATATGAGCGCTTCTAACAGAGGGAAACTGTCCGGAAACTTTGTTGTTTATTACGTTCAGTGACGTTATACTTCCTATATTTATTTTTTTAAAGCAACAGAAAGTCATCGAAAATATTGATGAGTTAAAAAAAAGACATTTTAAGATTCATATTATAGAAAGTTTAATAAAATTTGATAAAAGTTTTTCTTTAAAAAGAATATGCTCATAGTAAGCTTTTAGTATTTAATTTAAACGCTTATTTTATTTTATATTTAATTATATGGGTTCATATAGTTAGAAGTTTTATTGAAAAATATTAATTAGTCATTACAAAATACATTAATTGGCATGTTCATTTATAATGACTACTGAATCCTTCGTTATTATATAGAATGATTTGTATTTGAATATTTATTTACATTTATAATTTTGGTTTAATCTTATAAAGATTTCTTGCATTTTATAATTCTTAAAATAAGTTTCTTCCTTCAAAATATCAATCAATGCATTAATTCGAATAAAGTTGCATATAATGTCACTTTACTTTTCACGAAAATTCTAATTATTAGCTCATCTTGTTTTTTTTTGTTTTAAAGCATTTTTCTTGTTTAATGTTCATTCATATTTAACAATTTAATATTTATTAATAATTTTTTTAGAAAAAATAATTAATAATTTGACAGATTTTCACTCTGAAAGGGTATTTTAATTATTATAACAGTTTAACAGAGAAATAGCTCTAAAAATTTGAAGTGTCTCATTAAATTTTAAAAATTTATACCAAAAAGAAGATATAATAGATATATATAAAATACTTTTATATAAATTATTTTATATATTAGCTGTCCTAAGTCAGCAATGTTTATAATACTGCAGCATCCATTTTATAATTTTTAATCTTGGTTGCTCATGTGTCCTTCATTGTGTGATTTTCCTACTGTCTATGTGTTTTTCGAATGTGATTGTTGGATCTTATCTCTTGTTTGTAGAGAATAAGACTATATATATATGTATAAATTTTTCGATGGTGTTTAGTATTTTCTTAAAATAAATTTCTTCTTATAAAAATAATCAAACTTTTTTTTCTGAAAATTTGCTCTAAATCTATTAGTTTTATCTCTTTTTTTGTTTGCGAATTTTTCAATAATAATTAAATTTTTACTCTCAAGGAAATCACCGCACACGAAAGGAATGTTTGAGAAAGTTCTTTTAAAGCAATACTAATTTGTTTCGTCACCTTCCGCAATACGTTTCCCCCTTGCCCTGCAGTGAAGCCTTGTTTCCGGAGTCTTCCAGTAAGGTTTTTTTTCTACCATGACGTGGAAGTCGGAACTAAGATCCGTGCCACGCGCCATTGTGGAAAATCGATAGCAGACGCCATTGCTCTGCGACAAACGGTAGAAAAGAATAATTCCTTTTCCTCAGTTTGAAATTATATCCGATTTTTTTTAAGAAAATGTATATTTTCGGAATACGATACATTTGAAAAATAAAATTAAATATGAATTTTAGAAAATGAAAAAGGAAGTCCGGTTGAGGGATTTTGACCGTTTATTTCTTGGAATAAAAAAAATATCGGTTTTTATTGTTTATTTTGATGTTGTTTTGATTCATCAATTCAATTTAAAATAAATTATGATTTCCAAAATGCGATCGCGAGTTCGCTTACTAAAATTACAGGCAATAACAATATCAAAATAAAGAATTCCGAAGAACAAATTTAAGAAAGGCTTAAGAGCAAAAACATGACATATCACAAATATTTCGAAAATTTTTACTCTTAAAAGTGTTTTAATAAATTCTATTTCTACAAACACAAAATAAATTGATTAATTCTTCAAATATATATGTTTACATTTTAGTTCTTAAGTATTAGAACTAAAAATAAGTTTGTAAGTAAGAAGTTTTAATTTTTCACAAGATTATTTTTCGTTGTGTACTATGAAAATGATAACTGTCCTCGTATTAATACATTTTCACTCGCTTTTTCTTTTAAAAAATATTTCATATTTTTAAAAATGTTAATTTTAAAAGTAAATTTCTCTCTGTAAACAGCAATTTAATGTAACAAAATAACAGTACGATATACTACCGGAATGAGTGTCTTTAAAATAGCCTTTTTCATTTTAAAACAACTTTATAATTAATTTTTGAGATATTAATAGGGAATCGAAGTGATTAATCAAATAATTAAGTATACATAAATTAATTCAAATTGTCATGAATTTCGAAAGAATTTCCAGGATTAAATTTTTTTAACAGAGTTATATATATATTCTTTAGTAACAGTAATATAAATCGTCTGGATTTTTTTATACATCACTTTAGTGAAAGTGAATTAATCAAAATTAGAGTTCTTGATTAGCTCCAAATACATTAAAAAATATTGCAGGTTCTAAAAATTTCAGTCTAAATAAAATATGAATAGAAAATGAAGTATTTGAATTCATAAAAGAAAATAATTATTGCCAAATAATGAAAAATTTGTAAAGAGTTCATTTTAGTCATTTTGCACTTTTCACTCTTACATTCATATATCATTGCAAAGGAAAAATAAATGTACTATTATATTTATGTTTGAAAAATATTTCGAAAAGGGGAAGTATATATAGCATATTTTACATTATTATTTATATTATTTTACTATTTCTTAGGAAATGAGTTCTGATAACTTCATTTTTATTTTAAGTCGCTTTCCTGAAATATAATAAAAAAAGAATTCTTTTGACATCAAAATACTGTTAATATGCTTAAGGTTTCAACTATTAAAAATGTTCGTTCATTCTAATGATTCAAAGGAATAATCTTCCATTTTGCTTTTCTTAAAAAAAGATCAATTTTAATTTTTTGTGCAAAATTCTCAAAGCAATTTTTGAGCTCTAACGCGCCTTATCAATATAGGATACAAATTTACATTATTACATAAAAAATGCATTTCACCAGAAACAAAAATGAAGAAAGAATAAATCACAGGTACACAATGCTTATAATAAAACAGTTTCTAAAACAATCTACTCATATGTAACAACATCACATTATACGATAAAAGTACTTTTTTGTCAATTGGTGTGGATACTAAAACTTGTATTTTTTTTCATTTAACCAAACCATCCTGGTTTTGTCCTTCGAAATTGGTCTTTTGTATATATGTTTATATATATGTATTTAATAGAGAGAGATAGTTATATATATTCTAAAATGGTAAGTCGCTCAAGAAGTGAGGGCTCTATGAAAAAATATACAATACCTTTGTTTATGTTCTGTCCGAATTATATTGTCTGTTTTTAATGCAAGGTTCACGCCGCTATAGAGCAGCAGCCTTTGAGTTCGGTGAAGACCTCCGTGAAGAAGCTGGGTTCGCTGTTGATCCTCAACATCTTGCCACTGAGTAGGTTGATCACGAGCAGACATCTGTCCCAGAACTTGTCCTTGGAGTCCTCCACCAGGAAGGGTTTAAGGGGATACGAGATCTCATTGCCCATGTACGAGTAGCTCAGGTAGAGGCAGGTGAGGACCACCGCCTGGAGTTCGCGCTCGGACTCGATGTCCTCCGCGACGGTTTCGCGCACCAACATATATAAGAAGACGACGTTGGCAGGGTTGATGAAGGCTATGTCTTGCCATCCCTGCATCAGAAGGCTGCGATCTACAGTCCTCAGCCACATAACGGCGTCTGTGGGGTGGAAGTCGCTGAGTCGCCTGCATCGCCGCCCCAGGAATTCGCCCAGGCACCGCAGGAGCTCCGAGGTAGATGCCTGGATGACCGTTTTGCGGTGTGGGCTGGCCCGGGGTGGCCCCTGGCTGGACGCGTCGGTAAAGGCCTGGGGCCCCACGGCTCCATGGTTGGAGGGGCGAACCAGGTTGTGGGCGGTGAGGAGGGCTGGCTTGGGCGGCAAGGGGGGCGGCTTCTTAGCCTGGTCCTGTAGCAGCAGGTTGTTGTTGTTACGCACCACCACGTCCAGCTGACCCGGCCGGAAGCGGGACAACGAGTTCTGGATGTTCTTGTTGTTGTCCACCAGAGAATGGATACTGTCCAGGGGCTGCCTCATCTTGTTCTTCTCTTGCTGCTTCTTCTTGCTGGAAGCGGTGAAGTGCTTCCAGCTCAGGGCATTGATGAACAACGAGTGCTTCTTGAAATTGTGATGGGTGGCCTTATCGTTCGCCTTAGTACCCTCCTTGTTGTTGTTCTTGGCGTTGTTGAGCTGCTCATAGTTGTAGTTGTTGAGGTTGTACTCGCCGTACTGGGGCTTGCGCTCGCGCGGCGAGAAGCTGAGTACGGTGCCCATGATGGCTGCGGCTGAGCTGCACACGGAGCACTCCTCTTCGCCAGAAGCCAGGTTCTTTTCCTTACGAAAGCTGGGCTAAGTCTCACGCTGGGCCATCTCTGAGTGCGCGCTGGCCCGATGCTGCTGCCGAGCACATCGTTCCCGTGGACTGCTGGCCCGCTGTCTCGCGGCGGCTGAGTGGCGCTCTCCCGAGCATGGGCATTCGAGGCGGTCGATAGCAATCGGATTTCTATAGCGGGTTGCTATGGAGACCTGCAGGGGGAAGCGATCGACCTGCCGGAGGGGGCGAAGGGAAGTAACGGCTGGGAGAAAGCGCAGGCTCACAGACTAGAGACCAAATCTAAGAAAACAGACTCATGAATCCTTGTTTCGTCTTGATTATCCCTCTATTATTATTGTTTATTGTGTTATATTTTAGATTTTTGAGCCAAATTTAGCATTAGTTATCGAATTTTAATTGTTATAATAGGAAAGAAATTTTTTGATTTAGGAAATTTAAATATTAAGTCTTTTTACGATACGTAAGAATCATAGCATTTGTTTACGAAAATGTTTTATTTTATTTTTAAAACTAACATTTTTTTTGTTAAGATTTATAGTTTGTAAAAATATTCTCATTTAGATGATTTTTATTTCCAATTTTACTTAAGGTTTATTCATATAAATGCCATTTCCAATGTAAGTTCTATGTGTGTGCGAAAATGTTCACATTTTATATAGGAAAGATAACTGAAGTTGTTGCTGATATTCAGGTTTATCTTTAATTTTTCTGGTGCTAAGATTATCCCTTTCACTGGAAGATATCAGGACATCTTTGGAAAGATTTAAGTTCTTTTAGGTTCAAAGTGTTTATTGTCATAGCAACAATGTAAAATTTCTTTTTTCAACTTATTATCAAGATTAATAAAAATAGGTTTTTGTAAAAGTTATACAATTTTTGATTTATTTGATTTCGCCTTGTAATAATAATCAACAATAATGATTGTTAATAATGTTTTACATATAATTATACATATAATATTAGCTTTGATTTCTCTGTCAGAGACTACATTCTTGATTTTCTGAACCTCAAACTCATCAGGATCAAATTTATTCTGAACTTATGCTTTTATATCTAAAAGAAAATAATTAGAATATTATCGATTGATATGGATTTGCTAAATAAGGAAATTTTTTTGTGGGATTAATATTTTAATAAAGGGGGGAAGAAGAATTTTTATAAAAATTCCATTGCATTTGAATTAATATGAAAAGAAAAAAAATATAACATATACACTCTTTTCTGTAAACTATGATCAAGTTTCAAAGATATGCCTGTTATAGATCAATTCCTCCCAAAAGATTCATTTTTCTGTAAAAAAATACTACAAAAGTTTTTACTTATAATCATTTTATGCGAAATTATTGAAAATTTAAATTGAACACAAAAGTACCATATTCTTCGCAAAAGTTATTTTCTGAAAATGTATAACTTTCTCGACATGAGTCCTTTGCAGAAAAAATTCAAAAATGAATGTTACTTTATAATGACGCGTGAATTTTAATTATTTTTTTTTTTAAAGTTTGGCACGGATACAAATATTTTTTGTCATTAAACATTTTGTCCCAAAAAAGAAATTTTAATATATCAACGGTAAGTCACTGTTAAGAACTTATTGTGAGGAACTTGAAGCATGTGGTTTTAAGTGATATAATTATTCAAAAAATGTAATCTCTTAGAGAAAATTCTTCAAAATAACTTTTGATGGATAAAAATTCAAATGTTTTAAGATGTATTTATTTATTTACATTAATAATTTTTAAAAATTTTTCTCTACCTTTCCTTATACTCTTATAAAGTTATATAAAATTTAGGACACGATAAATTTTTAAATACATTTTATATGCTGCTTATTATAATAATCCCCTATTTACTTTAAGTGTACGAATAGTTCTTTTTGAAAACTGCCGTATAATAACATTATTTACTCATAAAAGAAGAAAAAAAAAAAAAAAAAAAAAAAAAAAAAAAGAACCCAAGTAAATTAAAACCCTTTAAACTGCTTCTGCGCAGACTTTCAATTTTTACTCCTCAGATGTGTACATTAAAGGAAGGGAGTTGAGATGACAGACGGCGAGAAAAGGTGAAATAAATGTTAGTAGGCTGCTTCCGGAGAATTCATAAATTGAAAAGAACTTGAATTCGCGAATGAAAAATTTAAATAACAAACTCCGCGAATGTCGCACTTCAAAGATTTCTTTGTCAAGCTTTTCAAAGACAATCTTTCCCTGATATTCAAAATTGAAGCATTTCTGAAGTATAGATGCTTTTACACAATTGTTATAAACGATTTTTTTACTAAGAAAAAAAGCAGGCCTGTGTTTACTTCGATAAAATAGAAGAAGAATCTTTGTTTTATTTTCAAATCCTCTTATGGAGTATCAAATTATATTGAATGAAACAAAAACTACTTTACTCTTAAAAACGAGATTTCTTACATTTTTTGGAATCTTTCTGGATACGATTCTTTTATGGATAGATTTATGCTTTTAAATTTGGCATCTTCTTAAACAAAGATTTATTTGGAAGATTATTTTTGTTTCAGGCTAGTTCTAACAATTATTCCATTTATAAAAAATTACACGATTCAGTTTAAAGATGAAGTTCCTTTCAGACACTTTTCCAAGAATTTTTATCTAAATTACATTGAATCATAATCGTTTATAAGTTAAAAATCTAACTCATGCACCATATTTTTTTAAACAGTTACTTACAACTGTTTCAAAATTATGAAGAAAAAAAAAATGTCTGAAATAAGTAAGAAATTTCGAAGTAGCAGTCGCAATTTTTTCTATCTTTTTTTTAACATTTAGAAATATGTAAAAAAATTATATAAAAATCCCAGTGACTCAATTTTTGTAAAATATAAAATTGCACAAATATGATAATTGTATTCTTAGAAGCCACTGTGATAAAAGATATAGCAATAATCCTAAGCGCAAAAACTAACATTTGAGTTACGAAATGTTGGACCTCAGAATTTATATTGTCCTAAAAATTTATCACCTGCTATAAAATAAAGTCATGACATAAATAATTACTTTTTTGGTTTCGAGCCTCATATAAATTAATACCTGTGCATTAATTTATTTGATTCGCTCATCAAATTATAAATGCTCTGCCATGAAGAAGTTAATACTATCTATTTTGACGAAATATTCAGTGAAGTCCTTTGATTAGAGAAAATCTAAATTTTATGAACTTTGAAACAAAATAACGATTATAACCCTGATACTAAGAAAGAAAATAAACTTTTTTTTTCATTTGCAGGTAGTTAACGGAATCTTTATGAAATATTAGCAAATAATTTTAAAAAGTACAAAGTAGCCAAAAAGAATGATACACGTAATGGTTTTTGTAATTCTTATTTCTATTGAGCAAAACTATTATCACAATGTAAATAATTCAAAGAAAATTACATTACGGTGTTGTTATTTAGAGGGCTGTCACGCACGTTTTTTCTTAACTAACCTCTGGAGTTTCTTTGAGAAACTCGTCTAGTGAAGGTACCGTGATACTATTAAGGATATGATATATTACTATTCAAATAAGATCTGGAGAGAAAATAAAAGGAGAACTTAACTGAGTATATGTACTACAAAGTGCTAATAGACGTTAGTAGAATAATAAGTGAAAGTTGTTGAATTATTAGTAATCACACAGAGATTTATTTTGGAAAGTAATCTACTTGAAGATAGTGGAGAGTTATTCAAGATAATTGAGTAGATATTTCATTTAAAGATAAGTAATATTTTTGCTTCGTAAGAATTCGATTTAACGAATTACTTTACGAATATAAGTAACAGAAGTTTTGATTAAGAAATAACCATAAATTAAAACTTCTAATATGTTTACTTATAATGATCCAGTAATGTCTCTGTGAGATCTAGTCCGCCAGAAAACTACCCATTAATTATTTTAATAAACATGGTTAAATAATTTTAAAAAATAATATTTTTTTTACAGAACCCGATGAAATATTTCTGTAAATTATACTGGTTTTCTTTCCTTTTTTCTTTTAAACTATGCTTGTAAGTTTTCGAGTTAAGAATTGAAAAAAATGGATCCCCCGAGTGTTTCAAACATTTTGAAGATTTAAAAAAAAAAAAAAAAAAAACGTTTAAAAATGCTTTGCACCAAAATGATAGTAATTATCTTCCAATTTTAAAAAAAACATAAATGAATTTTTAAAAATTGCATTATATTTAGAAAATACGAATTATTAAAACAAATTACGAGAAAAACTATGTCTGCAACTGTTTTAAGCTGTAAAAAGTAACTCTAAAAATCAAGTATATTTATGTATTTGTATTTCTCATATAAATAAACTCATAAATGCAACAGCTAAAAAAATATTCAATTTTGAAATTACGATCGGAAAAATCGTGAAATTTTAAGAGTTAGAGGGCTGTGTATTTTAGCATTTATTTATTATATTTAAACTTAAACGCATTGTTACAAAAACAGCTGAAAATATTATTGATTATTTGCAGTTTATATGAAGTAATCTAGTTCCGAATGTCTCCCGAATTAATGTAGAAATCAAATGAAATTTGGAACATTAGTTATTTAGAACATTATTTCTGCAAAGAAATGAGTTCCGTAATGGAAAAATTCTGTTTGAGTAGTTTATTTGTTTATTAAGTTAATTGATCCATTACCAACATAATTCAGTTTCTTTTGAGCCATTAACATTGATACTAGTTTTCATCCAACTGTGATGAGAATTGCGGAAGTTATTAAGGACGCCCCACTTTCTCTGGATAATTGTGAACAAGGGAAAGAAATCTGCTTAAGGCTGTCTTACGTTAGGAAATGTTCTTATGCATCTTTGAAAGAAATCCCTTCTTTATTTAGTGGCTTGACAGCCCACAGAGGGCCTTGACCTTCTCAAGAAGCCTTTTCCAGACTAGCCTTCCTCCTGCTAGTGTTCTCCAATTTTTAGTTTTCAAAACCAGATCTTTTCAAGGCCATCAATATATCTTAAATTTGGCCTGCCTTTTTTCCGTGTGCCAATTAGTTGGGCATTGAAGACCTTTTTAGTGGGGCGATCTTCGTCCATTCTGACAACGTGGCCTGCCCATTTAATTCGTTATATTTTGATGAAGTTAATGATGTCAGATTCTTTATATGAGTAATAGAGCACAAAATTTGATGTTCTTCGCCCTATGCCATTTTGCTGAATTCCTCCAAAAATAAATCTTAAAATCTTCCTTTCGTAGATACTTATCATGTTCTCATCTGTTCGAGATATGAACCAAGTTTCTCATATATAAGTTAATACTGATCTTAAAAGACTTTTATACAATAGAATTTTTGTCTTTCCTTTGATTATAAATTCGATTTCAAATATATATTTTCGTATTCCATTAAGACATCTATTAGCCATAATAATTCTCTTTTGGATTTCAGTAGTACAATCATTCCTATTGTTAATTTCCGAACCTAAATATATATATAAGTGAAACTGTCAACAACTTCAAAATTATACTCTTCAAGTTTAAAGTGGAAATTGAAGTGTAAGGCAGGTATTTGGTCTTACTCTCATTAATTCTCAGTCCCATTCTTTGAGAGAAATAATCGATACAAAAAACGTTTCGATAATCGATGCTCATTCATTATTCAATCGATAACGAGGAACTGTTATCGTGAGTCATTTAAATGAATTAAGCCAACAAGAGATGAAGAGAGAAAATTACGTGTGGTGCGGTCCTATTCATTCTCTGGATGAAATGGCCGCAGAGGACATTTAGTGTGAAGCAAACAGAAAAAAAAGGAGCCAATAAAGCACCAGAAATTATTCTTTTAAAAATTAAAAGAAAAAAAAATAGTTAAGGAAAGTAAAACAAAAACTAATAAATTTTCATTCTTCGAGAGTTTTAACTCGGGAAAATGCTATTTATAATTTTTTTTAACTTCAGTTAAGGTATCCGACTAGGTTGAAAAAGTACTTTTTAAGTGTTAGATATTTGGTGTTGTTTGGGCCATCAGGAAAAAAAGAAATGTAAGTATTGAGGAAGAAGGACTAATACTTAAAACTAGAGAATTTTTAAAGTTGTTTTTATAGCATTTACTTTATTTAATTTATAAGAATATTTTTTTAATGCGTTTTTTGAAGAATGAATTTTTTTAAAGATAATTCGTGCTCTCTCGAAAAAAACGGGATAACTCGAAAATAATCCAATAAAACTCAGAGAAATTTATAACATATCTGTTGTGAGCCCTTCAGAGTGGAACAAACCGCAGATTTTAAGACAGTTACATTTAATCACATTTTACAGCTATTTTTAGCTTAGAACCTACAATAATTTTCATGAAAAATCATTAACATCAAAATTAAATGCTTTTAAAATATTTTTTATCCTGCGGTTTGTGACACTTCCGATGGGTCAAGAAGCATATGAAGGAAATTAAAATTGCATTATGTACAATTTATTTTTATTTATGGTGTTTTTCTTAAATTTGAAAATTTTTGCAAAAATTTCATAAAAATAATATATTTTTTTTCTAAAAACAAAGGATAATACATGTTATTTATTTAATAATTATGACTTTTTAAGCCTATTTATGTTCTTTAAAACAATAAATTTCTTATGAAAATCAATTTTTGAAAAATTAGTCCCCGAACCTAGTCGGATACCTTAATTATTAAAATAGAAATATGAACATATTGGTAGTGTTATAATAAATCACAGTCTGCGTCATTGTAAATATTTAAAACTTTTTTTTCGTTTCCATTTTCTGGACTATTAAAAAAAATTTCTAGGGTGTGTGTGTATAGAGTGATATATATTAACGTGAGATAATTTTAGAATAGAGTATGAGTACATTTATAAGGATAAATTACTTTCACAATTTTGGAAATTTTTAATTTTTTATACTAGTTAATATGTTTGTTATTTATTAGAGAAAATGAATTTATTTTTTTTGTAGTTATTTCATTAAATTGTTCTAAAAAATATGTTCAAAAATAACACAAACATAAAAGTTTTCTAATATTTCTAGATAAATAAAGAAAGTTATTGTCATTTTTCTTAAATATCAAGCTATAAATATTTTAAAAAACTATGAGCCATTGAACAAGAATATGAATGTTGGATCAAAAAATGCTCATCGGGAGCTTAAAAGAAACATAATGAAAATCTTATCAGTCAAGGTCGTGAGTTTTGTGACATCCAACTTTCAAGTTGAGTCTCATGTTCAAGTCCTAATTCTACTAAAGGTTTTTCCATTGAAATAAAAGGGCTATTGCGTGTTGAATGGAACTGATTTTCAAAACTCTTACGCGGGGTGTATCGTAGGAATTAAAATATAGGGATATCAGTTCAGATAATATCCGTAGTAGAGTCTAGTGGTCATGGTTACAAACTCGTAGCCAGCGTTATCGAGTCACTTGTTCGAGTTCTGGTGCCACTAAAGATTCGCCGTATAGAGGGATTGATACAAGTTATTATGGCTTGTAGTGATATCTTCATAAGCTAGTAACAGCCTCCGGACAGGGGTGATCCCTTTTGTCTAGTAGTTATGTTACGTGGCTACGGAACCTGGCGTCTAAGGTTCTGACTGCGAATATGCAACCTCCACATCGGTGACCTTTTCACTGAATTAAGAAAAACACAACCTTCATGCTGCTGTCGTAGCGTCTTCTACCCACACCAAGAACAATCAAAGTCGTCAGACCCACTTGACGCAGCAACCAAAATCGTCACACTCATTTGACGCTGTCCCACCGCTTAACAGCAATAATTCCCATACGTTAACCATAGCAAATATATCGTTCGTTCGGCTATCCACCGATTTACTGGTGAGATAGTACTGTAGCGGTACCTTCATAAGCCAGTAATAGCCTCCAGACAGGGATGATCACTTTTGTCTAATGGTTATGTTACGTGGCTATGGATCCTGGCATCGTGAGTTCTGTCCTACGGATATGCATCACCCCACGGCTGAAAGTTTTTACGATAGAGGGTGTGTGGTAGTTTGGAGAGGGTGAGAGCCAGCTCAGATGCCCTCCTCGTCACTTGATCGTAATTCAAAATTACAAAGTCAGTCGTCAATAGGGAACTCGTGCTTCTTTAGGGTGTGACGTTAATAAATCCATATCCTGGTTCAAAATGAAAAAAGTACGTCTTCAGTAGCCCGTTTGTTGTTTTAGTGATGCATTCATTCAAAAATTACAATTCATAATATGTATAATTTCTGATTAACTTTAATGGTAGAAAATCTGCATAGTCATCATCATTAGTCATCATAAATGACATAACAGTCCAGTTATGAGCCTCTCTGAAGATTTCTCCATTACGACTTCTGATTCATCTTTAGTTTCTTGCAAGGATTTGCGAGCAGATTCCACCGAATCAGTCCATCTAGACCACGGCATTCCCCGCTTTTAGGTTCTGATCTGTTTAAAAAGCAATACCTTTTATATTGTATTATCATCATGAATTCGGGTCACATGGGCCATCCAGTTCTTTCTATTTATCTTAAAGTATTTAATAATGTCAAGTTGCTTGCATATCTTGTAACGTTCGAAACTGAAAATTTCCTTCTCTAATTCCCATTTTCATTTATACCACTCCGTAGAATCTTCCTTCCAAAAATTGATTGTGCTTTCCTCCAGTTTTGTCATTGTCTAAGTTTCAGTAGGATATGTTAAGACAGACTCGACTAGCATTTTGTAAATTAAAAACTTTGTTTTTCTAGAAAGGAACCTGAATTTAAAAAATTGTCTTAACCCATAGACAGCTCTATTCGCCAGATATAGTCATTTTTTTATTTTAGGAGATATCCTGTTATCATTAGTAATAATGGAATCCCCATCCACACACACACATAGCATTTAAAGGCATCAAGGCTTTTTTGTTATTATGGCTTTTCGTTGTTATGAGGATGGCTCTTATTGTACTTTCCACCTGAATGAGTATTTATTAATGCCACCCTCTACGTACATTCCTCGTCATACGTACATAAAATGTTAAGGATAAATTTATGTGAGTTCATTTCTATACAAATCAACTTACATTTACCAATATAGAACGAAACATAGCTGAAAACAGAACTGAGTAAAAAAAAATATATATTATCTTAATCTTAATGAGAGTTAATATAAATATTGTTTTAAATATATCAATAAAATAATTCCAGTACAAAAAAGAAGAATAAAATGAATATATCTTAAGTTTTTTTTAAAACTGCATAAAATGAACTTCGGAGTCATAATTAGAAAGTAACTTCTACAAGTCATAATATGTGATTTGCTTTTATCCAATAACAATTTTTTCTCTAAAATTAAAAAGGTTGCGCATAATATTTGTTCCTTACTAGTTATCTATGCGATTGCGTGCTTAGCTTTGAGTTGAACTGAATCAATTATGTATACCTACTATTATTACTAGCGTAATTTGTCTGTTTCTCGTTTGATTTTACAGTACAACAGATAAAAAAACATTTTAAGAGTGCTTAAAATACTTCCCATGTTGAGAAAAATAAGAATACGCATTTAATTTGAGGATGTAATGGATTAATCCCTTGAGTACCATGTAACCACTAGAGTGGATACATGCTATGTATGGTGGAAAATCCCATAGTAACCTCATGTGGATACATGGTTTATTTAGGTGTACACCAGTGTAACCAGCACAGGAAACATTATGTAGTAGATTTTCTTTTCTTGGGATTGTGTAAAATTTCAAAAGTTAAGTTACGAAATGTCTGGGTAGCAAAAATTTTGAAAAAAATAGGAAAATTAAAAATTACAAATCTTTGTTAAATGGATCGAAATGTTCTTTGGAACAAAATGCCATTCCACATGAGTTACACAAGTTTATTGTCACTTTTGTTCCATTTCTTGAACTTCTTCATCACAAATAGATAAATATGTATCGGAGTCACTGTTGTATTCATCAATTTTCGGCAAAAATTCTCGTTCAGTATCCCTTTCATTAAAATCCAACGACTATGCCATATTGGCAAGAAAAAGTAAAATTAACAATAACAAAAAATAGATATACAATCTTCAGAAAGCGAAAAGAAACACAAATGAACATACATCTTAGTCAATCTCAAAAGCAAAAATGAAATGTGTGTATAATAAATGTCAGTGTCCCTAGAAATGCTTAATTTCTGGGGATACTAGAAAGTGCAGTCTGGTACGCAAGGGGTTAATTACTAGAATGTTTCATCTGTGTAGGATTCAAATGAGCTTAGAAGGGTAAATGGTAATATTCACTTCCCAGATAATATTTCCAATTAAAATGGTATAATATTCAAATTAATGTGTTTTAGTTATTAAACGGATGGATTAATTACCAGCTTTTTTAAGTGTTGTGACGGGTTCACGTGTCTTTTCTTTAACATAACCTCTGGGTTCTTTGGTGACCAAGATTAATGACAACTCTTTTCCAACCAAAACCCAAGAAGCGAAATGTGAACAAGAAATGCAAATAAGATAGCTTTTAAAATAACATAAGTTTCAGTAAGTGGGATGGCAATTTTAGGGAATGGTATGTGTGATAGGGAATAGTGTGAATTGACAACCAATCGTGAAGTTATCCGGAAAACCAGCCATTAATACAAGGTGCATACCATTGCACGCGCGCTCAGATGTTTCCACATAAAGATTGAATCTAAGTTTGGATTAAGGTAGGACTGATTATTTGATATTAAGACTTGTAATATTATTAGAGTAGGTGGATAAAATAATTATAACTTAGAGAAAGGGGTCTAAATTACGCGATTCTGTTTAACTATCATTGTGTGTTTGTTCATTATAGATTCTCGCTTAATTAAATTTATCTAAATTGTTAAACATTTAAGTTCTATTCTTAATAAAGTCATATTAAGAATTAAAAATGTCTATTCCTTTTGCAAATCCTACACCTCTAGCTCACGCTGACAATCAAAGATACGGTCACCAAAGGGGGCGGTATCACAGTGTATCATCCTTATTTGGTTATAAATTTGTTCAATATCAAATTTAATTACACTTTTTTTCACTAACAATTATAGATTTTGAAGACTGGATTTTTGTTTTTTTCTTTTATTGAAACAATGTAATCATTTTAGGATTTTATTTGTGATGTAAAAGAGCTCTTTAGGTCTGAAAAAATTAATCTTTTGTCAACTCAATAAATTAATTTGTTATAAATCATTTATCATTCTAATTTTCTTCTTTCATTTTTGACATTTTCTTTCAAACCAATTAATTTTTTTAAAGAAATTCTATGGAAAGTTAAGTACCTTTTCCAAAAACTCACAACGTAAAAAATTGGTTTCGCAAAATGTTCAGATTTTTGTTATTGAGCTGTTTTTTTCTTTTAGTTCAAAGCTTATGCAAATATTTTGAAAAAAAAAATTAATAGCCGAGAGGATGAATTTAGCAGGGGAAAAAATGCCAATGAGCGTGAAGCTTTTCCACCCCACTCTACAAATGACTCATTAACTGTGATCATTAATATTGAGTCGTTTTGTGTGACGTCATATACAAGGACTAACTGCACTACGCATGAAAAAAAGCCAAGCTACTCCGAATGAACGCCATTTCGAGTCACGCTATAAATCCCTTAAAGCGATATATTTTAATATTTGAGAAATAATATAATACTATATTAATACTATAGAGCGCGAGAAATAATCTAATACTATATTATTAATTAAAGTAATTAATAAAAAATAATAACATGAAGAGTATATTAAATGAGCTCCTATTTATTATAAATTAATTTAATTTTTTCCATATTCTAAAAATTAAGGGGTTTTAAAAATAGTTTAATTATAATCAAACAAATTTTAATGATTTATTGATTTAACTATAAACAAGTGTAACAACAAGAAAAATATTCTATTTAGTCTTTTAATATCAAAAATTGTAAATATATATATATATATATATATTCGGAGAAAAGTATTCTTAAAACATATACTATATATGAAATTTAGCGAATCAATATCAACTTAAATATTTATCTGAATATTTTTAAAACTATTTTTTCCTGGAATATTGTAGGGCTTCATGATTAAAATCTAAATTTGTATGGGATGAATATATGTTAAAGAAGCCATTAATGTATTTACTTCTGAGAAATTGCAAAGTACGATAAAACAAATGCTGTGGTAAGGGAGTGTAAAAGTAATCAATGGGGTAATGCATGTTCATGTAAATTATATATATTTCATTTCAAAAATATTAATATAAAGTTAATTATAAAGATTATTATTCTGGATTGAAAATACGTAAATAATAGCAGCAATGCCATTTATATTTTTTCAAGTGTATAAATTGTAAAACCATTTTCTTATGATGTGTGGTCAATAATGGCGGGGCAAACGATATTAGATTGAATAGCAACTATTTTTTTCCATTTGCGAAACAACTCACAGTTGAACGGGGGTTACGCCGAACCCCCTTTTTTTCATTCTCTCGCATCCCTCTTGAGTCATTCTCGAGGGAGGAAATAGTCATTGCGTAACTGTAACCGAGCGCTATCGAGTTAAAAATGCCCCCGATCCGATGAAATCGCGGAGAAAATCGTCCGACTGATTCATGCCACTCTCCATCCTCTGATGATTAGTTAAAAATGCGAACACAAGCTGCGTCACGCGACCTCGAACAATTAACAGTATCGTCTGCGAATGAAACATGGGGCACCCTTTTTGGTGGGTAAGCAGGGTTCTTTTTTCAAATGCAAAGAATTTTTTTTTTAAATGGCTGTGGCAGATTTTGAAAAATAGGAAAAGGAGGGAAACTGTGACAAAGAGAGGAGCTTGCTATCAGAGAGGAAGATCGGTTGTTATGGCAACTATGTTGCCATTCGCGAGCGAAACATTAAATATATTCTGTTAGCGGTAAATGGTAAGAGTGATGTTATTGCAGGGGAAACACACTAATAAGAAATAGAATGAAGACATTCTTGAATAGCAGCCAACATTTTATTCGTTTTGTTTTGGTCTTTTGTGTCTTTTTTTCATCGTTAAAGAAACAGAGAATTATTTCACCGAAACAGTTGAACGAACAAGAGTGATATTTTTCATCACTCACTTCTTGAGTTATAAGATTTGTAATTCCAAAACATTATCAATTATTTAATGCTCATAATATATTATAATTGTATCTCAAAAAAAGTTTTCTCCTATTATTTTATAGAATGTATATTGCTCATTATTTCTCTAGCTTTTTAAATTAAAGACAAATGGGGTTTTTTTTTCAAATAGATGGAATTTAAGTAGTTGCTGTGAGTAGTACTTTTTTTATTTTTTAATTTTGTTGTTTTACAATTGTACTTATTTCGTATGAATGACCCGAATCCAAAAATTAACGTAATGGTTTTGTTCTCATTATTTAAATTAAGTGATGTTTTTCGAAAAGCCAAATCCTCTTGATATTCGTTATTTCACATTTTTCTCCTTTTAAAATTTTTGTAATTATTAAAATTTTTACTTGTTTATTATTTATGTACTGATTACTTTTTTAGGGAAATAAGTTAAGAAACTTAAATAAATATGCTTGATGAATATATGTGATGATTTCACAGGAATTAAAACATGTTTACTGGGATAAGTCGTTGCAGTCGTAGAATAGACAAAGAAACATTTTGGTATTTTAATTTAGTTTGCCATTTGATTGATGACCACACTCATAAATGGACAAAGTGAACAACTCCACTACCACACATTGACACGGATAAAGACGAAAGCATTCTTTCTCCATTCCAAAGATCTCAGCTTTCATAGCTTTCTCAACCAGAAGCTTTGAAAATCATTTAAGTTCTATTGATGAATACCGTGATTGGTCAGAATAAGCGAATGATGCAATGTTGCATCATCTTGTTTTGAAATGTGCCCATGTGGAAATTCTGAAGAAATAAAGTTATGATTAAAAGGATATTTTCCATTAGGCGAGTAAGCTAAAACAATTTAACTATCACGCGATGTCTTGGTGGGTTCAAGATCATCAAAAATTAAATTAAATATTTTGACAAAAACTTAAAGGGGGTCCGGCACTTCCATAGGAGCCCATGTTAAATTACGTAAGTTTATGTACCTTTTTCTCAGACACTTCTAGCTACTAATAGATGATATTTTCACAGTAGGTAATATGTACTATCAGTAAGACTTAAGTGGAGGGTTTTGTCTTTTTGTTAAAAATTAAAATAATTATGAATTTTTAAAAAAATACCAAATTTTTTACCTTAAAATTTAGTTTAAAAATACATTATCTAAAACAGTTCACTAAATATATCTTATTCCCTCCATTAAAATGTGTAAACATGTTGAAAGTATGCTCACTGAAATTTTGAGGATCCTACATTAATTAGTTTTTGAGAAAAAGGTCCACAAAGAGAAAAATATTGCATTTTGAGAAAACAGGCTTTAAAGTAAAAATTTGTAATTTGTCAATGAGAGTGGCTTTCTTTTAAAAAATAAATAAAAACACTTCTAATTATCGCATTTCTATATATCATATATCATTTTAAGCAGAAATGTTTGAACTTTTAAAAAATGTAAAAAAGTCAAAATCGATAATTTTTCAAAAATTCATGTGCCGGCCCCCTTAAATGGTGAAAAAAGTTATTACATACACAGATTACCTGAAAGTATTAATTCATTAAATTCTTGGACTCTTAACAATAATTAAAAAAAGTATTTCTCAAAATAGTTAGTATTACTTTTTTAAAAAAAAAATTGCAAATGGAAAAGAAAGTGTAAGCAGTTAAGTCATTTGTTGCGATAAAAAATTTAAATTCAGAGTTGTTTTGTAATTTTTTTTTTAAATGAAGATAAACATTATATTTCATTTAAAAATATTTTAATGGTTTTCGAATTGCAGGAGTTATAATAAAAAATACTTTGTTTTTAAAAAAGAAAAGAAAGTCGGCTTTAGGAATCTCTACAAGTCAAAGTGTTAGAAACCTCCTTGTCGCCGTAGCGCAGGAAGATAAATAAGAGATGCATGCTGTTGGCTTCCTTGCCGAATCACTAACAGCATTGGGAAACGCGTTTTACAGATGATGTCAGCCGAGAGTTCACAAAAGTGTTCGTCGTCGGAAATAAAATAAATCAGGTTTCGTCTCACGAACTGTTTTAACACGAAAACCTTTGTTTGAAAACAAAACTTTTTTTTAAAGTAATTTGTTTGTATTCACGTATTTTTATTTTTCTACACAAAAAGGAATTTTAGCTTGAAATTTTATCACTGTTTCATATTTCAGTAAGCCTACAAAGTGATGTTCTCGATTTATATATACAGTCGAACCTCTATATTGCGAATTTTTCTATAAAGCAAACTTTTTTCTGGAACCTTGAACATTTCACGGTTTTCTTCGTAAAATAACCTCTCTATAGCAAAGTGCATTTTCTATTTAACACACTTTTTCTTTTGTGATTCAATTTTTGTTCTCCCTTTTTTTAAAGTATTGCTGAAAAAAAATTCAATTTATTCTCTTTTCAATACATTTTATGGTGGTCATAAATCTTGAACTGGTTTTATTAGATCCTCACTCGCCGAGATCAATAGAGTTCTGGACGTTTCATCCAAAAGTCCCCATTGCCCAATTCACTAGAAATATCTTCGATATCCTCTTTCATCCTCAGTGGAACTGTCTCGTGTCCTCGTGTTATAATTATAAAATAATGTATGTTTAATTTTTTCTTGCGTGCTTTAAATTACAAAATGACCTTAAAATTCATTAATTTTAGTATAAAATTATTTTATTATTATTGAAAATACAGTGAATTCTTCGACATTCTTTTTTCTTGTATTCCTTGCAGTTTTTCTTTCTTTCTTTTTAGATGGGTAAGACATAAAAAATAAAAATATTAATTTAAAATATGGTGTGAATAACTACTTTTTTTAATATATAGTGTTTATGAGTTAACGTCGTTAAAACTAGTATCGGTCTGACTGAGTATTGGCCTGAGTAATCATTAAAACTAGCGGGTCCACAGGATGTTTAAGTGTCATGAAATAAAAACTGTCAAAACAACAAAAACTGTCGTGAATGTACAAATACTAAGTAATTTTCACATGAAATTTTTAGACAGTTTATAAAAATTTGATAATGTTTCTCCTATTCCCGTGCCATGATCTTGGATTCGAGTCTGGAATACGAAATCGTCACGATTATGGATCGGGTTCAAATCCCTCCGATTTGAACCCAATCCATGGACGTTTAGTTATCTGCAGTTGGCAACACCTAGAATGTGAATAAATGAGTAATATTAACGTCGCACTGTTCAGCTACACGATGGCTTTTGGGGACGGACCTCATCATTTTGAACCATGATCAAGTGACGAGGACGACACCTGAGCTGGTACCCTTCTCTCCTCTCCTAACTACCACACCATACCAACAGGAGGACGTTTGAGCTCTCGACAGATTTAACGTGCATCGCTCCCCTACACGGCGAATGCAAATGAGGACGTGTTATAAATATACAGCAGCATATGACGTTGAAAAAGGATTTAGATGTTTTTATGTTCGACTGATATGCGTATCCGCAAGATCGGGTTCGAAGTATTTCATTTAAATATTTTTTAATGGAAGTATATTTTACGTGTTTACTAAAATAGATAGCACTATGTTTTTGTTCCTGAACAAATTATTTTTAAGAAACATATCGCAATTATACCTGCCATCTTAGGAACATTCTCGTAGAAATAAATACAAATAATCCCGAATTATTTTTTTGAAGTTCGAAGCAAGGTACGAGCATTTATTTAATGCAGTGCAAACACAGTCTCAAAAAACACGACTACACTCCATCACTGCCTCCCACCAACGGTATGTTCCTGAGTGGGGAGGAATACAAGGAGGGTAAACCCCTAACCGAGTTCCATCAAGGGGTGGAAAGTGAATACAGAGGGGATGTGCTGGGTTATGGAATTCGAAAGCGGGTGACTGCATCATCGGGGATGAGGGATTTGGAAGGAAGTGGTGTTGGGAGAAGGGAGTGTGTACGCTCTGTTCCTCTCATTTCCCTCTCCCTATTTCCCTCCCCAAGCTTCTCTTTCTGTGGCACAGGATCGCGTGGGGAATGGTTTGGGGGAGGGGATCGATCGCGTGCGAGAGATTAAAATTGTTATCCATATTCAGATCGACGAACAGAGCGTATGTTTCTGAGGGGATTAGAGCTTTTCGTGCCTTGTTGTGAATATATAGATGATTTTAAAATGTCTTGAGATGTTTTAAATTGAGGATTTTTCCCTGATTTAAACTACTGGGAATCGAAATTACATAAGTTAAATGACAACAATAAACCTTTCATTTTTTTAAAAAAATCTATTCAGTGAAATTTAATTTAATTTTTAAAGGACATTTTAAATAAAGTAGAATTAGTTCGGATTGGTATTTGAGACACAGCGAAGTTATTCCCTACATTATATATATTCTTATGAAAAAAACTCTAAATTATTATAGCAAAGTATTTTTATATGTATGTTAAGGTTTGCTGGCTTGCGTATGTATACAAAGTGACTCTAAGACACGCTGCAGGCACGTTTAGAAACTCCATCAAAATAGTGGATGGCATTAAGAAGTGAGTTAATTACATTAATAGCATTAAAAATTTCTTAATTATTTTAATTTTAATATAGTTTATATGTATATTAATATAATATAGCCCATATACTGAAATCTTGCATAAAATGCAAAATAGAACACAAAAGTTCTATGATTTTCAAGTTAAGGACATAAAAAATTTCGGTCTCTTTTTTTTTAAGTTTTTTTTCTTCCTTGAGTCATTTTTCTATAATTTTAAAGAACATTTATTCCTTTAATAAAAGAACTTTAAATACTTTGGAATCATATTTTAAAAATCTTTGTAAAATTTTAGGTCAGGAAACTTTAATGTAATTTAGTTTTCTTCTAGGCAGTTTTCTGCATTCTTGTTTTTATGCGGATTTTTAAGCAGTTTTACGGCATTACTAGGTTAGTTTCAACCTGCATCAATATTTTGTATCAATACTATTCAGATTCTGATTACGAACATTTGACTTAAACACTTGTCCAATAAGTGAAAAATAAGTTTAAAAAAAAAAGGAAAATACAGTACATTTATTTTCCTGAAAGGCATGTAAATGTCATAATGAAATAAAGTGAGAAAAGAGGAGTTTGAAATTATAAATTTTTTATTAGGATTTTTTCATTTTTTTCACATACAAACAAGGTAATAAATAATGTGACAACAAAGACACATAACAATACATTTTCGAATTCCAGTTGTAACAATCCATCCATAAATCTGCGAAGGAAATAAAAAAAACATCATTAGTAAAATGGTAAAAATCTTTATAATCTGGTTAATTTTAAAACTAAGATGCATTAGACCAGAAAAGCAGGTTTGCTACATATACCGCAGTGTCTCGTATTATAATTCTCATATTATAATTTACAATGTTTGAAAAATAAACTTTCTGAATATTACAAATAAAGTGCAATGTTTATCATTTTTATTTGCATGAATTAATATCAAGTCTATAAAATCGAAATTATTCTTTAACTTCTGGGTTTTCATGAGAACATCTCCATTTTATCTTATATTTTAAGGCTATATAATAAATTTGAGGAATTGTGGATAGTAACAATATTGAATTCAATTTGTTTTTTAAAAAATATTATGATTTTCGAATTTTCATCTAATAGAATACAAATATTAATGTCAAAATTTACGGAAGATTTGCTCCCTTTTCGAACAGTTTTGTAGATATAAACTTGAATCATAAAAGGGTGACTTTTAAGGGTATAGAGGCTATGAAAAGTATCTTAAAACATTATTCTTGAAGGGATACTATATTTTACGACAAAGCATTACTAAATTTGAAGTATTTTCTATAGAGCTGCCATCTAGTGTTACATTTGGAAGGTGAGTTAAGATTACTCTTACACTGTATATCGTTTGAAGTTAATTGTACTATTAAGTACGTTATAGGATTCATTAAAGGATATCATAGGGTAGAGGTTTGTTCTATTAAATACGTTATGGGATTCATTAAAGGACATTATAGGATAGAATTGTTCTATTAAGTACGTTATAGAATTCATTAAAGAATATTATAGGATAGAATTGTTCTATTAAGTACGTTATAGGATTCATTAAAGGATACCATAGGGTAGGATTTTTCTATTTACATTATTGGATTCATTGAAGGACATTATAGGATAGGTTTGTTCTATTAAGTACATTTTTTTTATAGGATTCATTACATTATAGAATAGGATTATTCTATTAAGTATATATGAGGATTTGTGATAACTGACCATTCAGGTACCATTGTTTAGTATTTGTATGCGTATCCGGGTCCTTGGAAGTACATCTGTTGGTGTCCACTGCTCTGGTGTCCGTGGGCAGCGCTGTCGTGAGCTCGGACTCCATGGGCCTGGGCGGCGTACTTGTTGTGGGCTCCGCTTTTGTCATGGGCGGCCTGAGCGTGAGCTCCAACATTGTGGTGGGCAGATCGGTCAGAGACTCCGTATTTGGCGGCTTGGGCTCCGTGGTCAGCGGTGATGGCATGGTGTCCGGCCTTCTTGTCGTAAGCGTAGGCCTTTTCGTATCCGGTTCCCTTATCGTGAGCGTAGGCACCGACGTTCTTGTAGTTTCCGTAGTGGGAAGCTGCAAGAAAGGAAATATCTGTTGACTAGAGAACAATGGGTGATATTGCAACTATTCTCTAATGGCAACACTTGAAAAATATATCCATGTCCATGCTATGCAATTAGGTTTTTATTTATCTTACGATTGGGGTATATATATTAGTGAATAGGTTATTAAAAAATTCTCTTTAAAAATAGAGGATCAATTGGTTGTTTGTATCCATTGATTAACGGAAGGCTTTGATGTAATAGAAATATCGTAGTTTATAAACAGAACTTTTGGGGAAAGAGAAAACAAAATTTTACTAATGCTTTTTGAAAACTATTTAAAATATGAGAATCATGCATTGGTTATTTTAATTTTAGAAGCAAATAGCTTATTGAAAGGGGTTTCTCTGCAGTTTTTAACAATGGGGAAAGGATTGACATTAAAATTTCTGAAAATAGAAATTATATTTGCTATCAGAAATACGATGTTATTTAAGCATTCCTATTTGAACAAGACATATACTGTCTGTCTATTTCATATTCCATTTCCGTTACAGAATAACTGGTACTGGGTTGGGTGGAAGCAGTTGGTTACTTCGAACTTTTATTTCCTATCATGAGAGTTTGGGTGACTTAAATATGTTTTCAAATTGCCCTTTTAAAAAGATAAATATTAAGATAATAAAGTACAATTACTATAGATAAATAAGAACTAGGAATTACATTTGTTTGATAGAAATTATATGTGTTGGGTGAGGCGGGGCAAGCCTAGTCAATCCAGTTGATGAAAAGAACTTGGATGGAAAAAGTTAAGATGCTTTGGTGTCGAGAGGATCTTCTGTGATTGGCTAACCAGAATCGTAAGCAATTTTTACATTTAAGCTGGGAAACGAAGCTCGACCAATCATTGAGTAGTTATAAGTTCGAGCAAACCGAACTACAAATCTAAAGATTATCTTTAACAGAAATGAGAAAATAAAAGTTTAGGCAAAGAATAATTAAACAGAGAAAAAAAATTAAATTAGAGAGAATTAAATAATTTAGAAAAAACCAGGGTCTATTACTAGGGATCTGAGTCTGTGAAAAGTTAGACCAGGAAAATATTGTTTTCGATGTTCATAATCGATTTATTGTCAGAGTTATCAATTTTATTAAAGAATTTTATAGCCAATCACCTGATCGTTTGCCTAGTGGTAGCTTACTCGCTGCTTTGAGATCTGCATTCTTCATGAACCAGCGCCATTTAAAATGTGTCTTGCATTTAAATTTTGCGCTCTTTCTAAAACGTTAATATGAGTCTTTGCTGCATGTCTCCACACAGGAGAGCATTAGAGAATAAGAGTGTTATTTAAATGTAAATTGTTCATGTACAACGTAATGTTTGTCGTATGTTTTAAGGCAATTGTTCTTATTTAATTGCTTAGGCCGATCCTAAAAGGATTATAGGAACTCACAGTGGGCAGCGTTGGCATCGTGGCTGGCTTGAGCTCCAGCATTGTGGTGTCCATGGGCGGCGTGAGCACGGTCAGCGTAATGTCCTCGGTCAGCGTGGTGGGCGTTTCCATGGGCGGCGTATCCAGAGGCGTGTTGTCCGTGGGCTCCGTAGGCGTGTCCCTGAGAGGCAGCGTGGACTGCAGCGGGTTGGACGACCTGGTGGACGACGGGGGCGGCGTGGGAGCCGTGGGAGGCATATTGGGCCATGGCGGCACCAGCCATAAGAAGAACAATAGCGATCTGCAACAGGTGGAAAGGATTCTTCATTAAAGCTTTTGTGGGGGACACCATATATTAAAGGCACATTGTACATTAAGTGCCTTTTTATTCATCAAGAAAATAGAGATTTTTTTAAGAACTCCTAATTAACCATTAGTTATGAACAAGGGTTTAGACCAAACTGCAAAGTGCTTATGAAGGTACTATGCACCAAGGAGATATGATTGCGGCTGGTTTGTCGAAAGGTTATAAGCTCAAAACTGGATACACGTTGTGAAACAATGAGAAAATAGTTCTGTTAAATGCTGAGTTTTAAAGTCCTTGTGGGATACAAAGAGGTAACGTTATTAATTTGTCAAAAACAATTTAAATAATCCCCAGAACCAAAAAGTAAACTTTGATATAATTTTTTTAAAGCAAATTCAATGAAGTAAATTGAACTTCAAATGATTTTTTTAAAGCATTTTGATAAAAAGATGTTAGACTAATTTGTTGTGCGTTTTTAAAGAAATCATTTAGAGAGGGAGAAAATTTACACACTTATATATAAGTTTCAGATTATATTATAATATAGTGTAATGTTAAAACATAATTTTCTAGCTCGTAAACTTCTAAAATTACTGCTTACTTGTGCAAAAAGTAAAATGTATTTAAATTTTCTTTTAGTATTTTTTGTTTTGAATCTAATGTGCTCAATTTTTAATGTAGAAAAGGGAAACAAATCTTTAATTTAGGGATCTAAAAAGTAATGTATCAAAAACAGAAAGTATTAAGCTCTAAATATGAATATTTACAGCAACGAATGAAACCATAAAAATTTAAAGAACGAATTTACAACCATTATTTCTATGTATTACTGTATATTTATTCTATTTCAAAAAAAGAAAATATTAAACAATTTGATACAAGAAGGTATGCTATAAATAGAAATCTCTATATGAATTTTTCTAATAAGGGAAAAAGATTCATGAAAAACAAACATTTCTTTTGTAAAATTCATTTTCCTCGAAAGCAAATTTGTTATTGAAAAGGGGGAATTAATTTTTAAGAAAATAATTTTTTTAAAGAAATATCTATTTTTATAAGTGGATAATTGAAAAAGAAAATTAATTTCTATGGAGAAGAAATTATTTTTCAACTTAATAGCTATTTCTCTTAGTGCCTAATGGAGAACAGTCGGAATTAACGAAGCATAAACAATTAAATGATGATAGAGAGAAGAAAGCCTTTCGGTATTTAAGTGGATCGAGGTAAGTTTGTCTCAAAGGGAGAATTTTCTTTTAGGTTCGCCTTAAAGTTTGCCAAATGTATCTACTTTTACATTTCGGTTCTGAAAGATTTCATGTAACTTTGGATAAGTTCTGACAGTATACTCAAAATTACTCCAAATTATTTGAATAAGCTCAGAAGCTAAAATTCTAAGTATGGTTCTTGGAAATTTCATTTTTTTTTTTTTTGGAAAAAATTCATTTAATGCTTTTTACATTGATAATGACCATTTATTACATCATTTTCTATTAATTATTGATTTTTGAAAAATATTTTCCACTATTACTTAGTTCTACCTATTAACATTTATCAGATAACGTATTTATGCATTAATATTACACCATTTTATGTTCAAACATTTTGTCAGTTGGCATTATGATTAATTATAAAAAGCAGTTTTTAAATATATTCAAAATATGCAATTTTTTCTATTGCATACAAAAAAGATCAATAAAACATTCAGAGAGAGAGAGAGAGAGCTTTGAATCTTTAAAATTTTTTCAGTTATTAATATTAAAATATTTTCAATTTTTTTCTCTTAAGTGCTTTATCCTTTATTTAAGTACCATTCTTTCTCTCTTGATATTATAATGATTTTAACAGATTAATTTATCAGAGAAATGTATGGAAAAGCTTAGTTTAACTGCAACTTTTGATTTACATATAGCTGTAACTGTATCTTAGCTGTGTAAAACACATAATTAGTTCTTTTATCTCTTTCTAAGATATATTTTCTAAGTCTAATTCAAAGTCTTATTTTTCTTTTTAACTTTTTGTAAATTGCAATATATTTGCTGTCTTGAAAACTAGATTATTATTTATTTTATTTAAATCAAACCTTTGAGTCTTTTTAAAGAACTTTTCAATTGAATATTGGCAAAAGGAACAGCTTGTATTTTCAAAGGGGAAAAAAAAGAATTCTGAGTTTGATTTCATTTAAGTTATATGCTCAATACTTGTTGTATACTCAATTTAGTTACTATCACTATTTGAGTGATGTTTGCTTATTCAAATTACGAGTTATTTATCAGAGAAATCTATCAATCTTATCTTGCAGACTAATAACCATGTAATTTTATAATGTTAAGATAAGTTTGGAACGGTTATTCGGAAGTTGTAGAAGGTAGTAGAGAGAGATACAAAATCGAATACTTACCACTTTCATGATGGAAGGATTGGAAGACTGAATTAGTCCTTTAGGAGAGAAGAGCTGAAAAGATTTTGATGAAGTCCGTTCCGACTCAACCCCTTTTTATACCAAAATCAGGTGGCCAGAATCGAAACCGAATATTCGACCGGTTGCATTTTTTGCCCTTGGGTGTGGCCACTTTCACTTGATCATATTGGGGTCAGTGCGGTCTGACCTTGCTGACGCGAAACGTTCCTTCAACCTGCCCAGCTGATCACGCTAAAGAGATCCAAGATGCTCCCCTTATCCGGCCCCCTAGGGCAATACTGTAGCTATCTATGACTTCTTTCTGATATGGGCCCCGGGTCCATGGGACCTTTGATGACCTCTGGAGAATATTTTAGATTAGAATTTGGAGGGTGTCCTTGATTATTGGGGGGATGAGGCATCGTGGTTGGATACATTTTGCATGTTCGGCACCTTGAAAGAGCGTATTGCCAAAAGGGTCATGGGGAGTTATGAGGCAAGAGATGATGAAGGTCCTCAATGAGATGCAAATTGTTTCTGCGTGTTCGCCCTCTTCTTGAACTGAGAAGGGTTCTCTGTGGAGAAGGACACATGTGAATGGATAGATTAGTATATTCTTATCTTCAGTTAAATGATCTTTGAATTCAAACCTTCTCATGGGGTATTTAGAATCGAATATTTATTTTATATGAATTGTGTTCACTATTATTAAATACTATCTATTTCTGAAACTTTATAATACTTATTTATTTTTGGGTAACGCGAATAAAGAACTCAACCGTATATATATATATATTTCTTAGAAAATAATACCTAATCGAAGAATAAACTCTTGCATGATTTTTAAGATGCTCGTAAAACGTTTTAAGGAGGTTCGCATATGTGACGGCCTGTTTTATAAGCACTCTTAGGGAATTTTTTTTTGATAACCAGTAACACAAAGATAGAACTTTAAGTTTTTATTATATATTTATATATATTTTAAGATTATATATATAAAATTTTAGCCAAAAATATTCAATAGAACGTGAGTTATAGCGCTCTGAACACACCCACCTCGAAAAAATGGACGCTCACTTTCTCCACGATTCCGGCTGATTAGCTTATCTGAAATTTTAAAAAATTAATGGCGTTTTAATCTATAAGCTTAAATGCACACACAGAATGGACTATACACAATTGAAAATATAAAAAAAAAAAATGGAATTTTGCTAGACCTCTGAAGAAAAAGTTTCGAATTTCATTGGTTTTTTTTGTTATAAAAAGAAGTATTTTGAATTTTGGAATAATCGTAGTCCACTTTGTGCGTATATATGTGCCGAGTCTGCCCTAAAAATTTGAAGTCATTAGATCAAACCGTTCTTGAGATATGATGGAAGAAAGTTTGAAAAATACAGTTTTTAGAAAAACGCATTTAACGTTTCAAGTCGGATTAAAACAATGAAAATCTTAACTTAGCGCTCCGAACAGCTGCTCTTCTAACACATGCTTCTTTATAACGACTTCGAATTTTAAAAAAATCCCTTTACTACAGTATTCTAGACTTGTTAAAAAAGCAATTTATGAAAAAAAAATTTTTTTTTTGAGTTTTTGAACCTATCACATGGGTGAACCCCCTTAAGATTAACACCATGGGTATTGATTGATTGTTTATTAACGTCATACTTCGAAGAACCACGATGTCACTGAAGACTCGACATGCAGAGTGGGCCGATATACGTTAAAAATGTCGAATCTCAATATCCTCCCGTTGGTGGGGTAGTTAGGAGAGGTAGGTACCAGCTCAGGTGTCATCCTTGTCACAAGACCGGGGTACAAAATAATGAGACCTATCACCAATAACCCTCATGTTGCTTTAAAGTACAACGTTTATATAATCGTTAAAGTATCGAATGTTAAAGTAGTACCCTCTCACTTATGGCCGGCGTGTCATGAATTCGAGCCCAGTACCATTAAAGACCCGCCGTTCAGAGGGAGGAGCGGATGCACATTAAATCTATCGAGGCTCAAACTTCCTCTCGTTGGTGTGGCGTGGTAGTTAGGAGAGAGGGGGTGCCAGCTCAGGTGTCGTCCTCGTCACTAGACCATGGTTCAAAATGACGAGGTCCGTTGACAAAAACCCTCGTGTAGCTGAATAGGGTGGCGTTAATATTCACTCCCTCCCTCACTCGAAACCTCACGAGGGCTTTAAACTAGTGGGCTCTAGCCCCCGGTCCGTGGATCAAATACTACTGGTCCACACATTAAATTATTTCCATTTTATTTACTGAGGCATATTCTTGGGCTGCGGTAGCCCAGTGGTCAAGGTATCGGATCATGGCAGGCATGTCATAAGTTCGAGCCCATTACCATTAAAGACCGCCGTATAGGGCAGCGATGTACGTTAAATATGTCGAGAGCTGAAACGTTCTCCCGTTGGTGTGGTGTGGTAGTTAGGAGAGGGGGTTGCCAGCTAAGGTGTCGTCCACGTCACTTTACCATGGTTCAAAATGACGTCGTCCATCGCCAAAAGCCCTCGTGTAGCTGAACAGTGCGAAATTAATATTCACTCACTTACTCAAAATGAACCAAAATCTAAGAGAAATATTAAAATACAAAAAAAAATTGTAGACAATTATACATAATAATATGAAAAGTTTGATATTTTTTAAGTTTTTTCTTTATAAAAACTACCCTAAATGAAAAAATATTTAACCTACAACAAAACTTATGGTCCACTTTAGGAAAGATAACATTTCCACAAAATTTCAAAACGTTATATGGTTTGGTTCTTAAGATATCATGTATCTGGTAAAGAGTTATTTCGAAAACATAATTTTGAGAAAAACTCATTTAAAGTTTTACCTTACTGCCCTTTTGCATAGAGCAGTGCTTCTCAAAGTTGCAATACTTGCGACCCAATTTTCAATCATAATTTTCATCGCCCCCCCCATACAATAATAATGTACTGAATACAATAATACTATACTTTGACGCTAAAACTACGATACGACTTTAACCTCTTAAGCACCCGCCGTATATAAACATCTCTCTAAGCCAAAGCCTTTATTTCTCCAGACGTGTATATATACGTCTTCCCGAAGTACGATCTTTTCTGTGCACTGCTATCCGTAAAATTATTCCAAAACTTAGGAATGCAATAAAAAGACCATGACAATGTTTGCAAAGGATTTACTTATTCCAGATTATTTTTTTTGCTCCTTTATTCTTCCCCCCTCCCCACTACATCACTTACGCGTGCCTGCATGGAAAACGGTTGGCAATTGGAAGTGAATCGCGAAACTTATGATCGGCCATACAAAAATTATCAAGATATAAATTATAAAACGTTCAAAAATTATCAAGATAAGTGTTAATTATTGTTATAAATTATATATATATGCCAAACCCATGGGGTCACTGGTAATTAATAAACTTGTTTGTAACACACAGAATTGTTACATTAATTATAAAATTCATTGTGTTGCACTGATATATTTATAAATATAATACATCAGTGTAAATGTGTATTTTATTCTTTTTATGTCAGAATGTATTTTGTTTGTTTACTTTCAGTAAATTAATAATTTTTTTAAATAAACTTTTGCTTTTGACTTTTCAATGTGCTTGCGCCCCCCTTGTAGAGCTATCACGCCCCCCAAAGGGGTCGCGCCCCACAGTTTGAGAAACACTGGC
>BMAV01009415.1:99299-127603 GCA_019973955.1 Trichonephila inaurata madagascariensis
TATAAATAGATCTTTTAGACCTCGATTTTTTTGTGAATCGATTCATCAGGTTACGATTCGAATCGATTTAAAAATCGATCTTTTTCGGAAAGAATCGCCATCCCTATTACAAGTTTCTTCGTTAAAAAAGAGGGTGCGCGTTATACGCGAATGTATCTAAAAATTAAAAATTGCATCCCTAAAGTATGAGTGCGCGTTATACGCTGGATTTTATGATAGTTTATAATTTTTGAAAAGATAATGAAATCACAAAAATCCTTTATTATTGAATAAATTTTGATAGAAAGAGATTCTCGAAAACTGAGACTAAACTCTTTTAATCAAATCCTTAACATACGTATTTATGTAATCTTGCACGTTTTCTTTTTCCCTTCTTTTGGCGCTAGATCATTAAGACATAAGACAGGAGAAAATGTTAGATTTCTTTGTAAGGAAATGCGAAAATAATCCCCATTGGCTTTTGTCACTGTTTTTCACACTTTTGACAGGAAATAATTTCAATTTTGAAATATTAACAGCAATAAAATAAGTAGTTGAAATTTTATACATCTCTGTTCTACCCACAATTACAGAAAATGGCAGAGCTATTTTATGTAGTTAATGTTGTCATCATTTTCCTACTTTTATTATGATTTTTCGTTAGTCAGATGTTAAGGGAGGAACTGACAGACATACCTTTAAAGAATTCAGAATCACTTGCAATTATTAATGAGCCTTAAAAGTAATTGTCTGTAAAGTTTAAATAGTCTTAATTATAAGTAGTTTATCATAATTTTAAACACAATGCAATTATGTTTGATTTATATTTCTATATGTAAGATTATAATTAAAATTTTTTCAACGTTACATATATATATTACATTAGCATTGTTGTTATTAAAAAGTTAATTGTAGATTTTTCAAAATGGTTTTCTAGGAATGACTTGTATTAATTTGATTGTTTTTCTTTTCTTTTTAAGTTAAAAAACCACATTAACTAAACATCTTTATACTTACTTGTTTTCTAATGCTTGTTACAGATACTTTTACGGTATTCGTTCTCAATTAGAAAAAAAAATAATAAGAAAGTTAATGAAAACCTATTTACATATTCTTCTAACACGATAGAGCATTGTTAAGATTTTCATTCTATGCTTGAATGAAAAACAAGTTAATGAATATTCATGCTGTATTGTTAAGTTCTGAAAAGCATTTACTGATGTAAAACAACTTAATCAATTGAGTGTAAAATTCCTTTCTCGTGTTTTGGTTCTGAATATTCAAAAATGGAATAGAATTCCTTCTTTTATCTCAACGGTTTTTTTTAGATGAAGGATGACAAAAATACATTCATGTAAGAATTTCAAAATAAATTTACTGCTTTTTTTCCTCATTAAAGTACGGTGGAAGATTTGGATTTTTACGAATTCTGTTTTGAAACATTTCGTCTCAGTTTTTTTTATTCGTTGTGAATATTTTGATTTTAAAACTGCCACAATGAATGTTTTTAAATCGGCTAAAATAAGAACAATAGCATTCTGTTTTTCAGACCATAGCATATCATTCTTTCGAAAAAGAATTATTTTTGTTACCCATTTTAAATAATAAATTTTACAGATTTTCCAAAAAAAAGACAACAAAAACGAAATTTATGTAGCAAAATATTTTAAAATACTCATACGTTATTTTTATTAATATATGTTATTTATTCATTATTGAATATTCGCTCTTTTTAAAATATAAGACAGCAACAAAAAAGAAAAAAAACCTCTAATAAAAACATGTGATGCAAAAAATTTTATATTGCAGTAACAATAATTATAGAAGGACTGATTAACAAAATAGCATCCAAAACAAGTCGTTACTTTTAGAGTTATATAAATATCTTCAATGCTAATAACTTTAAATACTTTAAAAAATATTGAAGAAACTCAGATTCCATTTAAGCTTTGAAGAAAAATTTCAAATATCTTTCGCCTAAAAGATTTAAAAATTTTTTTTTAAATGTTAAAAAAGCTGACAGCAACATGATTAAAAATTGAATTTCTTCCTCTGCCGTAAAAAATTTATTTATGATCTTTTTATGTTTATGGAAGCACACGAAACTATAGAAATGTTATGTAATTACAAAATATGAAATATTTTTATACACAAATGTTTACAAAAACGCACAACAATGTATTTTTTTCGTTCCAAAATACTTTAAACCTAAAACGAATGAATTGTCTCCCTATAAAAAAATAGCAGTTTTATAAACAAATATTTAATCATGTGTATTTTAAAATTTTTGTTAATTATCGTAATGAGGATAGTTTAACTGATTCGGGAAATTCGGAAACATGCATAGAAAAGGTACGAGGAGAAAACTTGATTATTAACAACTTTACAGAAACATCAGAGATTGTGTATGTAATTATTTGATGCTAAAAATGATTAACTGATTTTAAATCATTCCCATGATAATTACCAAAAAATAGAACATATTTAACAACTAATAGTGCTATTAAAATGTGTTAATATAATTCTGATTCTACATTTTAATGATTTGAAATTAAAAAAAATAATTTAGCTCATTTTGAATTTTAAGAATCTAATTTAGTTTACACATGCCATATAAATTATTTTATATTTCCTTGCTTCCTGTTACTTATTAAATTATTGCCAACCACACAATAGTTAAAAATTAAATCATAATAAAATAACATAGAAATAATTTTTATCTATTAGTTATCATGAAAAGGTATATTTTTAATAATTAAAATACTCGTTACTAAAAACATTAAGAAACATTCTCATTGCCAATCGAATGAACAAATCTCTACGCAAATTTACTTCCTTTTCACCAAACGATTTTCATCTCCATGTTCTTTTTTTAACAAATAAATTAGTCTTCTATTTCATCATCAAAAAAAAAAAAGTTCGATCTGATGACTGAATATTTTGATATTCCCATCACACAGAAATTTCGAAATATGGCCAACACAAATTTCAATAAAAATAATTTTTTAAATATAAGTTATAATAAATGGTGTAATTTTAATAATTAAAACACTCGTTTCTTAAGATATTAATAGTAATAAAAAACATTCTCGTTGCCAATCAATCGGACAAATATTTGTACGAATTTACTTCTTTTCCACCAAACGATTTTCATCTCCATGTTCTTCATTTGACAAATAAAATATTCGTCTATTTCAATACTAGAAAAAAAATATTGCTCTGTTGATTGAATATTTTAATTAATATTCCAATCAGAATTTTCGAAATATGGCCAGCATAAATTTTAATCTTTTCGAACGAAAGTGTGTTTCTGCAATTGATCTGGCCCGCTTCTGCCCTGGGCTATATCCGTTTGGCAATGATTTCGATCCATATTCATCGCAACTGGGCAATTATACGAGTCAGGGTGAAAAGTAATTCGGAATGTTCCAATTAATGCGACCTTTTTATTTTTTTCCAACACTTTCGCTGTCAACAGATCGACCTTGGTATCGGACCCAACGGCATCCGTTATGTAAGACGAGAGTGACAACGTGTCTTGCGCAAGAGCAGAAGTGTTTTTGCTCCACATTTACTGGGCATAAGTCACTGAAAATGGTCAAAGCGATGGAATATTTTGACATCGTATCAGGAGCTGTATTTCCTTGTCGTAAGTTGAATGGGGGAAATATATTAGGAGCTAAGAAATAAATAGAAGGAGAAAATTACGTTAAAACCTTCCTCATATTATATTTCATTCAACGATTTTGAAATGGATTAAAATAATTAATGGAAGATATGGAATGGAATTCCAATTTCTGGCAACATATAAAAAATATTGACGCATTTTTACCTCTAAGGGCTGAGCACCAATTAAGAAACATTTTTAACTGAACCTTTAATTAAATTTATTTCAATTAACGAGGTAAAAAAACAAAACTTAAATCTTTTAGCTGACTCAAAACTTTTTAATTAAAACTTTATACAGAGTAACTTAAAACCTTGAATTAACCTAAATTTTCAACAATCTGAACTAAGGGAATTTATTCTGAGAAATTATTATAAAATTTCGAAGACTTTTTTGAAGACCAGAAAAAAAAAAGAAAAAAAAAATGATGATTTCTCTTAATTGTTTTTGAAATTCTTCCTTTTATTTTACTTAATATGTTTCTTCCTTTTCATTTTTGTTATAATATAAATCAAGATAAAACGAAACAATTTATATATATATATATATACACTACATTGCAATTAAATGCAAAGAAGCAAAGTGAAAATAGAAGTACAACCAGACAATATAAATCAAAAATAAATTAGCCACAGCAATACAATAGCAAACTCTTAGCCTTAGATTGCAGGTTTAAACATTGTTTTCAGGTCAGCCAACCTTCACCTGTAATCTGACTATTCTACTGGGCTGTAGGTAAGGGAAATAGGAGAACGAATAATATCCATCATTAATACTAAAGGTAATAATCCTAATATTAGGAGATTAATATTAAGTATACTAAAACTAAGTTTACCGACGCTTATATCAAGTAAAACTAACAAGGAAATATATACCTAGATCTAATTACCTAATGCAGAGAATATTATACACAAATAAAAAAATATAATATTTTTAGGGCAATTAATAACACTACAACATATCATTATCTTAACTTGCATCCAATTGCAGCTGTCACAGAACAGCGACGCATATAAGTAAAAATTAGTAAATGGGTAAAGTCAAATAAAATTATAACTCAAATGCTTGAAAACCAAAAAATAAAAAAAATAAAATGGAGAAGGAAAAGACTTTAAAAATAAGGCTATATATCTATGTATATAAAGGAGAAGAAAAGCGACTCACTCACTCATCAAGATACTTCCGGAACTATTAGACCTACTAACTTGAAATCCTGCATGCATGTTCCTTTCATGGAGTAAAGATCCACTAAGAAGGGGGCTTGCCGCGAAATGGACTCCCAAGTAGATAAATATTCCCGAATAAATACATAAATATTCCCGTTTCTGAACAATTCGGTCTACGGATTTGAAATTTGGAAAGTACGCTTCTTTTCTTGAGTAGAAGTCCGCTAAGAAGAATTTTGTGAAAATCGACTCCCAAAGGGCGTTTCGGGGACACATAAGTAAAACATTTCTTTTTCGAACTATAAGATTTTGACATGAGATTTGACAAGCGCGTTTATTTTGTTGAGTTGAGAGACCCACTAAAAATGGGCTTTGAGGTAATGCACTTCGGGGTATGGGAACATAAAAGATAATTCTACTTCAATTTTAGAATGCAAGTTCAGTCCTTTTTAAATCAAAAGCTGAGGTTTATGGGAATATTTTTCAGATGTAAAGCATAATGTAACAACAAATCTTCGACTGCTGATTCCGCTTAATTTCTTTTTTAAAAAAAAAGACGTTACCAAAAAAAAAAACCAAAAAAAATCCATTCATTTTTTTTTTTTTTTTGTCAGGAAAATTGTTGCATTCTAAAGAGGATATTGGTTAGATTATTTTCGATTTTCAGGCCTTTTACTTCTGGTTGGAAACCAAAATTGTGCAAATTTTTATATTCGAATGTAATGAAGATAAATAAGGGAATGTCAAAAAAAAAATTATTTAAAAGGACTCTCTTATCAAGCTAACAATAATTCGGTACAATTTATTTGAAGAATTTTTGCCTTGAGGAAGAAAAATATTCTTTTTTCTCTTTATAAATACTTCTAATTCTTGAAAACTATTTCTGCTGCAGCATAAATAATTTCTGCTGCAGCATATAAAATTAAAATTATATTAAATGTGATGTTTATCTTGCTTAAATAAATTTGAAATTCGCTTCAAAAATATTATATTTTATTCTTTTGTAAAATCTTTCATAAACTATGAATAATTTATTACAAATTTTATAACAATTTATACTTTTTACAGGCATATAATTCAATTCATTTACCTGAAATTCATACAAAATTGTGCAATTTATTAACTTTTATATAGTAAATATATACAGTACACCACAAAAGTGTTCGTACACTTGCAATTTCCTGTAAAAAATTCCTGTTTTCTACTAATAAAAATTAAAATTTCGAAATTGTAATTTTTTTGTGATATCCGCAACTTGTTCTTAATGAAATGACGTAATTAATTTTTTTAAAAATAGTATAACTATTATTTTTAAAAATTAATAATCAAAAAGCTACTAAAAATTTACGCCACAAAAGTCTTCGTACACTTTAAAAAAATCTCAACTTAGCTTTAAATACTGTATTTCTTTTATAATTTATAGGGTATCTTTTAGTGTTCACAACAACTTTTAAACGTCTTGAATTTAATCAGTTTTTGTATTTTCTGCATCGTTTTTCCTCCATGCTTCTGTGATTATTATTTTTACTTCACATTATGTGTTTATATGTGATACTTTCTTTTTTTTTAATCACAGTCTCACTAAATATGCTCTACAAGGTTAAATAAAGTGATTGAGGTGTTTTCAGAATTTGGGGACAGTTATAGAGACACCAGTGGTCTACATTGAGAGCAGTGCGCTTGGTGTCATTATCCTGTTAAAAACGGAAGTCGTCTCCAATTTCAAATTTTGGCCGGATAATTTAAAATTTACATTTAAAATATTTAAATAGAGCTTATGATTCACAATATCAACAAAAAATACCAAATTACCTAATACTGAAGCTGATTTACACCCTCACGTAAGAACATTTCCACCTCCATGGTTCTCTGATACAACTAGATCAGTGATACTCAACCTGCAGTCCGCGGGCCGCATGCGGCCCATCGAGCCTTTTTAGGTGGCCCAGTCATGGCCCATTGCTCTGAGAAATGTACTTATTTAAGAACATTGTATTAAAAATTTGGTGGGAAATTCTTTGTCAGTAAATCAAATACATCCATTTTGCTTTTTGCTGTCGGTGTCGTACGGGTACAAATTTATTTGGAACAGGTACGGTTAGCGATAACAGACAACAGTGGAGTTGCGACAATTTTATAGGTGGAACTAATTTTTAACTATCTTTCATATTTTGCAAGCAAAAAATATTGGAAGAAAATATATCGTTTCAAGACTATTGGGAGGTTGACTATTTTGAAGAGAAAAACATACATGGATCAGGAATTGTTTGATTTGTCACGAAAGTGCTGCATTTAAAAAATACCAATAAACAGGAATCATTCAATGACACTTTTCCTCGAAGATCTCTTTCAAGAAGTCTTACTTGAATAATCTTTGCAGCAGCAACAAAGTGTTTTGTCAGTAGTTATATCACAGCGGTAACAAAGACATCCTATGAAGTTTATATATTATTGGTAATCGTTATGAAACCGTTTATTGATGCAGAAATTGTGAAGGAGGGCTTCTCATATACTTTTAATTTAGGACACAAATAAAATATATATATAACGGGGGTTATAATATTTTGGTCAATTTTCCACACATTTTAAATTACCAATGTTATCTTGGTCTTAAAGCATTCTCCCCCTCCCTTCACCATTTATCCTTATGTTGCGGCCCGCGTGAAATAACGAAAATACGTATGCGGCCCCAGTGAAATAGCTGACACAATGCGGCCCAGTAGATAGAAAGGTTGAGTACCCCTGAACTAGATTCTTGGGATTAAGTTTCAGAAAATTCAACATTGACAGTAAATTGATTGGAATAACAGAAAATTCAACATTTTTGGTTCAGATAGGCGTATAATAGTTAGTAAATGAAAAAATGAGGAATTTAATCTCATGAATTTATGTGGAACAAAAACCCCTCCACCTCCCTGCTTAAGCATGAAGGTGGAGGTGCTCTTGCGTGAGGGTGTAAATCGGCTTCAGGATTAGGTAATTTGGAATTTTTTGATAATATTGTGAATCATGTAAATATTTTAAAGAAAAATTTTAAATTATTCTCCCAAAATTTGGATATTGGAGACGACTTTATTTTTTAACGGGATAATGAAGCCACGCACTGCTCTCAATGTAGGCAGCTGTTGTCTTTATAACTGCCCCTAAATTCTGAAAACACCTTCCTCAATCATTTTATTTAACCCCGTAGAACTAATTTGGGGAGAATGGGATTTAAAAGAACAAAAAAAAAAAAAAATAGAATATATGACATATAAAAGCATAATGGGAAGTAAAAACAATATCACAGAAGCATGGTGGAAAATCGATGCAGAAATTACAAAAAACTGATTTAATCTATACCAAGACGTTTAAAACTTATTTTGGACACTAATAAATATCCTATTTAATACTATAAATTAAGAAAAAAAATACAATATTTAAAGCTATGTTGAGATTTTTGTAAAGTGTACCAAGACTTTTGTGCCAGAAATTTTTAGTAGCTTTTTGATTATTAATTTTTAAAAATAATATTTATACCATTTTTTAAAAAAATTCATTGCGTCATTTCATTAAGAACAAGTTGTGGATATAAAAAAAAATTACAATTCCTAAATCTTAATTTTTATTAGTAGTAAACATTAAATTTTATAAGAAATTGCAAGTGTACAAAAACTTTTGTGGTTCATTGTATATGCATTTGATTAAAGTAAGTTTATGGAGTAAAATTTTTTATAAGAATAAAAATATGTTTAATTTGTTGTCTTTATAATTGTTATATATTAGTTATAAATTAATTAGTACAACAATTATCATTACAAATTAATTATGTATTATTTATTGTAGCTATTTATTAAGACTGACTATTATTAAGTTATGAAATTTTTAATATTTTAATAGCTGACTTTTCTGCAAAATATACCATTACCAGTTACAGTGAAACCTGTTTTTGTGCGGTAGATAAGGACTGCATAAAAAGAAATGGGGCCGCCCCCCCCCAAAAAAAAATATTCAAAAATCTCATAAACACCTACATATAACAAACAATTTCATCGACATACTGCAGTAAATTTTTTTTATGCGTTGGAGAGAGACCGCATGAAAAAGTCGCACTTAGAAGATACTTCAATTACGAAATTTATGAGAAAGTACTTCAATAACAAAATAAGTAATTAAATTACACATGGAAACATTTTAAAAACATTTAGTTTCTTATTGTATATATGCAGAAGTTTTCAAAACTCACATACATGATTCATTGCTACTCATAGTAACACAAAACACGCATCTTGCTTTGATGAATTAGTTCAAAATCGCTTTCATCACTTGAAGATGCAATTTCAATCGATTTCTTTTTTGGCACCATAAAGTAAAAGATAAGCTTTTGCGACAAGGTTGGTTGGTCAGTTGCTTGTATATGTCACGATAACCAGAAATGCAGGATCGAAGCTCTTTTTGGTATTTCAAACTGCTTTCGGAATTGGTATCTATTTTAAGGAAATGCTTTTTCGATTTGTTGGAAAGCTAGATCCCTGCATATATTTTATCCACTCTCAAAGAATCCAGTTCTTCTTGTCCGTCTTCGTAATCTGTCAAATTATTGATAATGTCACTGTCATTGAAAGTTTCGCCTTCACTCAAGCGCGGGCTGTTAGCGCGTAGCGAGAAAGCAATGGAACATGCATTGTCAAGAGATTGTCTATAACAAATGAACAGAGCGTCTTAAAGTGTTTATATGTACATTGATAGAAATATTACAGTGGAGTCAAAACCGTAGAAATTCATATATCGCATAAAAAAGATTGCACAGAAAAATATCGCTCAAAAATAAAATCGCATAAAACAGCACTACACAAAAACAGGTTCTACTGTATTATATATTCCAACAAATAACTTTATACGATAACTAATATTTTGTAACGTCCATCGGGTTTGTTTAGTCTCAAAAATTTTAGAAAAAAAAACAGTGAGAAAATGTTAAGACAAGTAGAAGTAATTTAAGAAGTCACACATTCAAATGAAGCTTTATAGAGAACACTCTTATTAACACACAAGTATTTTTAAAAATATTTTTTACCTAATTATTTAAATGTTAAAATGTTTAGAATAATAAAATTATATAAATTAACCCACAAGACAGTAAAAAAATAACTTTGATATAAGTATTCAATTCAAACTGCTTTCATATAATTCAAACTGTAGGTAAAATATTTTACTTGGATATTAAATTCTTACATAATATAAAACTTTCATTCAAAATGAAAACAGTATTTCTGTTTAAATAATAAGATTTCCATTTAAAAATAAAAATGACGCAATAAAATTTTATGTGTGGATTTTAAACACATAATCAATTACTTCTTTTTTATCGTTTCAATTTCTATTAGAGTTCCATTCAATTTTCGAATAGTTGTAATTTTCATTCAGCTGAATCTTAAAATAGAGCATTTAGAATTACGCATCTGTTAAAAAATTATCATTAAATTATTTAGACTTTTTTTTTATTTTAATTGTTAAGGCATAACAGTACCCTAAAAATAACAAAAATATGGAAAAAAAATTTTTTTTTTTTTTTGCATTTTTCTATGGCTAATATATTTGGAAAGTTTGCCCCGAAATTTCAGATCCAAAAACCAGTTAGTTTAAAGATATTTGAAGTTTTCATTTTCGGTTTCATTTTAAACTATTTCTGTATTTCTAAATTAAAATAATTAAAAATATTCTCGGACACAATCCATCTTTTCAGAGTGAAATAAATTAACTGAAATTTTTATTATTAAAATCATTTCTGTTTGCTTACGTTTTTTCTCTCATAGTTATTTAATTAAGATTGATTTCAAGACCAATATTTATTTTTACGAACAGTTTATGTAACTTAAAATCTCTTTAATTTGTTTTCAGTAACTTCTTCTTGTTGAGAAAGTGTCATAGTGAAAACGTACTCAGTTTGCTATGAGAAATAATATTTAGAAGAGGTGGAATACGACTGAAAATGATAAACTAAAATTCAGCCTTCAGCTGATACTACAATGAAACTTAAGAATATAAATGTTCTGAATACAAATATTGCAGAACGAACTGAATATTTCCATTATGTACCGAACTACTTTGTATTAAACATATATATATTGCAGTTCTATATGATAGTATTTTAAAGTTGTGCAACCAGAATTCAAATTTCTTAAACAGCCCGATTTAAAACTGAAAAAATAAATCCAATTTTATGTACAAACCTGGCAATTTTATCTAAGTTAATATTTTATTATTTTGTACATAAATGCTTTGTGTTTCAAAATTTTTGTGAAAATATTAGGTTAAGATTACGCTGAACAACCTGCCGTCGTACCAAATACTATCCATATTACTCAAAAATATATTTTGAATTAAAAAAAACAAAAACATTTTAATTATTCAATGATCATATTCAATTAAAGTAGAGTTTTAATGTTGAACATAAGCTGGGAAATAATAGATTAAAAAATTAGATCTTTACAGGCATTATTAGATTTTTTCTTTATGACTTCACATATTTTAAATGTGTTTTTCTCACTCTTTTAATTATGAAGATGTAAGTATGTTCCAATCCTTAAGGCTTTTTTTCCGTCCAAGGTAGAGTCTTGACATTTTTTGCATGTACTCCCAAATATATGTTCTATAAAAATTAGAATGGATTTTGGACTGAGATCTTTAATTATTTTTTTAAGAAAATGCAACTTAATAATTTAGAAATTTTCGTGTTTTTTCAGGTTTAGCTAGAAAAATAAGTATCAAAAATCAACAAGGGAACAGATTTTCAAATTCCTACTAACTTTCAAACCTACTAACTTTCAAACCTCTACTAACTTCCCAATAATCTAAGAAACATAAATTAGTTAAAATGACTAAACAATTTTAAAACGTCGTCGATTTTAAACTAAACAAATTACGTCGCACTGTAAACCAACACGAGGACTATTGTCTACGGAACTTGTAAGGTTGAATCTCGGTCAAATAACGAGGACGACGCTTGAGGTGACACCTCCCTCTCTTAATTACCACGCCACACCAACGGGAGGTCATTGAGTCTCGATCGATTTAACATGTATCGGCTCTCTGTACATGGTGAGTCTTCAGTGGCACCAGGACTCAGACCCGCTTGATTGATTCCGAGGGAAGGCATTACACTCCCCCCTTACCCTTCTTAGAAAATTTTCAAAAACATTTCTCAGAAAACACTTTATATACTTGATAAAAATAAATTAAACATCTCTAATTGACTGTCTCATTCTTAAAAGATCTTTAGTTATCTGTGCCCCGAATTTCGTTCGAATATCATGTAAGGTGTGATTTTCTATTTAACAAGTAATATAAAAAAAAAAAAATTAACTCAATTCCTACTTAGATCAACAAAGAAAAATTTTATTTTTTATCTACTTTTTATTAAATAGTTACAATTAATATAAATATGTAAAAACACAAGACAGAATCACAACATTAAGTGGTAATTAATTTTTATTAATTATCATGAAAGTGTCCTATTGTCAACTAAAACAATCGTGTCTATAAAATTTCAGTTCAACTGAATGCTTTAAAACGTGAGAAAAAAACCTTTTCAAGTTCTGACACAAATCGCCAAAAGGGTCGCTATGTCGCCCAAAATAATGCCAACGTCGCTGTATTTGTAACTCTTTAAATAATTAGTTTTAATCAATTAATTTTTATTAATTATAACTAAATTATTGTATTGTCATCCCAAATAATCATGTATGTAAAATTTCAGCTCAATGGAGCGCTTTAAAATGTATTTTATTAACGATTGAGAATTAGACCAAGATAAATAAATATATAGAGAGTGTGAGCTAATAGTAGGAACTGAAAAATACAAATAGATAGACTGAAACACAGTTTAAGATACTATTATACTATTTTTATTCTTCCAGAAGAGTCCCGAAAACTCGGTCAAATGGGGACCGAAGTGTGTCCGAGTTTGTGAAAATGCCGGGTTATCGAGAATGGGATAAAAAAAAAAGAATAAGTACGAGTGCTTCCTCAAAAATTATTGAACTGCACTTGTATGTATTGTTTGCTTGAGAATACAACAGAAAATAAACTGCCAAAATACCCTTAAACAAAAGAAAAGTGCACCCTTTATGAAAGCACATAGAACATTTGCTACATGAAAATTAATGAATACGTAGTACACATTAGGGATGGCGATTTTTTTGCGGAAAAGATCGATTTTTAAATCGATTCGAATCGTAACCTAATGAATCGATTCACAAAAAAATCGCGGTGTAAAAGATCGATTTCTAAAAAATTGATTTTTTCTATTTGTGAGGCACCGACCCTTAGGTGCCCCATTTCTACATTATCTACGCAACATGTATCTGTAGGAAAGAACGAAGAATCACTCAAATCTGTCATCTTAATATTTGTTTATTAAGATCTTAATTTAAACACTATATACAATAATAATAATAATCAAATTAAGTAAATCTGGAGTGAGAAGACACAATTCGTATTACCAAATAGTAGCGTAATCGACCACTATATCTAACTTTACAGATTACCTCTAATCTCATTAATAAACGCAGTTTCCTTATATCTTAATTTAAGACGCTTACCGCTATATCCTAGGTAACAGCTATTCTCTTGGTCCTAACTGGCGTGGCTTTACTCCTTGTGGAATGGTATCCACCTTTAGCTTGAATACACAGGTGCGGGTAGGTTAATTCTTGAACTTGGAATTTACTCTAACTTAATCGCTTCTAATCATAATCTTAGACCTCATATAGCAACTTCACATAGCCACTCCGCGAACTCTAAATTTCTACTATATATAAGATTCCTAATTTGCGTTCTCACGTTCTTCTTCTCGAGTTGGTTGGAAAGAATTGCCATTCTGGCCACAAAGAGCCCCAAGAAGACATTAATGGAAATCGCGATGAAAGCCCGTCACACATTTTATGAAAAACAGGAAAAGTACCTTAATAAACGATCTCTTATCAGTAAAATTGGGGGATTTTTTAATTCAGGGAATTCGACAATTACAATTATTTTTATTACCATTTCAAAGTATTAGGTATAAAAGAAGAAATTTATTTTCTAAATGTATTTGTTGCTTTAAAAAGTTTGGAAAATAGATTATATAGCTAATATTTCCCAATGCTTAATACCTAAACCTTTTAAAAAACAACTGTCTGTCATGTCTAATGGGATCCAAGCGGTTCCGCTCATCACTTGCGATGTTGCCGGCAATCGAAAAAAAGGCGCTCACGAGGAACAGATGATCCCACGATACTCAAATACACCATGGCTATTGAGTGAACGTGATGATAAACAGATACTTTTTTTTCCTTGCCAGTAAAGTATAGATCATACTTTAGGTGCAGAACTGCCTGCGATAAATAGTGTTTAAATTCTTCGTTTTGTATGGTTTTTACCAAAACAGAAAAAATGGAGTGTCGATTTTCTAGGATGAAGTATCGATTCACTGAATCGATTCAGTATGAAATATCGATTTAAAAAATCGATTTTTTTGGCCCGAGAAATCGATTTTTTGATTAATTGATCTCAGATCGCCATCCCTAGTATACATTACTTTACCTGATCAGACACACCTCAGAAAAATGCTTTATGAAGGCATAAATATGTTTTTGATGAAAATTTAGTAGCCGATTTTTCAAAATTTAACTACTATTTTATAAAAACAAAGAAATAAATAGGGGTTTTCAACCTGCAAGGGTGTGGGCGAAATGTCTGGTACTGCCGGGTTATCGAGAGCCGAGTTCTCGGGACTCTACTAAATTAGCAATTTTTAAATTCGTCTGGAAAAAGCTTCATGCATCGCAAATTTCTCATTCCACTTTAAAGCTATATGGAAACAGCATATATCAATATAATTACACTGATATATGCTATTATAACTGAACACCTTTTTATACGTTTAATGAAGAGCGTATTAATGTAATTAAAGAAAAAAAATTCTTTGGAGATAATTAACTCATATATTTATAGAATTAATCTGAGACTCAATTCTTCAGATATATAAGTTAAATTATATCCAAAGAGTACATCAATTCGTTCTTCATAAAACATGTAAAAAGGTTCAATTATAACTAGGACGACTCAGTTGCATATATTAACTAACACGTAATTCATCAATACAACTCATTAAAAGTTTTAAAAGGATCCAATCACGATGACGATGACACAATCACACATTTTAAATAATACATATATATTCGATAAACGTATTTCAATTCACTAATTCGAATGTTCACTTATCAGTAGTAACTTGCCCTGAATCGCGTTACTATTTAAGTATAGTAGATAATTGTGAATTCCTTGACGAGGTTCTCGCAATAGATTAAAATCGCGCCAAGAAAAGTAGTTAAACCTTTATCTGTTGCAATCGAGAAATTGTTTCCTCGTTTAGTGAATAATAATAGAGTGCGGCAAATTTCGGAATCTTATGTTATTTCTGTGTTCAAATTCGTTTTAAATTTGAAGTACAGGTTTCGGAATAATCAATCATATTGTTCCTTAAAGTAAAAACAATAAAAATGTTTCTACAGTGGATGTCAGATTTCATTTTGATCAGCTTCCCACCTGCAGGTAAAGGAAAGAAAAGATATTGTTACAAATTTCGTGAAAAATAGTATAAATAATTTGTGTTTGGATGTGTAATGCATTTATATTACTCTATGTTATATTTATTTTATGTTAAAATTATAATATTCGTAAGCAACGCCGTCCCTTCCCAAATGGCGGTTCATTGGGAACTTGGCGAAATCCAGGAGATTGAGCCAAGATGGCATCATTTTGGTAATCAAGATGGCGACTTTGGTGATCATTTTGGCAAGTTTCCGACACTATGGCTTCTTAAGGAAGTTAATGGAGATATCTACTAATATGACGCAAGCGGATCTTTCTCGAAGGATCTGCGAGGCCTATAAGTAGGGAGACGCTCGCCGAAACCGAGTTATTAGGTTTTGACTAACAATCAGTAGTCTTGCTTTGACCATTGAAGAGTCGATTAGTGATTACTTCGGCTATAGAACGAGCGAATGCTTTTGAATAATCTTTTACATACTTATATTTTAGATACTGATGGCTGTGTTTGAGTGCTGGTGAAGGTGTGAAGACCTTCTGAGATTTATTCTGCAAATATTTTTGATGAATCCTGTATTTTAAGGATTGTTTTCTCTTCAATAAATTTCCATCGCTCCTGAAGAACTGTCTTGTTCTTTGCGACTGATTTGCATAAAATTCTCGCGCGAACCCCGATCAAAGTAAAAATATTAATTTTACATTTTCATTTTTACATATACAATATCAAAGACGCCATGGGAAGGGGGAATGACAAATGTGGAACACATTTTAGGGTAACAATGTACTCATCATAACAATAAACTAATTTATATTAAAATCTAACTTAAAGCAAAAAAAAACACACACACACAACATACAAATAAATAGTAAAATAATGAAGAAGAAAATAAGAAGCCGTAATAATGCATAAGCAAACTCTAAGGCTTAAGGCTAAGACAGCGGGGTTAAACAATGTTTCAAGGCGCTAACCTTCCCCTTTATTTGCCTATATTACAGGGCAGAAATAAACTTAGAAGAGAAAATCCAATTAAATATATAAATATTTTAATAGCAATAAAAGTTTTCAAATTCATTTACACAATTAATGTAAATCAATAGATTCCAAAACCAACACAAAAGGCTTTCACTTTTTTTAAGCCTGCTTATTGAGTCAATACAATAAAATTCCCAGTACTGCCTATTTCGGAATAAATAATTATGAATAGATTCTTTATAACGTAATCAGCAACATATTATACGTAAAATGTGTATAAAATTTGAATAATTAATATATAAAATTATAACAATTTACAAGATGCATAAATCATTTTTTTAAAAAAGAGAAAGTATAAAAATTAAAATTTAAAGAAATTGTAACAAAATCAAATAATTATCAAAATAAGTTCAATGATAGTGATATCTACCGTTAAATTAAATTAATTGTATTAACATTTGAATATTAAATCAAACTAACGCTATATTTATATATACTTCATACTTATTATGCATACATAATTTAAGAAATTTAAGTGGATAGCTGTTTTCTAAAGCGTAAAAATTAATTTTTTAAATCAATAATTTTATTATACATTTTTATAAAACGAATTGTTAGTTCCTTCGTTAATTAAGTATTACATTCTCATAAATTGAAATATGAATATTACTATTCATGTACTTAATAATGTTAAAATTAAAATTTAGTAATGTTAAAATAAATAAAAAGCATAATTTTTATCATAAATATTGCTTTTTAATTTATGATCCCTAATATATAATGTTATTCCCATGTTGCTTTTTAGAATATTTTAAGCATTAATTTTTCAATAATTCTCCTTTTTTTAACTCAATTTTAAAAGATCTAATGTAATAATTATAAATGCAAAAGCTACAATCTGTCGTAAATTTTATCATTATTATATCCTTTTCAACACAGTAAATCAGCTTTGTTGCTTTTGATTATTTGTTTAGTCGGTAACAACAAAACATAAAGCCACGTGTATTTTTAAGTACAACACACAAAGCACTTTTAAATTGCTAAATGCATCGTTAGTCTTTTGTTAGTTATCATGTGAATTGGAGCTTTTTGTAAAAATTTCGGTCATTCTTTTTGAAATTTTTGTTAAAAAGGTAGATTTAAGAATGTCCAAAATTAAGGATTTGATCATGGCGGCTTGTTGTGGTGTCTTCCACTACACCTTTGATGTTTCTGTTGGCGATAATTTCCAGTCCTTTTTTCTTTACGCCGGATACATGTTACTCTCGGTATCAATCAAGAAAATGTACAAAACCAAGACCTTAGAAGTGGTTCAGCATTTTGAACCTGGGCCGTCTGTTCCAGAACAATTGCATTCGGATTCGAATAACAACTTACTGAATACTGATATCGAAGCTTTTACTGAGATTCCTCAACCTGTTCATTCTGCAGTTGTTCCATATGTTGAAACTATGCCAAGGACTGCCCATTTACCCTTAATTCTGGAACCTGAAAATATAATGGATAAATGTTCTAAGCTTATTCTTTCTAGGAAATCTGAAATATTAAAGAGAGACATGATCGCAAGGGCGGTAAAGAAGTTCAGACATCGGAAGAATAAAATTCCGAAATGTTTGGAGCTCCATTCTGTTGCAAATTACAGATTTGCTCAAAGACTGGGAGTAAATGCAAAACTATGTCCTAGCTTAAAAAATGTAAAACTAAAAGGATAAATTAAAAAATTTTGTTCGTTTTTCTTACCCTTTGACTTGATTTAAGAGTCTAAAAATCAAATAATTGAATAATTATTGAGGAATCAATGCTTTAAATGAAAATACAAACGTTTGGTTCAAATCAGAAACGAAGATCATAAAAATATTCAAATCCCTGGGACCAGTTGATCAACAATGTTATTTATCTTTGATACATCTACGAAGAATAGGAAACGATATATTTTACTTGCAAGAGTATTTCTGTAACAATGCACCTGATTCTGAAGAAATGAAAATGTAATAAAAACAAAACAAATACGTCTTCATTTCCTACGTTAGTTACTGTACTTATTTCTAGAAAACCATTATATTTCCTCAACAATGCGATTCACGGTTAGTTTTAAAAATGCAAGTATTCTTCAGCAGGTAAGTGATTGCAGACTTCAAAAATTTGACCTAATAATCAAAACAATCAATCAGTCTTAAGAAGGGTCTAATCCAAACAATTACTTCATTTCCAGCAGAGAATACTTTTTATAGCAATGAGACTGTTACTAAAAATAAATAGGGACCTAATTTTTTTAGTCTCTTGGGTTTTTTTTCTTAAATAATGGAGCTTTTTGTGTAAAATTTTAAAAAGTATTATACAATTTATATATATTATCAGAGATTAATAAAAAAAATAATCTCGTTCTCTTTCCCTTACAGACGTTTTTTACTGCTGGAAAAAATCAAATTTCTTCTTAATCAAAAGTGCAGGATAATTATTAAATCTTAAGTCATTGTGTGAGTCTTTTTATTCATTGCATTTCTTGAAAATATTACAAAATAATTTTTTTAAAAAAAAACTGTCTTTAAACATATATGACTCATCACAATAATCGTTTTCCAATGAATATTACGAGCACAGTTTTTTCCAATTAATATATTCTGGCTGGATTGTCGTATCGGCTACTTATCCCGCCAAGTTTTTTCTCGCCAAATCGATAAAGGATCAAAATCACCGAATCGTAGTGTTGCTACTCCAAAACACAACACGCAAAAACGAGTCAAATTGGCGATTTTTTAAAATTTTGCGGACCAGCGGCCGATTCGACAATTTCACCTGGAATTGAGAAACAATATATTCCATATATTTTAGAAACATATTTCATTTTAACGTAAGTAATTAGACACGATAGTTAAAAATTTCGCAACTTTTCAACAAAGAAAAATTATTATTTTTTAAAAAGAAGATTCTTTAAGTTTTTGTTACGGAAAATATTAACATTTTATGTAAAAATTGCGACTTCATTTTTAAACAACATTACAGTATTGTATTTTATAGTTTTATGAGTAGAAAAAAATACACGAATATCTTCTCTTTTCTCTATACTCGTATATATTCATATCATACTATATGAAATGCATGATACTATGCGCAGTAAAAGTTTAATTAGCATTAAAATTTGGTCAGTGTAGTAAAATCTGTAATACTAATAATTATAATTTACAAAATGCTTCATTGTTTATTGAATCAAACAAATTACATTAATCATAAACACCTTAAGAAGAGAAAAAATTGCATTACATATACAAAATTATTACATTTCTAATAAGACTCAAAATGAAAATAAATTACATTTTACTAGTACAATATTAATACATTTCTAATAAAGTTCAAGGTAAAAATTATTTACATATTACAAGGACTGTGTTATAGCACATTCCTAATAAAATTCAAATTGCAAATAAATTCAAAACAAATACAAAATTATTACATTTCTAACAAAGTTCGAATAATAAGTAATTAAATTTTCAAGTATAATATGGTTACATTGTACGATGTTTTTTTTTGCTAGAAAACGCTTTTGTGTTTTTTAGAGATTACAAAGCAGCGATTGCATTTGCAGCAATTTTTGTTACAAATGTTTCTGCAATTGTAATTGTGAATTTTACATTGACTATCTAAGTTAAAATTCTTAGAACTAATTCTCCTAAATTTATTTCAATATCCAGAGCTTCATTAACTGAGCTAATCTTTTATTTATTATTTATTCACGCGTTTGCAATAACGATAGAGCTCAGACTTTGGGAAAATATATACACATGCGAAAAATCAAAACTCCAAATGAACCCACTGAAAATCACTACATTTAAGGGCTTATCGTTGGAAATATTAATATTTATCGATTCATGGGATAAATTCTGATAAATTATTAAGTTTACCGGTGTGTTTGATTATTTATGACAAGTACCAATTAAACCCGCACACACATATGCTTGTACATACTTATCTATTTCTTTATTGCTTATAAATTTCTTGTTTAGATTAGTGTTTCTTAAACAAAGGGTCGGGTGACTTGCGCCTGGGTTTCCCCAAAAAATTTTAGGATTTTTAGTCACGTGATAGTGAAAGCCAGGTGATTCTAGACAATCAATTCAAAAACTCATGCGACATCATAGTCACACGATAAAAACTATCTAGTGTTTTCAGCTAATCAGTTCACGCGTTCCAGTGTTGCCAAGTTTTGCTCTTTGCAGAAACTTTCTTTTAAAAATTATATATGTATACAAAATGCATTTTATTTAAAAGTATAAACATAAAATATGATTTTTTTTAATTAAAAAAAAATCTTTTTTAAAAGAAATTTTTTCTCCCTAACATTTAAACATTTTTACCTAAATATGAAATTTGAAATTTTATCTGAGTTTTACACAAATAGAACAACAAGAACAATTAGTTTAATGTTTGTTTTGAATTCAATAGAAAACACGTGTTTGTTTTTATCATGTGACTTTATGAATCAAGTCCATTGTTTACTTAGATTCTCATTCGAGATAATTTTATTTCTTTATTTAGATTCTTATTTGAATATCGATCAAATCTAAAGAATATTGAGGAAGTACTTCATCCAGTGGTATAGACTGTTATTCCAAGATTTAATAACATAATTCAAAATAATCAAGCACATCCTTCCCATTGATACTCAAATCTTGTATTTACCTCTGTTAATAAAAAGTGACGAGTGAACTCAAATGTCTACACTTAAAACAGGTTATGTATAATTTATCATGTTATATTACATTATATAATGTTTATTTTATTTTATTTTTTTTTCATTTAAAATTTCTTTATCGTTATATTCGAAATAAAAACTTATTTTGGATAAGTACAACAATAATATACTACAAATAAAACACATATCGACGTATCAAAGCATGTGTAAAGTTTGCGTAATGCTTATGGGGTCACACAAAATTTTTGTACAAACAATTTGGTCATCATACCAAAAAATTTAGGAACCCCTGGTTTAGATTATTTCATCTAAAATATAGATTGAAATTTTACGATTTAATTAACAAATAAATGAAAGTAGTTATTTCAACTTATCTACAGCACTGTTCAATATACATGATTAGATTTAGAAATCCCAAACTGATTGAGGCTCGCTTTTTCTTGATAAGCATGCTGAATATAATTAGAGCGGCTTTCTATTTGTGAAACAAATACAGAGAACTTTTATTAATTCCCTCCCGAGATCAATCTATCCTTTCCTATATATTTAAAATTAGAAGTTATTCAGAGGCACAATAATGCTGGTAAATAATCAAGCTAAAGGAAGCAATTATAATTAGGGCCAATATAAAACAACAATTGGAGCAATTTCAACTATCTTTGCCAATAAATTCTAATGATCTATTCCTAATTATCCTTATCTTGAATTTTCTATTGATATATATTGATTGCAGTAATTCTAGCTATCATTAGAAGTTTCCTTCAATGTTTTTCTTTCGCAAGTTCAGTGAAGGCCTTTCTTCTCTGATTAACTGAAAAACTCTCAATAGTCTTTTTAATATTATTAATTCCTTTAAATGTAAATAATTAAGTATTGTGTGGAGATCTACGAATTTCAAAAATAGTACTTATTTCTTTTTTTACTTTTATCTCATAAGAAATGTATTAAATGTATTGAAAAATTTTTTTTTGACATAATTCTTTATACAATATTGGATACTATATTTTTTTTTGTTTTGTTTCAAAATGGTTACAGAGTTGTTCTTTTTCTGTTTGTGATTATAATAGCCTTTTGCTAATAAACTTTTATAAGTAGAATTCCTGAGAATTTTAGTGTACATAAAAAAAAAGAATAGTTGATTGAGATTTCATCACTTTTCTCAAATAACGTAATGAATTAATATTTAAAAACTAAAAATTAACAGTACATTATAAGCCAAATGTTCTAAATATAATCAAAAATTTACATTCAAAATAAAATAAGTTTCCATAAATGTACATTTATTTAAAATATTATACCTGTGTGCACAATGTATGTTCTGTCAAATTTATTTACTGTAGCAAAATCGTCTGCTATTACAACCTGTAATTTTGTTCCTGTATCATTAAACCTGTATCATTGTTCTATTTTACGTATATAAAATACGTGAGGATGTCAATTCCAAATTATTATAAATTTTAACCTTCTTTTTTGGATAAATTTTTCAATTTATATTCTTACGTATTTGATTCCGTCAATCTGAGCACAAGAATTTATACGTTAGAACTATTAATTTGTCTTACATTAAATTATAATTCTGTTCTTGTAGTTATCATGTTTCGTGTTAATATTTGGAATCATAATTAAGATATTTATCCCGTTAAAATATCATCTTTTTTTCATTCAAACAGACTAAGTTGATAACGATCACATGATAAATACAATCACGTGTTCTCCATTGAATTTAAAATTGATACTCGACTTGTAATTGTTCTACTCATATAATTCCGAATTTGATAATTGGGTAAAGATGCTCAAATGTTTGAATTCTTCAAAATGCTCTTTTAATATTAAATATACATACATATATATATATGTATATATATTAGGTGTTTATACTTTTAAATCAAGTGCATTTTTTAACCTATGTGCGTTGTTATTGTTGACAAATATGTACTTTTTAAAGTATAGTTTCTACAAAAAGCAAAAGCTGGCAACAGTGAACTAATTAGCTGAAAACACATTTGCATTTATCATGTGACGATGAAGTCACATGAGTTTATGAACTGATTGGGTGAAAACACGTGATTGAAGTTATCATGTGGCTATAACATCACATAAATTTAGCCCATTGGAATTTCTTACTGTATTTAAAAACAAATTTTATGGTAAATAAAACTGTACCAATAAAATTGAAGAGACAATTCTTAGGTTTTGTCATTTCTCATAACAAAACTGAGCCGAATCATTAAATAAAATTGCTTAAATTGGAATAGAGCATCTGATGGAGTTATTGGATTCATCGAAATGAAATACATTCAGTCAGTATAGTAACTGCAGAATGCAGCTGGGCATACAATCTATAAAAAGAGAATGTAAATTTAAAAAAATATAGAAAAAGTATTTAAAGCAGATTCTTAATTATAAACAAAATATTAAAAAAGAGCGATTTTTACCCGTTACCACACATTTTTGCAATAAAACAAATGTTCCTACTGTTTCTTTTACCTTCAATTATAAGCTTTGCTTTCATATAAAAAAAACTGAGACCTTGGCGCTGGGGTATTGGTGAGAATCATTTATTGAAGCCATTGTGTTTGCAGGCAAATCATGAGGTCGAAACTCAATGAGCAATGTGTTGCATTATTTCTTTCTCTGCGTAACAGAAAGGCAATTATCACGTGTGTCAGGGGTACATCTAACGAATCTCTGCATAACTGAAGCATAATTTCGATTTTGTATTCGGGTCATGGCTTCACCTCCTTTTTGGGAAGATCGTGGGAAAATGTAAATGCAGTTATTTAGGACCCTCTTTCTTCTGCTGAAACGCGGATTTTAATCGAAACATTTCGTAACGTAATTTCGAATAAAAGTCTAAGAATTTACAACTTGTTTCTTTTCATGGTTTCGAAAGTTTAATGACTTCCTATAAATGGCATTGATATTACTCCGCAAAAATTAATGATTCAAAAATCTGTAAAATGGTCCAAAAAAGTGTATGTAAATAATTTAATAAGTTAATAATTATATCTCTAAGCTTGTGTTGACGATTAAAATTTGAATCTATGTAATTGGCAAGAAAAAAGAACTTACATTTTATTTAAATGTGATATTTATAATAAAAGAAAAACAAGCTTTTATATAGAAATGCAGATAACTTTTTAACAGAAATTAAAGAATATATTTAATGTCCAAACATGACACTAAAATTCCATAAGTGAAAGATAAAGAAAAAGTGATCCAAAATAATCCATTAATTAGGTATTTTAAAATCGTGGATTATGTTTTGAAGTTATGTATACGTTAGTAATGTGCCTGTAACTAAATTCATTTATTGCTTTATTGAATACTCCCTATTGCAGAGTTTCTTAAACAGTGGAGCACACCTCCTAACGGGACGTGACAACCCTATGTGGGGGGCGAGAGCATATCGAAAAGTCGAAAATAAAAGATTATTGGAAAAGATTATTAATTTACTAAAAGATAGCAAGCAAAATACATTATGACATAATAAAATATAAAATACACGTTTGCACTGATAATAAATGTATCAGTACTGCATAATGTATTTCATAATTAATTTAACAGACTTAAGTAAATAATTACCATTGACCCAATGGCCCTGTCATAAAAAATTATATACACAACTTAATATTTGATAATTTGTACGGTTTATATTTTTTATATATACTAGCAGCCCGCGCGACAGACGTTAACGTACACACGTCTTAAATCCGAAAATTTCTAGCTTTTTTGAATAAGCTGTACCAATCTGGACCGTTTTGATGAAAATTTTTATAAAAAAAGTTATTACAATACCTGATGTCATTACATGCACAGTTACCACAATTCGACCCCTACCGATTGTGTGTGAGTAAGTGTATACTATGAACTAAGTTGAATATAGTAGAAGCTCTCTATTCTGAATAGAAACTTAAACTTGTTTTAATTAAAGGATAAAAAAGATAAAACTTGGGCTATTTTCATAACAGGTATATTTTTTAATGCACAATAAATAAATTTATCGTAATGCCGTTGAATGCACAAAATTTTTGGTTAATCCTTGAGGGGTATAAACAAACAAATGCGATAGTTTGCCTACCCTCGGACACACAACATATAATTGGCCGTACAAAAAACAAATTTTCTCCCACTTCTTTCTTTTTTTTTAATTGCCACGCATTAACGGAATAAACAACACACAGGGGTAAAACAATTATGCGTTTTAAGGTTTTTAATTAATATCTTTTTAACTAATGGCTATATCGGACCGAATTGTGAATCTAAACCATTCCCAAATCCACTTGAACCCCCACAAAAAATGTCATTAAAATCGGTCCAGCTGTTTAGAGGAGTTTATACACACGAACAGAAGAATTATATATATAAAGATAATAAATGTCTTATTGTAGCTTTAGCGTCAAAGTATATTGTTATTGAATTCAATACATTGCTATTGTATGGAAGAGGGGAGGGGTAAGCGAAAATTATGATTGAAAATTGGATCGCACGTATAGAATGTTTGAGAAGCACTATCCTATTGCCTATTTTTATCCAAATAAAAATACAAGACCGTAAAAATAACAATAGTCTTTAGGAAATATATAGATAGGACGGAATAAATAAAAACAATACCACGTTAACCCACGCACCTAGTATTTTGACATTCTAATTATTCACAAAAACAATAACCTATAAATTGACGAATAATTTCCGTAATTTCCTACTGGTTCAATATATTTACCTTAGACATGGAAAAACGAAGCTTGAAAAGCAAGTACTGATAAAATTAGACACCAAGGAGCTATTGTTTTCGTTGCTTATAAAGTGTTTCCAACAACTTTTTAAAATCCTTCTTTCACCAATATTAATTTTCAAAAATATGTTATAACAGTGGGGTAAATTTTTCTTGTAATTCGTACTGAACTGAAGTAAGACACGTACAAAAACCAAGCAATTTCTTATCAATCCTTTGAAATATTATAATAATTTATACCTAATGAGGAATTAAAAAAAATAACTGAGATATTATTAAACTATTAACAGTTGTGAGACTGCTATGAGCTGCTTTGTCATGAGCTATTTTTTCGTAATTTGGTTTTCTTCTTTGCATACTTCTGAGTCAAAGGAATCTTTAAATTATAATTTTTAAATGTGTGAGACAATAAAGTAACTTGGCAATGAAACACGAATAGTAGTAGTTTGATACGTGTAACCAGAATAAGAAAAATAAGTTCGATCACCTTTTACTTTTTAATTAACTTTCCAAAGTGCCATGTAAAAAAATGATTTTTAAATACTTTATCTATATATATATCCCCTAAGCAGCACAAATAACTTTTATTCCAATCCGCTTAATTTTCACCAATAATGTCAATTTATCCATTGAGTGCAACGACGTTTTAGATATATTTCGCATTAATTACGTAAAAGAATATACAAGAGAGAGAGCAAAGATCGTGGTATATCTTCCTGTGAATAGTTCGTTTTAAAGAAGTCTCACATTATTTACCTGATACCTGTAAGTTATTCCAATAGTGAACAGGATATGGATTTTGGGTTATAATCGAGAGAATTCTGAGAAATGCTTTCTTTTCATAAAATAAGGTACAAAAATAGATGGAAAAATTTAACTTGATAAATCAATGGACCAAATTATTTTATTATTGTGTTTTTTTTAATTGGAATGAAGCAGATTTTCAAATTAAATTAAGTTTTTCTAGTTGGAAGAAAATTCAACGCATAATCTGGAATTCTACGACTACAACAGTGTTTCTCAAACTGTGGGGCGCGCCCCCTTTAGGGGATGTGATAACCTTACGAAAGGGGCACAAGCAGATTGAAAAGTCGAAAACTAAAGATTATTTTTAAAAAATTATTAATTTACTGTAAGTAAACAAACAAAATACATTCTGATAGAATAAAAAAAACAAAGTACACATTTACACTGATATAATACACTAATAAATATGTCAGTACAGTTGAGCCTGTTTTTGTGTGGTTGATAAAAACCACATAAAAATAACAGCCAAAAAATATTAGAAAATTTCATGAATTCTTACATATAACAAGCCAATTCGTCGCAATACTGCAGAAAATTTTTTATGCGGTCGCACAAAAACAAAATCGCATAAAAAACGACCACACAAAAACAGGTTCTACTGTACTGCGGAATGAATTGTTTAACAATACTAAGTTAAGAATAATTTCAATAATTACCAATGATCCTGTGGGTTTGCTATATATAAAATTATATGCAAAAATTAAAACTTATCATGATAATTTGTACGGTTTATAATTAATCACTTAACTGTCGATTAAAAAAGACGCGATTCGCTCCTACGGTTTAACGGTTAAAAGCCACGGTTTAACATCTAGGCGAGCATATGTGATGTATTAGGAAGGAGGAGAAAAATGGAATAAATAAGTAAATCCTTTGAAATATGTAAATCCTTCGCAAACACTTTCAAGGTCCTTTTATTGCATTCCAAATACTTCAGAACAATATTATGGATGGCAGAACACTGAAATATCGTACTTCACAGAAAGACGTATATAACTACGTTCGAGGCAGTTAACGCTTTTGCTGAGCGAGACGTTTATATACGATGACGGTACTGAAGTGTTTAAAGTCGTATTGTAGGCTTAGCGTTAAAATAATAGAATTTGTAGGCATACATTGTTTTTGTATGGAAGGGGGGCACGAAGAAAATTAAGATTGAATATTGGGTAGCTAATATTGAAAGGTTGAGAAGCACTGGACTACAATGAAAATATATAACATTGAGTACTTGTTTCCCCAAGTTTGATCGGGGAATATAAAACTTCACAATAAGACAGTTTAATTTTGAGAAGCAGAAGACAATGGAAGAGAGGAAAATACTTTCCAAGATTGAGATACTTGTAAAAATTTCTCAGTATTTTGTCAAGTACTCACATACAGAGCTTCTCAATTCAGACTTTCGTATCTGCCAATAATAAGAACTATTAATAAATGCAATCGAGTAACTAAAGGAGGAGGGAATAGTGTAATGATATTATTTCTACATAATGCTATATTAAGTAATAATATAAAGCACATAAATATGCGTATTTTTCAAGTAGTAGATAATGTACTATAAAATACTTCGTAATAATCTATAAATGTGCAGTGTAAAATAAAACAGCACTACAAAAATATCTTTATGCATGTACATATACATATATAGATACATCTATGTACATATACATATACATATATATACATCTATGTACATCAGTGGCGCACACAAGGGGGGG
>BMAV01009415.1:144774-157597 GCA_019973955.1 Trichonephila inaurata madagascariensis
GACTAAAAAATTTTGGTTATAATAAATCATTAAATGCATATTTAGGTTTAACACTCTGTAGAGGAAGAGGAAGGAGTAGGGACCAAAAAGTATCTTGAGCAAACTAATGATTATCAGTTGAAAATTCTGTGTGTTCCATTTAATCACATTCATTAATAGACAACAAAACAAAAGAAACTTTAAAATTGACAGAAGATTAAAAAATATTTTTAATATCGAGAGCTTTTCAATAACAATTGTGTATCTGTATAATTCACTCTTTTAATAGAAAATGTATTCATTAGAAATGTATTTAGAAAACAAACTAGAGGTATATTCTTAATTTTTGAGAGCTTTTACATTATGTATAGTGTCACGATTTGAGAAAATTAATGAGTTTCGTGTGATTTCAGAAAAAAAATTAATGATTTTTATTACATTTACATCTATTAATTACAATATTTACATTCAGACACAAGTTATTCATATTGAGTATTTCGATATTACAGAATATTTTATTGGTGATGGAGAAGGAGGCTAGACTCAACGTCTCTCTTTTCCTGTGTTCCTAGCGGACTACTCACTCCACTCTCTTGGGGTGGAGCAGTCTCTTCTTACACCTCCAATTTCACCCGATGTTCGGCTCGCAGGTGGGATCCAGCTGTTGTTTTTCTCATGGCCATCGGTTGTCCACCTGATGTCAGATGAAAGGATTCTGCAATATTTTACGGGTACACGTGTGGATATGAGCGGCGTAATATTATCTGCATAAGGAAGCCAATCTTGCAGGTGCGAGGCGGGAAAACGTTCAATAGCCGTTATACTCTATGAAAAGAATTTGAGAATTATAATATTCCGAATGACATAAATATTAAATTAAGAGCAAATGTGTGTGTGTGTGGAAAAATTTGAAATAATTTTTTATAGCCAAAAGGTTGATATTAATGGAAGTTAACTTTCCAGAATTTCGAAACAAATTGATGAGTTTTATGCAGAGTACATCAAAAATACGGCGTGAGTGAATGAATATTAACGTCGCACTGTTCAGCCAAACGAGGGCTTTTGGCGACGGACCACGTCATTTTGAACCATGGTCAAGTAACGAGGACGACACCTGAGCTGGCATCCCCTCTTCTAACTACCACACCACACCAACGGGAGGACGTTTGAGTTCTCGACCGATTTAACGTGCATCGTTCCCCTACACGGCGGGTCTTTAGTGGTATTGGGCTTGAACTTGTGACAAGGCCAGCCTCCTTGACCACTAGGCTACCATGGCCATTAAAAATGCGTCAACATTACCTGTAAAATCTGTGTACATAAATGTGGAAAATAATATACATGTCTATAAAAAGTTATGGAAGAGAAATATGTGATTGTATCATATCAAGCATTCAGTCTGAAAAAGTATTTTGTAAAAAGGTTTCCTAATAAGTGGAGTTTGCTCTCTTAAGTCAAAGACGATGAATGCAATTTGAAATCCTTTAATACGTTTAAACAGAACAATCTGTGTGTGTGTGTGAAGGTCGTAAAAGATCTCATTTAAAATAAGAGTTTTTATTAAATATATTAAAAAAGTATGCAAACAATCCTGTTTTACTAGATTCATTGAATTTTGATTGTTCAAAAACACTTATAAAAAAAATATTTTTTCTCTTTTAAAACCTAAAAAGAGTTTTTTTTTTTTAATTTTAAATTTTCTAATAAGAAATTTAATCTTAAAGGAAATAAATATTAAAACAAAAGCAAACCTCAAAAAGTTATTTACGCTTAATCTAACTGAACAATTAAATCAATTTATTAACGAACCTAAAAAAACAACAACCTAAACTTAAGAAAATATTTAATTATTTTGGTTTGGGAAATATAAAAATGAGCTATTAGAGTATCAAAGAAAATATAAAAAGAAACAAATAATTGAAACTAATCTTAAAAAATTGTTAAAAGCTTATTATAAAACTGTTGAAATGCACCAAAACTTAGACTTAAACAATATCATATTATTTTGAGAGATTTATGCAGAACACACCACTTGGAACAATAGTTGTAAGGTTTATATTATTACGAGAAATCCTAAGCCAAATCAGTTTTTTCATCCTCAAATAATGCCTACCCGTCATAATGTATACCGCTCATACAGCACTATTGACCAAGCCTCGCGATTTGATATTTATTTATTGTCTGCTTATTCAATATTGAATTCGTTCTGAATAATCGTTTGCTATATATAACTGAACTCGCGAGTATAATAAAAGAATAAGATTACATTCGGATTTAACCAAGGTGGTATTCTATTGTATCCTTTCTGTTACAACTGATTTATGATCATCTTCGACAGAATAATTCAAACATTGGTTAAATTGCGGATGGTATTTGGAAGTATTTTCTTTTTAATTTTTACCTTCAATTACTATTTTAAAAAAAATATAAGCAGACGATAAATAAATTAAGCCACGAGTCTTGGTGAATAGTGATGTATGAGTGTAATTTAAATGTTTTAACACATAAAATAGAATACAAAGAATAAAATATTAAAAACTAGAACTTTGATTTTAATGTTATTGTTTTACCATTTGGAGAAAGATCAAATTCTATTGGAGTCCGATCAGCTTTGACCAAGGCTCTAGATGTAAAGTGCACTTACTGTACTGAACTGAACTGAACTCTGGAGAAAGATACAAAGCTTTAAAAATACTTAATATTGTTGACTAAAGTATTAGAATCAAAACCATGATAATATTTATTTATCTTATTTATATTTTAACACCAAATTGCCCACTCCAGTTGCCGCCATTGAGCCCCAAACCATCACACTACCTCCACCGTGTTTCACAGTTGGAGTCAAATTCTCGGGGTTCATTGCTGTGTTTTTTTTCTCCAGACTTTTCCGCGGTCATCACTTCCAAACACGTTGAATTTGCTCTCGTAGGTAAATACAACTGTTTTCCAAAATCAAAATCCTTGTCAACGTGTGCAGAAGCAAAATGAAGTCTCTTCTGTTGGTTCACAGATGAGATGAACGGTTTCCTTCTTTAAACTCTGCCATTGTAACCACCTGATCGAAGAATTCTACCAACAGTTTCTGGATGTACTTTCTTTCTACTTGCTGTTGCAATTTGATCCGCTAATTTTGGAGCACTAATTTTCGGATTTTTCTTCCCTTTTCTTACTATGGCTCTTGCATCACGATCACTAAGCTTGTGTGGCCGACCACATCGAGATTTGTTGAGCACATTTCCACGCATAATGTAATTTCTACAGATTGTTTGCACAGTTGACCGAGGTCTTTTTACAATTTTGGAATAAGATTTCTTTTCACCTTTCAACTTTACGATCAGATTTCGGAAGTTCTAAAGATGTTTCCTTTCCGTGTCTCATTTTGTTGAAGTTACAATGTTGAAAAATCGCGGAAAATGAAGATTAGAATATAAAACAACACATATCACCTCAAACTAAGGTGATCTTCGAAAAAAAATTTGCTTGCAAAATTATTATTAGCCAATCGAGTGTATGCAGACTTTTTTGACGTGACAATCGCTACACATTTCACAAAATTTCCCAGTAAATATTTCTGAACTTTTTTATTGTGAAAAGCATATTTTTTCGCTGAAATAGAAATATCGATATATTTTTCAAATTGAAACTTAATCAGTTTTAGAGATAACCCTATTTTGATTGGTGTATGTAGACTTTTGTGACTGACTGTAAGTGAAATGAGTTCGTGGAGGAAGATAGCAATTGAATGTGACGATGTTAGGTTAAATTATAGTTTATATTTGAATTGTTAGTATATTCAGAAAAGGGATTAGGAATCTTGAGTTTGGAGTTCAAGGAAGCAAGGTGTGCATCCGTATAAAATGATACGTATCTTGTCTCAAATATTTAGGATAGGCTAAAACTGATTTAAACCCCCCCCCCTAGGTATAACTGAAGTCGTTAGAATGTGAAAGAATAAAAATAAAGAGCTTGTTGATTCTTGAAGACGGCTCTTCATTCCCCCTACCCTTACATCAACACGAGGTTCACTACATATTAAGTCAAATATATCCTTTTTTTAAATTAAAAATCAGATATTGTTTGTGCTGTTTAAAAGAAAAATAATTTACGTCGTATAAAAATTAAAGTTCGTGGTAATTCAAAATGTTCGGTGATGATCTAGTCGAATCATAAAAATTCAAATCTTGATTAAATTAAAGATCCATCTTGAGAAATAAGAAATGTGCTGCTCATTAAATAAAACTAGGCATCACTGTCGTAGTGTGAGTGAGAGAAAGTTATATTAATGCCTCACACTATAAAGCAACGCGAGGGCTATTGACGATGGATGTCGTTATTTCGAACCTCGGTCGAGTGAGGGGACGACACCTGAGATGTCACACCCATCTCTTAACTACCACACCACACCCAAGGGGAGGGCATTGAGCCTCGAGAGATTTAAATGCGCATCGGCTCCCTACACGGCAGGTCTTTAGTGTCTCCTCGTGGTGTGTTGCAGAAGTTAGGAGAGAGATATAATAAATGGGGATCATCTAACCGTACTTCAAAATGACGAGATTGCTGTTTCTGGCATGGGCCAGATTCAGGCCCACGAAATTCATCATGGCAAAGGGCTAGATTATACGCCTGTCGTCAACCGTAGCCTTGAGAACCATGCAGATTTCAGTACAGTACGTTTTGGCTCGGTTCCAGCCCACTTTTGAAGAACACCCTGAGGGTTATCAACTCTCTTCCCCTTCCACCAACCACATGAGATTACGCGGCTCGATGGCTATTCAGAGCTCCCCCATTTCGCAAAGTCACTATATATTTACAAACATCCACGCCTTCTCCGGGATTCAAACCTAGGCCTACGGCACAGCAGTGAGCGTCGTTAATCACTATATCGGATGGGCGACACATGATAAGGTATTAGCTCTGATCTATCTCTCTGCAGTTCTACAGCAAAATTACTTCCAAAACTCAACTCAAAGAAGCAAAAAATGAAAATTGGACAATGTGCATATATTGTTTTCTTGCTAAACATTGTAACAGTTTTACTCTTCATTAACGCTTTGTCGAACACATTTTCTCCCGAATGTAGTATCTGAATTATGCAAATCGAAACAAACTTGTACTCGAAAAAAATTTTTCCTCAAGCGTGCATCGTTTGAGAAAATAAGCAGGAGTCTTTCATGGAGGTTCCTCCAAAACGAATGCTGAAGAGGGCTGCAATTTGCAAACGAGTTATATTCGTGTGTGATGCAACATCCCCTCCTCCAATCCATTAATCTCAGGTATGTGTGCGACTTTATGGAAATGCTTTCCCAAGGCCGCTCGCTTTCTACAGTGAGATAATATTTAACATTCTGGATAACAGAGGAAGATAATTGAAGCTCTGCTACAAAGAGGCGAATCTCGCGGAAGCCTCGTCGTGAAGTCACGGACGGGATTTTCATGTCTCGCGCTCCGGCTGAAGGTCGTGGAAACACAATCGATTCAAAAACAAGAAGCAGTGGAGACGTGTTTTCTGAGGAAAAGACAAAAGACCCACTTCTTTTTTGTGGATGAGGTATCCACTTGATGCTTTCTGAAGGAGAATTCTAGCCCCGTATCTGGGCTCGGTAGCTGTGTGGTTTCTGAGTTTTTTTCTTTTGTTTAATGTTTACATTTTTATGGCTTGCTGGCGTGAAGGATAAGGCGAAGTCCGAATGCTTTGTTTGATATCTGAAGTGACCAAATGTCTCGAGAATCTTTTTTTCTGTTGTTAGCCTGGATATTCAAAAGTTTTTTCTTCAAATATAGATTAATTTGTTCCTGGAATTGCCTGTTTCTGTTCAATGCAACCCGAGTCAAATCCTATTTGTAATACATAACTACGATTAGATGACGGGGTCGACATATTAGCTGGCACCCCACTCATCACATCTATGTCATGTCAACGTGAGACCTATTTTGGAAGCATCAATCCCCTCACACGATACTCTTTAGAAAGACATGATCTAGACTCATCGGTTACGTGTCTGTTACTCTGCCGACGAGGATATTTATGGTCCATTTTTTTATTGTTCTTGTTTTTGATATGGTTTTGATGATTAACCGCGTAGACCATTGTCAATAGCTAATAATGGTTTTTATTAGTCTCAATTTCATGAATGACCTCCAAGGGCTAGTCTTTAATTTTTTATCACTGTATTGTCCAAGCTTAATTCAAATGTGGACAGCATCCTTCATTATTCTAGAGGTCATTACCAGAAAAACAGAACAGAAGGATCCATGATCTTTACATCATAAAATTAAACAGTTTCTAAAATTAACTGTCAACTATAGGTTATTCTATTATCCAAGTTACCACCTCCTTTTTTTCAATATGCAAAATAAACATGGTTAAAATTGAATCATAATAAAATTATTCTTACATGTTGCTGATGTAGTTTTGTGACAATTTTTTACTTTAAGATCTAAAAGTCTTTATCTGTGAAGGATAATAATAATATCACCGTTAGTAATTTTGCCATAAAATAGAATGATTAGATAGGTTAAAATGATCTCTAAAAAGTATATCTGTTTTTAAGGGTTAGCTGTTTATTAAAACTCAATTCAAACTCAGTGGCGAAACAGCCCAGGTGGGCCAAGACCTACTGTGCGCATAAGTTGTTTATTAATGTCGCTAATAAAGCAACGGGATAGTTATTGGCAACGTTGCTTGTCATTTTGAGTCTCGATCTAATAACAAATATAGCTTCTGAGCTGGCAATAGGTTCTCAATTTCCATTCTATTCTAATGTAAGATTTTTAAATCTCAATATATTTAATGTGAATGTGCATGAATGTTTATTAACGTCATACCATAAAGCAACACGAGTGCTGTTGGCTATGAAACCGGTAATATTGAGCCACAGTTAAAGTGACGAGGATAAAATTTGAGCAGGCAACCCCCTACCAACTATAACAACGCAAAAGAAAGAATTTTGAGCCCCGATAAATTTAACATGCGTCAGCCTCTCTGCACAGCAGGTCTTCAGTGGCACTAGGACTCGAACTTATGACAAACCGGCCACGAACTCATGATCACATGTTTGATGTGCATTAGCCTCGCTACACGACGAATCTTTACGCCACTTCCAAATCTAGCTCGGCTGAAACATTGCCGGCTCGAGCTCGAAGTTAGAGATAATAACAGATAGTAATACATAAAATGAAGACATTCTGTATTGTCAATTCATATTCATTGAATGAATTAGGCACAAAAATAGAAGGATTAAAATAATGAATGTGCTTTATCGAGCATTTTAAGTACCTGATTTCAAACTGAAGTTTCTACTTTGCTGTCAAATGCATTGCATATGGTGTGCAAGAGTTTGCTTCTTTTTTACTTTGTTGATATTTTTGCCAGTTAGGTTAAAGCAACGCGCCCTTTCTCCTATATAAAAATACTATAAAATAAAATTCAAAAAGAAAATAGTTAATCACATGTAACAGCAATTTTATCAGAACAAACAGCACGAAGCTGAGTTTTTCTTGACCTACTGAGTAATTGTCATCATCATCGCATCTGGCAAGACAGCCTTTCGTGGGCCAGTGCCTTCCTTTGAAGCTTCTGCCATAATGAGTGGTCAAGGTATCGGATCGTGGCTGGATTGTCACTGAGAATTGTACCGCATGCCACATGTGGCACGCGTGCCATAGGTTGCAGACCCCCTGCTCTAATATATGGTAGTTTAATTTTTATTCCTATATTAACATCGCACTATGAAACTGCGTGAGGACATTGGTGCCGGATCTTATAATTTTCAGCATCGATCGAGTGACAAGGAAGTCACCTGAGCTAGCACTTCCCCTCTCCAAACTACCACATCACACCAAAGGAGGACATTGAGCCTCGACAAATTTAACGTGCATCGGCCCCCTTTATACGGAAGGTCTTCAGTGGCACCAGGATTCTAACCTATGACTCTGCAGCGCCGGTCAAAAGCTCACAATCATGATCATTCGGTTATCGAGTAACAAGGTGTTAATTGTTATACGTTATTAATTAATTAATTTCTTAAAAAAAGGATTCCTTAGAACAATAGTTTACGCACGCGCGCGCGCGATGAAATTAAACCTATTTTAAAATACCTGTAGTAAGAGAGCATTTTCTTTTGTTACATAAAAGTATGCACAGTGTGATAAAATATCAATGCATACGATTATAAACATAAATGCACAAAATATATACCAGAAAGTGATTTTTTTTTATTACATACAATTTTAATTTTTTTGAAAACAACAAATGTATTTATATTATTTAATTTTAATTAATAAGTTTAATACAAAGGATTATAATTTATAATTTTGTTATAAACTGTAATTTACTTTTAATACAAAGGATTATAATTTATAATTTTGTTATAAACTGTAATTTACTAAGTACAGTTACATTTATGGGTTTTGTGGGATATGGAGCAAAAATTTACTAATAAACAAATCTAACGGTTAATTTATAAATAATATAAACACACATTTTATCTCTTTCAGCATCATAATGCAAGAATGCCATAAAAATTAGGCCGTGGTTGCCAAGTGGTTATGGTCACGAGTTCGTGGCTGGCGTGTCATGAGCTTGAGTCTAGAGTCACTGAAGACTTCCCTTGTAGATGCAAGCTAAATCTGTCATGGTGTGGTAGTTTGGAGAGAAAGAGGAGCAGCTCATAGTTGTCATACTCGTCGTTTGACCGTGACTCAAAATTACGAAGTCCGTCGCCAATGGTGCCACTATTTCTGAAAAGTGAAAGGTTAATAAACTCTAACTCAACGAAAAATTAAATTTCGAGTATATAGCGAGATGGAACGAAAAGAATTAAAGCAATGTTTTAATATATAGCTATGTAAGTAAGTACAGGATAGAAAGGTACACGGCTCAAGGTTACTGCGACGTTTCCCGCAACACATGTGTGAATCGGCTTTTTTTGTGGATATGATCACCACGTGCAATGGACATCTGCTCTCTTAAAAAATTGCGCCGTCTTGTCTTGGACATCTCCCCGGCAACATTTGGCATCATGAACCCCCACTCCACCCACGAACCGGATGTAACTCGAGAATAAAGACGCCGACCCCTATCATCCCGGAGACCCTAGAGAGGGCAGAGAGAGAAGACATTTTGAAAATTACGCTGAGAACGGACGGAACCTCCTCCCTCACACACAACAGAACTCTAATGAAATCAACAATATTTTTAACAACTTCATTGTATATACTGTAACTAATAGCTGTGACGTAAATAAACTAAATATTTAAATTAATAAATATCACGCTACCTCTATTTATCTCAAACGTCACTGTTACAAAGGTTAGCGCGATATATTCTCTTTACTTTATCCTTTTTCGATTAAAAGTAATGCTGAAAACATCAACACTTTCATCAGTTTTATAAAGTATTTTCTTAGCAAAATTAAGGTCGTACACCTATCATTGAACTTATTTATATTTTGATAAATTTCTTGTTTGAGATTTTTATGTAAACAGAAATATTAGTTAGCGAAGTAAGATTTACTTGTATTTAAGATTTTATTTTTATTTCCTGTCACAAGTTTTCCTTATTAATCGTCCTTACTATTTTTATTTGTTTATATACGTATATAAATTACTTTCGAGAACGGTACGGTTTCTAAATTTTTTTCTAGTTTCTAGTTCTAATAATTCCACATAAATATTGACCCTCACCACACACAAATAGATTAAATATTTTATATGCATGCATGGCATCATCAATCAAGATTTCATGTAGAATGCTGGTCATATTATTGTTTGTTCCTTTTAAAAAGTTTATTGTACTAAATTTTTTATTGTAAAATGTTTGGATTGGAAATACTACTCTGCTGAAGAGGGAGGGGGAAGGGTTGATGCGAAGGGTATTATGGGATGCAACGGGAATTGACACAGGACCGAGTATCAATGTGGTTATAGTTGAATTCTTCATTCATTTTTGCCCACAGATATCCTTGAACGCTTACGTCGATTCATTCGCCATGCTCCATGATCTGTCAGTAAACAGGAAATTGCGGAATTCTTTTTCAAAGATGATGCTTTCTCTCAGTTGATGGATGTTTCCTCAGATGATGCTCCTTACATGATTTGTCATGTAATCGGTTTTTCTTCCTCCTTCGAGAATTCTCCTTAGAATATTTCTATTACGTCTCTACCAGAATCAAAAAACAGTAATAAACAAAAAAAGGAACGCGTGATTCATTTCACTTCTCGCTGTTTATGATCTGCAACCAAGGCCTCTGTTTGTATTCACTTTCGTTTTGGATTATCAAACTTCCTAGAAAATTTGCTAATATGGGAGCTCGGAAAGGAGTGATTGCGACATTGTTAAATTATATGGAAGGCATTAATTATGGAATGCTTGATAATGCTCCTTGACCACTTCCTGAAGAAATTCACTATTATAAATAGCTAACCGTTACCCTCCTGCTTCACTGGGTATTTCATGACGTTCATGATTATAAGATGTTCATATTCTTTATATATATCCATATATTCAGTTGTGTTGAAAAATATTTTTATAGTTCCCATCTCTTTATTTAAAATGAAGCGGACTAGAATTTCTAAAACTGAAGTAGAATTATCTTTGAAGCTTCCCGAGTGGATTTCTACACAACAAAACAAACATGGTGGTTAAATTTCAAGCCTAAGTCTCTTAATTAAAAAACGGAAATTTGTTTATCAATATTTCCTGCTACCCCTGTTGAGATTTGACCTCCAAAAGACTCATTTTTAGCTGATCTCTATTCAACAAAGGAAAGCACTCTTACCAAATTTAAAGCGTGTGGGTCTAACAGCTAAAAAACACAGGAATTTTTGTCTGTAACACCCCTTCACAACTCTGCCTTTGGTTGTCGATTTTTGCAAAACTGGTTCTCTGCGGATGTTTTCCTGAAAAGAAATTTCAAGTCTGTGAATCTAATAGTTCCGGAGATATTGTGATGAGTGAGTGAGTCGCATTTTCCCTTTATATATATAGTTGAGTAAATATGTTACTTTTGAGCAGTGATGACGAATCTATGACCCGTGGGTCAGTGTCTGACCCACGAAAGCTTTTTAACTAACCCACGATTGCTAGGCAACTACTTGTTTGCTTACGCGGGTTTATTTAAATTTTACTAATTTGTGTGGACAATTTATATTCCATTCGAATTTTTTCAAGCCCATTGACACAAAAGCAATTTAAATGCTGTCTATTACCTTCAGTATGATCATTACAGTTCCAAACACTGTCGTAGCTACTCCATAGTGGACCCTGAATCCAAATTCTTTGGAGTCCCTTTTTGATGGGCTCTCAATATCTTACGGTCTCTTCTTACACATTTTAGGGCCCCTGAAGCTTGAGGGCCCCGTATCATTGATACGGCGCGGTAGCTACACCCTTGGTACCAAAGCTATGCAAATGTATATGAAAGTATGTAGTATTTGAAATAAAGCATAAGTGTTCACAAAATATCAAATAAAGTGTATAAGTTTTCTCACATTTTGTTAGTTGAAAAACAATCGAAAACCAAAGCAAGAAAACATATTTAAAGCACTTTCTTCCGATAAAATGCACTTTAATCAGTTATGTTTGTAGAAAGAGACTTCCATAGCATCCTTTTTTACCCATTTAAAACCAAATGAAAAAAAATTTAAAGATGTTTAACTTTAAAAATACTCAGTTAAAATTTTTTAAACCTAACTCTGGTGCAAATGGGCATTAGTGACCCACGCGCTAGTATAAAAAAAATATGAACAAAATTTGACCCACGTCTCAAAAAAGTTCGCCATCCCTCCTTTAGAGCAGCGATACTCGACCTGCGGCCCACCGAGCCTTTTTAAGTGTCCCGGTCATCGCCCATTACTCTGAAATATTTACTTATTTAAGAACATTGTATTAAAAATTTGGTGGGAAATTCTTTATCAAGAAATCAAATACATAAATTTTGCTTTTTGCTGTCGGTGTCTTACGGGTACGAATTGATATTCTTTTCCTATTTGGAACGTTTACGGTTAGTGATAACATAAAACAGTGGAGTAGCAATTTAATGGGGTGGAACTAATTGTTAACTATCTTTCATATCTTGCAAGCGGAATATATTCGCAGAAAATATATCGTTTCAAGACGATTGGAAGGTTGACTATTTTGTTATGAAAAACAAACATGGATCAGTAATTGTTTGATTTATCACGGAAGTGCTGTATTTAAAAAAATGCCAATAAACACAGGAATCACATTCAATGATACTTTTCTTCGAAGATCTCTTTCAAGAGGTGATAAATAGGCTTTCTTGAATAATCTTTGCAACAGCAACAAAGAGTTTAGTCAGTGGTAGTATCACAGCGGTAACAGACATCCTATGAAATTTGTTATATTATTGGTAATCATATGAAACCGTTTATATATACCGACGCAGAAATTGTGAAGGAGTGTTTTTTAAATACTTCTAATTCAGTGTTAGTGACAAAAATAAAAAAATTAAAAAAAGCGAAACAGAAGTTATAATATTTTAATCAATTTTCCACATTTTAAATTTCTGTTATCTTGATCTTAAAGCATTTCTCCCCCACCCCTCCCCTATTTATCCTCATGTTGCGACCCGCGTGAAATAATTAACATATGTATGCGGCCTGACTGAAAAAAAGTTGAGTGAGTGAGTGAATATTAACGTCACACTATTCAGCTACACGAGGGTTATTGGCGACGGACCACGTTATTTTGAACGATGGTCAAGTAACGTGGACGACACCTGAGCTGGTACCACCCTCTCCTAACTACCACATCACAACAACGGGAGGATGTTTCAGCTCTCGATAGATTTTAGCGTGCATCTTGCCCTACACGGTGGGTCTT
>BMAV01009415.1:158025-172061 GCA_019973955.1 Trichonephila inaurata madagascariensis
AATATTCCCAAAGTATTTTGTCTTGCAGATTTGACTACAAAATGTAATTCAAGATAACACATCCTCTAATTGTGTTAGAGAAATATGCTCAATATTATATAATCCCATTTTTATTTCAGTCAGGAATTTTAAAAATGAAATTTTCTGAAAAAGAAACACTACTTTTTCATAATTTAAGTACTTATCAATATGTTTTCCTCTCTTCATTATGGGGTTGTTGTAGTCAAACGCCCTACAATTGCAATTAGTTTAAATGACTTTTATAAACATAGAGGAAATACTATTTAAAAGGTGAATTTAAAACATGAATAAACCTTCTATGAGAAAGGTAGACCTATTCCTTAAAAATACACCATTGTGTAACATCATTTTACAGGTTTGACTTGATATTAATTTACATCACATTCTGAAACAACACGAGGATTATTGAGGACACCTCGTAATTTTGAACCAAGCTCATGTGACGAGGTCTACACCTGAGTTTGCCCCCTCTCCTCTCCAAACTTTCGCACAATATCAATGGGGACTTCAAGCCTCAACAAGTTTAGCATACATCAGACTGATGGCTGCAGGAATGAACACTTTCGTTCTGGCAGTGGTATTTGCCTTAAGTCCTAAAACTATTCCAGTCACACTAAACTGAGAAATTATGATGGTTGCTCCGTCTTTTGCACAGTGAACTCATTGCTATTGATACAGGCCTTAAAGAGGCACTCTCAATTCTTGGTTCGAACAGCATCTGGATATTATATGACAGCCGTAGTGCCATTCATTATCTTTCTAACTGACATAAGGTGGGTGATAACACAGGAGTGGCTATTTTGGATAAGCTAAAACGTCTTTCATCTTCTCGCGAGATCCATCTACGGTGGGTTCCTTCGCATTTTAACATCGCGGGCAGTGAGATTGCTGACTCCCTAACAAAAGATGGCGCAGCTCAACCCACCAGAAACTGGGTCCCTCTCCACTATTTAGAACTGCACCCCACCTACATCAACAACAAGCAATCAACTGTCCCTCCTGTTCATCACTGGTGCGAGGCTAAACGACCTGGTGGTTATCTTTCCCTTCAACGTATAGCAGGCAGGAACAAACTTTTCTAACTCATTTCCGGAGTGGCCTCCTCCGAACTTTGACTTTTAGGGGTGGAAACAAAGTTTTTCCGACTTGTATTAGGTATTCTGCCTGCCAGGCATCTCCAGAACACACATTCTTGACTGCCTGGGGCTTTCAAAACAAGATCTTTATGAAGACTCTCTAATGGTGATGGACTTTTTCAGAGTGAATGAGATCATGGACTTGGTCTAGCTTGGCTAGACATGGAGACAACAACAACAGCATGCATCAGTCCTTCTACACAGAGGAACTTCAGCAGCACTGTGTTTCGTATCCGGGACTCGACAACGGTGGCCACGAGTTCACGACCATGGCCACTCGGTTAACGCAGCTTTGTGTTAAATGAGACTAATTCAATGCGAAGACAGGGATTCATTTCTAAAAAAGTTCGCGTGTAGTGCCGCTGAAGATCCGCCGTGCAGAGGGGTCGATGCACGTTAAGTATGCCGAGGCTCAAACGTCCTCCCAATGGTGTGGTGTGGAAGTTAGGAGAGGTGGTGCCAGCTCATGTGTCATCCTCGTATCTTGATTGAGTTTCAAAAATATGACATCAGTCGCAAACTTCCCTCATGAAGCTTAATAGTGCGACGTAATATATAACTGTCACTCATTCACTCAGTTCTAAAAAGAAAACTCCTTTTTATAGAGTAACATTTTGATCACTTTTTCTATTAAATAACTATATGCCCCCGATGAAAAACATTTCGTTACAAACTTAAATAAAATTCGTTATGATATAAAACAAAAAGATCACATGATTTCAAGCTTCATAATTAAAATTAAAAATCGAAAATAAATACAAGTTGTGTTCACAAATTTACTCCTCAAAATTACTTATTGTAGTTAGTATAGAGAAGGTTTGAAAAGAGAAATTTCCTTTTTAGCAAGAATCGTTACTTTTCATTCAGCATTGTTATAGGCAAAGTTTTTAGTCAATTTATGTTGCATTCACGAACACACACATGCGGACAGAAAAAAATCAGATAGAATAATTTACCCTCATCTTGTTGTTAAGAATATAAAGCACTTGTTCGAAGCTACCCCTCTCACTAAAATGAGCAAATTAACGAAAATATATTTTTTTTTCTGCATCGAAATGGGGTACGACTTAAAAATAACCACACACACACAAAATGAAATTTTTTTTATGACTTTTCTAACTTATTGAATTTATATAAACCGAAATATAAACGTACTGCTTATATACAAGAATAACCAATCTGACGAGACAATAAATATGCGAAAAAAAGAACTACAAATAAGTATTTGTGAATAAGTAAATGTACTCTAACTGTAAAATTGTAGGAAATTTTGTCGTGTGCATTAAAACTTCCGCGTTGTTCCATTCGCGTTGTCGCTAAAGCGCGTTTCGGAGGAGGTTTATTCACTTAAATATTATTTGTAGAATTTATTCATAGTAAAAAGCGTCGATGTAAACTTTGAAAAACGTTAAAAATATAACGCCGAACACACACAATTTCTCAAGTTAAACAAAACGTTTCAATGACACTTTTTAACCTTTTAAAATTCCATTCATAAAAATTTCTTTTTCTTATTTTTATAATTTCTATATACAACAAGTATTATGAAATCATAAAAATTGAACGCTGTATAATATTTACAAAATTGAAAAGTAAAAGATTGTCATCTAAATCGTCTTAAGCTCTTGTAATTTAGTAATTCCCACTTTTTTATATTCTAAACATCCCTTAAAACTAACAACTGAAGTGTTCATAAATATTTCACACACAAAGACCTGCTCTACATAGAAACTGATACTTGTTAAATCTGCACGATTTCATAGTTTCCCTCTTGTTTAACGGAGATGTGTAGAGTATAAGCACACTCAAGTTCTCGACCTCGTCCTTTGACCGGAATTAAGAATTTTGGATCGTGTTTATTGTATTTAGTGGATTTGATTTGATTTTTTTTTAAATTTCCGTAGCACTGTTAAGCAGCTCGATGGGTATTGTCAATGGACCTCGTAATTTTGAACCATAGTCAAGTGACACGGACGACACCTGAGCTGACAACACTTTCTCCAAAATTCCCCACCATACCAACGGGTTGACTTCGAAAGCCTCGATAGATTCAACATTCATCAAACCTTCTATACGATGTAGACCCTTCTATACGATCAGGCTCAAGGTTTTAAATCCTGGTAAAACACCAATCCGCAGCCCATTAGAAATGTAAAAGGTTTCAAATCCACGACTCAACTAGTTCGACCACGAGTTCGCGGCCACGACTACAAGGCTATCGTGGCCACGAATATTATGTGGGACAGAAATAGACTGTTGAACATATTTATTATAACAAGCAAAACTTTATACACGGGAATAAAACTATTTATTTATCCATAACCAACATATTCACGATAACTTATTGATCATGGTTGCCGGTGTGTCATAAGTTCGAGCTCTTGTGCCACTGAAGACCAACCGTGTAGAGGAGCTGATACACAGTTAATCTTTCCTGGTTCATAGTCCTCCCATTGGTGTGGTATGGAAGTTCGGAGAGGGTGGGGTGCCAGCTCAAATGTTGCCCTTGTCACTTTACTAAGGTTCAAAATGACTAGGTAAATCGCCAATAGCCTTCGTGTTGTTTTATAGTATACGACGTTAATAAACACTCACTTATTTCATATTCAACATCATCATTCATATCAACAATCATCATTTCATATCATCAATCATCATTTCATATCATCAATCATCATTTCATATCATCAATCAACATTTTTTCTAAAGAAAATATTAATATGAATATCTTTCCGGTGATGAAATGTGGAGCCTTTTCACATAAGCACATTATACTACATTTATAATTATTGAATTACAAGTATTTTTTCAACGCAATATAAAAAAATTTCCCAAGAAAAGCTTTACAAAAAATTCTATTATACTCCAGATTTAAAGTTGTTGATCTAAAAGACTAATTCTTAGTGCCATTTTTAATAAACTATTTGGAAACAAAGAAAGATTCTGAAACCTTTCATAAGTATAGGAAGTCTAATTTCACAGCAGGTTAAATTTATTATTATTATTTTTAGATTTAAGCCGGCAGGGTGGCGGGGTTGGTTTGTTGTTGGCCTTCTGTACCCAAGGTTGCGGGTTCGATCCCAGCCCAAGTCGGTGGATTTTCATGATGCAAAAAATCGACAGCAGCCATGTCGTAGGATTATACGACATGTAAAAGATCACCAGAGTGTCTGTTTGGCTAGGACGCTCTCGGTAAAATTAAATCCTGGTACAAGTTCGCATCGTCAGATCCCAGGTCCCTTTTCTCCCTCTAGGGAAGAAACTGGGCGTCAAAATTACTTGCGGCTATTGGTATCCGCCTACAGAGCGCCGCACTAAAAAGTGATACCAGCTTTTGGATGTACTAGGTCTGCAATGGTTAATGACCAATTCGCAGCCCATTAGAAATAAAAAAAAATTAGATTTAATTAATAGTTGCTTAAAAATGTTATTTTCATTTTAAAGCAAGGTTCTTTTTTGCTTTTGCTTTTGTTTATTACTGTGATTGAATACCAGTTAAATGCTAAATTATTATTATTTGTTTGTAACAAATTTTGTTTTGCACATAGTTACATCAAAACATGTACTGTGTTGCATCACTTCATTTTAGCCTATTGTATAATTCTGTTTATTCTCTTAGTGATTTAAAAACGGGGTTTGAAAATTTTTCGCTAATGGTGTGAGCCCTATTTATTTTTTATATTATCTTTGTCTTATTGAAATACAAATCTTAACTCCTTGCGAAATCTTAAGAATTAGTAAGGTCATCATTGTATTATTCTCTTAACGTGCGCGATCGATTTATTTCGATCACTCTAAATCGACCAAACTGTGCACTATCGAGATAATTCGAGCGAAGTTGTCTTTTATGCTGTTGTTATTTTCACACTCGATTATAAGCGAGCTAAATCTGCACTCGTGAGACTGACTGCGATTTTTGTCGTCTTTATTTCAGATTTGACCTGATCTGTCGTCTTAAATTTAGATAAAAAAATTTATAGTAAATTTAAAAAATATTATTAAAAAGTATTCTTTTATTTGCTAGACATCATCTTTTGGAACGCATTTCTCTTATCTAAATAAAAAAAAAATTGAGAATTAGTAGAAAAACCTGTACGAGAAGTTATCATAGCGCTACAAATATAAAAAAAATCTTCTGAAATTCGGCGAACGGAACGTCATTTTCCCACACACGCACAGTTTTGTTCAACCAACATAAACAAAAATAATTTCCTACAGGATATTGCACTGCGTGTTGAGCTCAAAGGGATAGCGTGAGTGAATATTAACGTCGCACTGTTCAGCTACACGAGGGCTTTTGGCGACGGACCACGTCATTTTGAACCATGGTCAAGTAACGTGGACGACACCTGAGCTGGCAACCCCCTCTCCTAACTATCACACCAACGGGAATGTTTGAGCTCTCTACAGATTTAACGTGCATCGCGCCCCTACACGGCGGGTCTTTAGTCGTACTGGGCTTGAACTCGTAACAAAGCCAGCCTCGATCCGATACCTAGACCACTCGGCTACTGCGGCCTCAAAGGGATATAGCACAGGAAAAGAAAGAGTCATAATACATATAATAATGTTGGATTATGTGCTGCATCTTGCTTTCAAGTATATCAGACAAAAGAATAGTTTGAATAATTTTTTAAAATAAATACTATTGTTGTTTCTGTTGAAAAAGTATAAACAAATACTTTTACTGATAAAAAATATGGTTTTTTCATAAAGGCTATAATCCAAGAAAAACTATAATAAAATTCGATATACGTGCAAGATTGCAATATACGGCTCTTATCTGCTATGTGGATCAAAATCCAAAAAATTAAAATAAATGTTTTCATTGCTTTGTATTTTTTTTAAAAAAAACTTTTGGCCAAAACAAGTTCTAAAATGTGTTTTCTTAAATAAAAAATTTACTCCTTTTGTCGTGTCTTTTTCAAAATAAGTGCGTCAAGGGGTTAATTTTTCTGAATGATATAAACAGTATTTCACAGAGCATAAAAGGTTTGCCTTCTTAGCTACTATAAAACGATATTATTTTAAAAACATTGTGCATTTCGTTCAAACGAAAAATATTTCCGAACAATCTCTTTGTGTGCGAGTTTCGAAACATGTTTAATTCACGCGTTAGCAGAAAATAATTGCGTAAAAAAATTCTACGCTAAAAGCCAGCATCCAGTCGATTCGAACGACACCAGCATTGAATTTTACGACGAATCTTTCGAAATCTTCGAAGAAACTGCGACGGTTGACACTCGTTTCCCAACGGCGACGCGAAAAACGACGCACACACCAGAAAAGGGCAAAGTTCGCGTAAAAACAGACCGTGGCTATATAAGTTCTTAATCGAAGGAATCCGAAAAGATATTAAAAGATTCGAAATAGTCAATCGGAATGCGGAATTGACTGATCTCTTCTGGTAATGAAGTTCAAACGAAAGAGAAAATGCCACCGCTGTTCGTTCTGCGCTGGATAAACTGTTCCACTGAACGTCTTGACTCCGATTCTAGAGCTGCAAGAAGGAAGAACGAAATAATAATAATAATAATCGAACACATTTCCAGGTTACAACAGAAGCACTGTTTCATTTAATGATGACGATTCGAACGGATAAAAAAGAAGTACGGGGTGCAAATGGAACGCCTGACCCCGAAGTCATGCGGAATTCTTTTCCGGAACCCAGAAAGAAAGAAGTCTGGGTATTCTTTTTCTTCGCGCGGGAATACGGTCTCGAGCGCGTAATTTACGTTCGTTGCGACCGCCAGGGAAACAAAAAGGTCCGCCCCGGCGCTTGGGGCGGCGCCTGGTGAGAGCAATGCCCTAAAGTGGAACCATTAACCCGCTTCTGCTATTTCCTGCACCCTTTGGTCCGATTTGGTTCTTGCAATAGTTGAAATTCGGGAATTTGGCAAAGGCATTTATTTGCTAACTCTTTTGTCTTCAATCTTCGTTCCATAAGCGAGTTGTATTTTGAAATAGAAAATGGAATGGAATAAAGCTATGCGAAGAATGCGTTCTTCCGTAGAGGCTGGTCATTTAAAAAAATGTATTATGACTTCTATTGCATTGAAATAAATGTGTAATCATTTTTAAGAGGTGTTTTAGTTTCGCAGGGATTCGATACTTTTTTTCTAAATTTTATGCTCTCGTCAACACCTGCATTCATCGGAATTTCATTTTATTTTGATTCAAAATTACAAAGTATTTGGATTATTTCTCGTTGAGCATGTGTGTGGTTGTGTATGATTATGTATATGTGGTTTTACATGTGTGTGAATGTAAATGTGTAAGCATATATCTGTGTTTGTATGTGTGAATATAGGTGTGTGTGTGTAAAACTATATAAGTGTGTTCTTGTGTGTATGTAAATGAGTAAGTATATATATGTGTGTTTGTATGTGTGAATATAAGAGTGTGTATAACTATATACTACGTGTGTTATTGAGTTCCTGTGTGTCTATATTTTCGTGTGTATATATGTTTGTGTATATATATATATGCTCGTGTCTGAATGTACAGTCAGTTACAAAAGTCTACATACACCTATCAAAATAGGGTTATCTCTATAACTGATTAAGTTTCAATTTGAAAAATTATATCGATCTTTCAATTTCAGCAAAAAAATATGCTCTTTTCACAATAAAAAAGTTCAGAAATAATAATTACTGGGAAATTTTGTGAAATGTGTAGCGATTGTCACGTCACAAAAGTCTGCATACACTCGATTGGCTGATAATAAGAATTTTGCATACAAGTTTTTTTTCGAACATCACCTTAGTTTGAGGTGACACGTACTGTTCTATATTCTAATCTTCATTTTCCGCGATTTTTCAACATTGTAACTTCAACAAAATGATCCAGAGAAAGGAAATATCTTTAGAACTTCGAAATCTGATCGTAAACCTGAAAGGTGAAAAGAAATCTTATTCCGAAATTGCCAAAATTGTAAAAAAACCTCGGTCAACTGTGCAAACAATCTATAGAAATTACGTTATGTGTGGAAATGTGTTCAACAAATCTCGATGTGGTCGTCCACACAAGCTTAGTGATCGTGATGCAAGAGCCATAGTAAGAAAAGTGAAAAAAAATCCGAAAATTAGTGCTCCAAAATTAGCGGATCAAATTGCAACAGCAAGTGGAAAGAAAGTACATCCAGAGACTGTTCGTAGAATTCTTCGATCAGGCGGTTACAATGGCAGAGTTTCCAGAAAGAAACCGTTCATCTCATCTGTGAACCAACAGAAGAGACTTGATTTTGCTTCTCCACACGTTGACAAGGATTTTGACTTTTGGAAAACAGTTGTATTCACCGATGAGAGCAAATTCAACGTGTTTGGAAGTGATGGCCGCTGAAAAGTCTGGAGAAAAAAAAACACAGCAATGAACCCCGAGAATTTGACTCCAACTGTGTAACACGGCGGAGGTAGTGTAATGGTTTGGGGCGCAATGGCGGCAACTGGAGTGGGCAATTTGGTGTTCATCGATGGCAACATGAATAAATTTGGATACTTAAAGATTCTGCAAAGCAATCTACACCCATCAGTCCAAAAATTGGGACTTGGGAGCAACTTTGTCTTCCAACAAGACAACGATCCGAAGCACACAGCTAAGGTTGTTAAAGAATGGTTGCTCTACCGCACGCCTAAACAACTGCATTCACCGCCACAGTCGCCGAACCTTAATCCCATCGAACACTTCTGGGAGGAAGTCAATAGAAGAGTTCGGCAACAAGCAATAACTAGCAAGGAAACTCTGAGGAAGGCCATAGAACATGCCTGGGCCCAAATTTCTCTTAGAAGACGAAGATTCTTGTTATGTCAATGCCAAACCGAGAGAGAGAGAGAATGCAGGCAGTTATTTTTTCAAAGGGAGGTCCTACAAAATATTAACATTACATTTTTGCTTATTAATTATTGAAAATTGTGTTGTTCTGTCCCTGTATGTAGACTTTCGTGACTATATAATTTCATATTTTGTTTATTTTTGATATATTTTAGTGAATATGTTCATAATTTTCTTTATTAGATATGAATTATTGTCTAAGATAATTACGAAAATAAAGTTGTATTTTCGAAAATATAAGTATCGTGCTAGATCTGTGTGTATTGGGGGGTGTATGTAGACTTTTGTGATTGACTGTATATATATGTTTGTGTGTGAATATACGTCTATGTGTGTACGTATATATGTGCACGTATATATATGCATGTGTGTATTATACACTATATATATGTTTGAACTTAAAAATATATAAAATCAATACAATTTTAATATAATAGAGATGCCTTTACAACTATAAGATTATAATTTGTTTTTATACCTTACGCAAAATTTTGTTTAGAAAATATGAACATCACGCAGTAAAGCCCAATAAATTAAATAATACACTTATAAAAGTAAAATTTCTACATAAAGATTATATTTAAAATTTAAGAATAAATTTCTTCTCCACAAAATGTGAAAAATTTCATGCACAAAATACATTTCACTTAGAATAAGCTATAATTTTGTCAAATACTTTAAATAATACTCAAATCTATTAAATACTAAAATAGAAAATATATAACGTTTTCTTCTAGTATTTCATTGATACTAGACCTAAAATAAATTAATAAACCTTAGAAATAGTATTTTAATTTAATAGTTTCTTGTTTTAAATTCTTTCATAAATAAATTTCAGTTTAAAAATTGATGTCGAATCTCTCTCCCTCTCATCGACTTCTGCAATTCCTGTTAAAACTTTGACATCCGTGGAAGGCATTTTGAAAGATAAAACAGACGCTACAAAGTAAGTCCATTATCAAAACAAAGAGGAAATATCAACAAAATAAAACAAGTTTTCATTCTTTCCATTCGAATTTAACTACTTTTGACCTCAAAAGGCGTGATTATATCTTGTCGAGAAAAATGGCTGTCAAAAGTTTTGCATTGTGTAAAACTGCCAAGCGAATGGTTTGTCAGATGTATAAAATAGCTTCTTCTAGTTAAATGCTTCTGGTTCACGGTCCAGTCGGTTAAATAAAAATATAACAAACAGGAAAATTTGATTTGTGTGCAAACTTTATCATGGTCCAGTGGGTTAGGGCATTTCTCAGGAATGAAGATTTGAACAAGAAATGCTGACCTCAACGGTTTTGAATTGGCTGTTTTACAATACGATGGATAAACATGCAATTTGATTTATTAGCAGCATTTCTATTTTCTTTCTTTTCGTACAGGACGTCAGAGCCATTTAAATTCAAAATTTAGTGTTTATCCATTGGCCTAACAATATTTTCCTCTAAACTATCTCAAAGTGTTGTAGCAATATTTCAATGCTCATAAATTTTAATTTTGCTTAATCCTTTATCTACTGAATTATGATTTACTGCAGTTTTTTTCATGTAATATATTTTTTTTGAATCACTACATTAAAAATTAAGGGATATACATAAACAAAATACTCAACTTTGCAAAATTTAATCCATTAGAGCTAATTAATTAAAGATATTCCACTGTAAAATTAATTATATACACCGTTCACTTAAAATAAATAGTCAAATCGTTTTCTAAGGTCTTCATTAACATACAAAAAACATAAGACACTTAAATTTTGACATTAGCTATTTTTTCGGTACAAAAATTATAATATTTGCAATCCGATCAAAATGTCAGCTGAAAACGCAATTTCTGTAATTCGCCTTCCCTGCTAAATTACTCATGATAGAACCTGTGCTGCCATATATCTTGGAAGAGAGTGGGTTGAAAAAAATATTCCTACTAAGTATTGTCAGAGTATTCATAAAAATGGTTATTCTAAGTAATTTTAAAGGGAGTGGTACTTATAAGTACCGTTGGTAGATAAAGGGTCAAAGTGTAAAGATTTGAAGTTAATAATGAATCGATCCTGATGTAATCGCAACTGTCGGGTATAATCTTGGCAATAGATTTCCAAGACTGCGATGTGGCTTCTGTGATCACGAAGTCGTAGCCGGAGATCACGGGTTCGAGTCCTGGTGCTACTGAAGACCTGCTGTGTAGAGGAGCACAATGCACGTTAAATATGTCAAGGTTCAATGTCCCAGGTGTGTGCGTAGTTATGAGAAGAGATGTCGCCTTCGTCCCATGATCATGGTTCAAAATTACAAAGTCCGTCGCCAATAGCTCTCGTGTTGCTTTATAGGGAGACGTTTATATACTCTCACTCTCCAAGACCGCCGTAGCAACGGGTTCGCAACTAAGAGGGAGTGGGTTTGTATCTCGGTGTTTTCCCAAAATCTCATCAAGTAGCAGGTAAGAGTGAATATTAACGTCGCACTGTTCAGCTAGAGGGCTTTTGGCGACGGACCTCGTCATTTTGAGCCATGGCTAAGGGATGAGGACGACACCTGAGCTGACACCCCTTCTCTCCTAACTACCACACCAACGGGAGGTTCGCTACCCTACACGGCGGGTCTTCAGTAGAACTAGGCTCGAACTCATGGCATGCCTGCCACGAGTCCGTTACCTTGGTCTTTAGGCTACCACGGCCACCAAGTAGCTGGTAAAATGCCTCACATTAGCAAGAGGTGACAGTTGAAATAGCAGGAATTACGACATTTGATGGTGGTCTGAAATGGTGTCGCTGATTGATTTCGTATTTTACGGAAATAAAAAAATATTTCTTATTGCGTGAGTAACTCTAAAATCCATAGCAGATAATAGCAACCAATGAAATCGTATGGACGAAAATTTTTTCCATACACATATGGCCTGTTTCATTTTTACTGTGCATACATTTTGTAACATATACATATTTGCTGAAATAAGTGGCTTTGCGAGGGAATTGAAGAGAGATTTTTTGTAGAAAATATTCATTCTTGGTGATCAAGATATATAGATTTCAGATTTTTTTGTCCAATTTTCATTATTAATCAATAAATAAAAAGCATTCTAATTGTACGGTACAGAACAATTGAAATAACTTTTTTCACTAATTGTTATTTAATTTGGATTGAACAAGGGAAATATTTAACTCTTCCATTGTGATCTAATATTATATAGATTTCAGTAAAGTAAAAAAAACATTAATAACAACATTGAATAAAAATAAAGTAGTGAAAATTTATTGGTATAAATTTACCAAAATCGTTTGATTCAATAACAAGAAGAAAGTGAAATGAATAAAATAACTAGTTGATACTCTCTTCCAAACAAAATTAGCGGCTTTTCAATCGTTTTGAAGAGTTCTCTGATTTTCGTCGCAACTTGAATTCCCATTTACATACAGATTAAGGTATTACATCGAGCAATAAAGAAAAGAACAAATATTTCCTTCTCTTAAGTTTTACTTTAAACTAATAACACCTTTGAGAGAAAAAAAAAAGCTTCCCTGTTTCAATCAATTTTTGAGAATAAGGTTCTTATTACAGTTGAAAATAAGTGTAAACTGTCAGCAAGTGAGAAAAAATAACACATCAGCTCATATGTTCACCTATAAGTTTATCATTTCATTTTTACTTTTTTTTGTGATCGTAAAAAAAAGGAAACGAATATCTGGGATTTGTAAAAAGTATATATTCTGCAATTGAAATATGATAGTTTAGTTTCTATATATAAGAGAGTTGCCGCTACGCTCAACACATTTCAATCTAATAAATAATAATATTAATTATATTGAGATCTTTATAAGTTTTGATTGCCAGCTCCCCCACCCACACACAAATTAAGAGAGAATTCCAAATTTTGAAAAAATATTCAGTTTACCGAATTATATTTAAGTGAAAGGGGCATAAATTATTTAAAAATTTTTAAAGTATAAGAAGATAGTGAACGTCAGCAACATTTCATTTTTAAGTTAGTGAATAATTTCACAACGAATATCTTCATAATTCATGCAAAAAGTGTTGACAATTCAAGAGTTTTCTTAATCCTTTTTTAGATAGCGCAAATTTCTTTGGATTTGATGTATTCACTATCAGAGGTTCAAATCATACAAAATAAGCTTTTAAAATGCAAATATTATTTAATAGCTGATAATATACGCATCTAAATAAATATGCTAGTTAACTCATCGAAATTCATCAAAAGAAGCTCATACACTGCCGGACGTTTAAGTTGCAATTCCAGGGGGGAAGAACGAAAAAACAAAACCTATTGTAATTACACAGTATATAGTAGGAAGAAAACACGATTAAATTTGAAAACAATTTGAAGGTATGTAGAGTTCAAAATTAATTCACACAGTCGCGCAGTCTTTGGTAACTACAATAAAATAACTCTAGTCTCAGTGGCGTAACGTACACCCGCCACAGCCACCGCATCGTGGGGGATCCCAGATTCTAGGGGTTCCAAAGCCTGACTGCTGCCAACCCTTTGTAAAATCCAACTTCGGGGCCCAAAACCTGACTTTGCCGGGAGCACAAATGTTCTCCGTTACGCCACTGTCCAGCCCAGTTAGGAATCAAATCAAACACTGATTCAGTTAGGATGATAGAAACGGACAAGTTACTTCATGCTGCTCCACATTTATGCCACGTTTCCTCAATCGCGTAGAGACTCGAGAGCAGTGGCTGCCCAGTTGAAACCCATGACCAGATAGATATTTTCAGTGATTAAGAGACCTAGAGAACATACCGCCCAGAAGAACAGTCGAACACACTCTGTGAATAGGTGGGTCAGTAAACGGCGGGCAGCATGAGCCCCCCATTACGTTAACTTATTCAAAGATAAAATCTTTGCGGTCTCAAAGATCGGGCAGGGCCACTGGACTTAAGTACTGAGAAATATGACCTAAGTTTTTTAAATTACCGATGGCGTGAGTGAGTGAATATTAACGTCGCACTGTTCATAAACACGAGGGCTTTTGGCGACGGACCTCGTCATTTTGAACTATGGTCAAGTGACGTGGATGACACCTGAGCTGGCACCCCC
>BMAV01009415.1:185100-203646 GCA_019973955.1 Trichonephila inaurata madagascariensis
GTGCATCACTCCCCGCGACCATTAACGTTAGTATCCAGTGCACACCTCATCCCGGGCTTTCTCGCTTTAAATATTAAAAAAAATAACAATTGTTATTCATTAGAATTTTATATTCTTTTTTATTACTTAACATTTATTCTAAATGCTAATTCTGCGAGGCTTAAAATTATAGTTCATTCAAAACCGTTTATAATATAAGTATTCATTTCAATAAATCATTTTACATTTTTGTATACATTGTCATGCACTTGGTTTTACTCTTCTTACAATTAAGCTATTATATCAAGAATAATGTATTATCATTTTTTAAAAAAATAAACTCGTGTTATAAAAGTGGGTACTTCAGCCAGTATAAGAACAAGTTTAATAATTATCAGTGACTTCCATGGGCTTGTCTTGCAGAGCAAAGTTTTTCAAAGGAAGGCTAAAAATTAGAAATTGACACTCAGAGTTATTTTTTTTTGATATTTAGCTCAGATCTATATTTTGTCTTAAAGTAGCCATCGCAGAAAATCCGGATTCACAAAGGTATGCTGTTTAAAATGGTAATAGTATACGAAATGCTTTTGTTTTCAGTGCAGAAAATTCAGCATCCACCTCTATCCAGAATTCAAAGAGTGATTTATTACAAAATTGCCCTATTATTTCGTCACTGGATGTGAAATCTATGAAGATCTCATTTTGGCAGTTGAGAGCCCTTCTGAAGTACTTTGAAATGGATCCCTAACCCATTCGTAACTTGCTATCAATTTGCCCTCGTCTGTGTACTTGTTGATGCTTTATTATTGTCGAATGCTCTCTGCGATTTAAAAATATATCTATGATTTTGTTTTAATCCACTGCCGTAAATACTTAATACCGTGAATTATAATTAACGCGTGAATTATGAAATGTACATTCAAGAAAGATTCGGTAGCTAATCGATTCGGTCAAGACTGACTAGAATTGTACGAAGTACAGCATTTTTACATGTTTTGTGTAGACGTCTGTTAGGTTGTCTAGACTCACATGTACGTTCGCGAGGATGCCAGATGTAATGGATATGATAAAGAACAACATAGATTAGGCTATTTTTTAATGACATGTGTACTTTTAGAAATGGATCTTGAAGGAAATAAATCTTTAATTAAATATTATTTCTCAATCTGTTTCAATTTAAAAATTACAGAGAAAAATAAAATAATTAACCTATTACTTAAAAGTAATTTACTTAAAATATATATTACTTAAGAGTAACATATATAAAAAAATTTAATACTTATCTTATTAATACTGAATTAAGAACAAGTTTAATAAGTATTAGCGACTTCCATGGGCTTGTCTTGCAGAGCAAAGATTTTTAGAAATTGACCCTCTGAGTTCTTTTTCTATATTTAGCTGATATCTATATTTTGTGTTCTAAGCAGCCACCGCATTTTGCAATATGTTCCAATTTAAAAATCAGAGAAAGGAAAAATAACATAATAATTATCCTATTAATTTTTTTTGATTAAAAGTAACATATACAAAATTTAATACTTATGTTATTAATTTGTACGGTTTATAATTAAGATCGTGTATTGTTGCTTTAGCGTCAAAGGGCATTATTATTGCATTCAGTAATTTATTAATGTATAAGGGGGGCGCGATAAAAACTGTGATTGAAAAGGGGGGCGCCAGTATTGAAAGTTTGAGAAACACTGCTATAAGATGATGGTAGTTATAAAGAGTTGTAAAGTAATATAAAAAATGAACTGACAAGTAATAATTAGCAGACTTCAGGAAAACCATCCGTTGGTACAAAACAATTGCTCTATACTTCGAAAAAAGTCTTCCTACAGAATGCATACATGCTATATAACCGAAGAAATCGATGGAATAAAAAGATGAGGATTGATTGATTATTAACATCGCACTGTTTAGCTACACGAGGGCTTTTGGTGACGGACCACGTAATTTTGAACCATGATCAAGTGACGTGGATGACACCTGAGCTGGCACCCCCTCTCCTAACTACCACACCACACCAACGGGAGGACGTTTCAGCTCTCGACAGATTTAACGTGCATCGCTGCCCTACACGGCGGGTCTTTAGTGGTAATGGGCTCGAACTCGTGACAAGGTAAGCCACGGTCCGATACCTATACCATTCGGCTACCGCTGCCACAAAAAGATGAGAAAACGGCAATTGATGGAATCAGTTATGCATTTATTTGATGTCGACGGCAGAAATTTAGGAGAAAGCAACAACTATAATATAATTGATTTTCATTACTCAAAGCATCTTCCTCCCACAGATAAAAAAGGATACCTATCAAGCCATGTCTAATGTGTACAAAGCAACACAAAAAAAGTAAAAATACTGGATATTTTTGTCTAGTGTGTCACAACAACCCTGCGCTTTGTGTTAATCCTTGTTTTAAACACAGCAATAACAAAATATTTTTTTAATTTTTGGAATGCATCCATTTTTTTAATAATTATTATGTTATAACTTAATCGTATAAGTTATAACTTTAATAATAAAAATTGATAATTAATATATTTTTTGTGCTACATAAATTTTTCATTCATCCTTTAATAATTTCTAGCTCAAATCGAGATATGTAATGAATATAAAATTGCATGAAATATCTCGTAGCCGGCAGTTTGGTATAAAGACACGCTTACTACAAGAAATCCCGTAGTTGGCAGTAAATCGGATTGATTTTAATTTCCGTCACTTTGTTAATCAAAACGAGGCCTATATTGTCGATGGACTACATAATTTTAAACTTTAGTCAATTGACGAGTGTGACGTTTGAGCTGGCACCATCTTCTCCAAACTTCACACAACACCAACGGGATGGATATTGTGAGCCATGACAGTTTTAACCCTCTGGCCGGAACATCTTTTTCGCCGCACTGAGGAACATCCGTCTGACAGAAGGGTACGTAATATTTTTTTCGAATTTTATTACCTTAAGGACTGTTTTAAGCGTCCTTATAGCTCATGAAATTGAGTATGGCTCAAATGCGATGCATGGGGTTAAATCAAGCATGACAATATATTGTTATCGCTAGAATTGTGACTAGTATTTTTATAAAAAACTGATTAAAAATTATTTATATTCATGTAAAAGTAATTAAAAATGATAACCAACACACAAAAAACTATAGGTATATCCGTCTGATAAACGGTGATGGATAAGAAAAGTCACACATATCGTGAGTTGAAAAAAATCGCTATGTACCACCATGAAGATGTACCTCCATGAAGATGTACCATGTACCGCCATGTACTGAAGATATCAAGAGAGCCCACCCCAAAAATCACACCACAGCGTTATCTACAGGTATCAAAGAAAATAATCCCCGTCTGAGAGACGGATGCTCCGGTCAGAGAGTTAATATTTTAACTCTACACGACTAGCCATCAGTGTTACTAGGATTCGAACCTGTGACCACCGGTCAAGAGTTTGGGACTATGATCAGACAGCTACGGTGACCACATTACATGACCCGAAACGATTTATGCAGAAAGAAGATGGGATAATTGCTGTAAAAGATCTTGGGGTATTGAAATAGAAGGTAGCCGAAAGAATATATATTCTAACATTAATTGTTGAGTTATCCTTATAAAACTTTAATAGAAATGTTTGAATTGCACGTTTTAAATTTTGAGGCAGTCATTTTTTTGCCTCCTTATCCTTGAAACTTTTCGGGATTCTTTTATTGCGTGATCTGAACAGTAAAACAGTTATTAACACTGCTATAAATCTGTATTTATCACTTTCATTCCGATGAAAATTTTTATACTTAAGAAAAATATATTGCTATTAAATCTGTAAAAATTCGATCCCGCTTAACATTAAACCTTTGAGTTGAAAAAGTCTCATATCATTTTAAATTTGATATTTTTTTCTTGCTAATTGCTTTAACAAAATCAAGACAATAGCCTCTTTTGGATGAACCTGTTTTTTTACAGCCTTTTTTTTTACCCTTTTGAAAAAATCTGATAGTGTCTTGGGACTTAAAACTCAACTCTTGGTTAGAAATTAATAGGTTTTAAACTCGGTCATTCAATTTGCACCTCATAATTTTATAACAATTACTTTCCTTTTAGAAATCCTGGAGCCAATACTTGCTTGAGAAGAAAGATTCTTTTTTTATAGTTGTAGACTCGAGGAACCAAGAGTTCGTTGCCCTGATGTGGTAGGTCTGGAAAAACATCATGAGGTTAAAAAAAAATGTTATTTTTCCTTTATTTAAACTAAATGTGCGTGGTTTTCATTCTTCCATCATTAGAGAAGTGGAAATATTCACAAGACGTCATGAAATACTACAATCAACAACAAACTGCTCATCACTTTGTTCCGGTAAGTCTTTCAGTTAAAATGTTGCCAATCCCTGGAATAATATCTTCGATTTGCGAATCATTATTAAAAATTAATTCGATTCATTTTTATGTATCAAAATGCAAGTTGATGCGTAATTTGAGAGGAAAAAATATATATATATTCGTTTGTTTTTAATGGATAACACAGTGTATATATATATATATATATTACAAATCTTTTTACCTTTGAATTTTTGAATAAAAAAATGCTCTACAAGATATTAAAAAGCATATGAAAAACTTATTTTTAAAATGTCGATCCATTTTTCTGCTTATCTTTTCAGCTTGATGTTATATAATCTTCAAATGTCTCCTTACAGAAAAATATGAATTGTTAGTTCATGTTTGAGCCGCAAAAAACCGACTTTAAATCGAATATAGAAAAATAGGAAATAAATTCTAATCGCAACCCTGGGGATTCCAATTTCGTAATTTGTAAATGTACTTCTAAAGGTGCAATTTAAATATATATTTTCAACGAATGATTTTCACAAATTACATGTTGGTTTTATTATAATTGGTAGTATTGTTCCCACGCACGAAATTTTTTTTATCTTTTCTTTTAATTACTAGTATTGTTTGCATGGTGGAAATTACTTGAAAAAAGAAATAATATCCATAAGAAAACAAACTATTATTGCGCAAAAGGCATTTTTGTAAAATTGTTTACTCGCATACACATTAGAGAATTATTCATAATCTTTGTAAATATTTTTTTTATTCTTAATTCCGATTTTTTTTAAAAAAACTAATAGCTTTAAAATCAACATTTCTTTACTTTTAAATATTTTTACTAATTCATCATGGTAATACTCAACAGCTAATGGATTTCTTTCATTTTTGCAATAATCTCAAAATGATTACAGTACATAGTTTTAAACAGTAATAATTGCTTGTAAAAAATGTATTTGCTTCTGTTTTCTTGAGTTCTAAATTGAAATAAGTGGAAGCTTTATATTTCTTAAAAAATTAAAAGGATCTTCAAAGTTTATCGAAATGGTGCCTCTGTGGTAAATACAGTTCACTCACCTAAACTGTGTTATTCTCATCGCCTATCTCATAACACTTTTCTAAATTCCACATCTAGTGAATACCTTGCGTTCTAACTCAATTATTCGTCATTATGCATTTTTTTAGAATGAAGACTCGAATACACGACTACATGTGAACAGAAAGGAATATGAACGTTTCACTTTCGTAGCCATCTCATCCATGGAACCCGAGTGATTACGGTCATGAGTTCGTAGACGGTGGATAATGAGTTCGAGTCCGAAGACCCATTGTGTAAAAGAACTGATGCGCGTTAAATATTTGTTGTGGCTCAAAGTCTTTTTGTTGGAGTGGTGTGGATATTAGAAGTGTCATCCTCGTGACTTGACCGTGGTGTAAAATTATAAAGTGTTTCATCAATAGTTTTCAATTTTTTTCAGAGTGCGCTGTAAATTAAATTTACCGTAAAATCCGGCGTATAACGCTCACCTACACTTTCAAGCAGAATTTTTTAATTTTCAGGTATATTTGCCGTATAACGAGCACCCGCTTTTTATGAAGAAATATACGTACGCCATACTCTTATGTTTTGAGCTCATTTATTCGAGGTTTATTATTCCAAGTTTCAGAAAAAATAATATATTTCTAGAACTACAACCCTTTTTTTTTTAAGTTCATAAATATTGTTATTTCTTTTAAATAAACAGTATTTTGATCTAATTAGAAATCTAATTTATTTTCTATAAATTCATTTTTTTTAAAGCAATCATTTTTATACCCGTCGTATAACGCGCACCCGTAAATTTCGATCTTATTTTTTGTGTTAAAAGTGCGCGTTATACGCCGGATTTTACGGTAAATCAAATAAAATCGAAGATATCTAACAACGCGTCGAAGTATATTTTTAAAAAATCTACTGTAAATTAAATGTGCACTGAAATATTCACGTTTGCCTAGAACTATTGTACATAAAGTCTAAAATGTACAATACACAAAGACACAGTATTACTTTCGTAATATTGTATATATCACCCTTATATATGTGACTAAAGGCTTAATTCAATAATCCCTTCTTTTAACAACGCTCATTTCCAAACACGGTGAAATTCTGAATTTTTTGGTCAGTGTTTCTTAAATCAACAGTTATCTCATTAGGAACGTTTCTCGCGTAAACCGAAAACATAGCCTTAGAGATACTTGACTGAGAAAAAGACCAAGGACTGTTTGATCTACATCGATCCTTAATCTCCGTGGATTCAGCTGTAAATCCTGCTCCCGTTTCTCTGCCCTTAACCATAGAATCTCTTCATTTTCGACTCGTATAAAAACTTCTCCGAACATAGGTTTGGTGTCATTTTGAAATATGGGTGAACTGGTGGTTTGTTTTCAGATGTTACAAACTTTAAAACCACAGAAATATCGAAAAAGACTTGATACGGTGGATAATAATGAACAATTAAAATAAATAGTTTACAGAAATGCATTTTGTTTTTTGCTTTATTTCTTCCCAATACCTTAGTAAACATTTACGGTTACAAAACGATTACATTTACGGCTACCTTATTAACATTACAAAAGCAGATGGTTAAACTTAAGAATTCCTCTGTAATACTTGCATTTATTTATATCTTTTATGGCCGCGGTAGCCTAGTGCAGTCGTCCTCAACCTCCGAGCTGTGGATCGGTCCGTGGATCAAGTAGTACCGAGCCGCACAAGGAACGTGAAATTATTATTTCTATTTTATTTACTGAGATGTACTTTTCTCGGGTATGTGGGATTTAATATGAAAATCACTTTATATTCCATATTTAATCACTTTGTATTAATTTTTAGGTGTACTATTTTATTTTGAGTGATAATTAAAAAAATACACAATTAAATTAAAATTACAAAATCAAAACAATCTAAAATATAAGCAATCAACACCCTCTCCCCCCCTTTCAGCAGGCCGCGGTAAAATTATCAAACGCTGACCTGTTTACGGCAATAAAAAGTTTGGGGAGCACTGACTTACTAGTTATGGTCGTGAACTCGTGGCCGACGTGTCACGGGTTTTAGTCCTGGTACCAATGATGACTTGCCATGCAGAGGGGGCCCAATGCACGTTTAAATTCTTGAGGTTCAATGTCCTTCCTTTGATGTGGTGGAATAGTTAGGAGAGCGTGGTGCCAGCTCAGGTGTCATCCTCGTCACTTGACCGAGCTTCAAAATTACGAGGTCACCTTGAGTAGCTTTCGAGTGCGACGCGTTAATAACAATACACTCACTCACTAGCAATATTGTTCAAAATGATAACATTCCAAGTTTATGTATGCGAAGGGGTCATATATAAAATGAAGTCGGACCATTTTTGCAACTATAGACATTACTAAAAAAACTTGGGCAGGACTATGATTCCAGGTATTTGGTAACCCTTTCTCTTTAATATACATTTACAGTCGGACCTCTACATAACGAAGTCGCTAAAAAGTTCATTATATGGAAAATTCGTTATATAGAGGTTTATCTTTCATTTTTCTTTATATAAACCACATAAAATAAATTTTAAACTCATAAACACTATACATTAAAAAAAGCACTTATTCACACCTTTTTGTAAACTAATATATATTTATTTTATATATCTCACCTGTAAAAAGAAAGAAAGAAAAAGTGCAAGGAAAGTTTCTTGACGCCTTTATCCACTTTCTGAAGAATTTAATTTTTTTTCTTTGATGCTCAAACGCTTACATTTTGATATTTTAGAGCCCCAAGAAACGAAGTTACCACTACGACTGATCAACACTACAAATGAACGGAAACTAGTTCAAGAACTACGAGACAATTCCACTGAAGGGTAAAGGGGATATCGAAGATGTTTCCAGTGAACTGGACAATAGGGGTTAAAAGTTGTCCTTCTTGGATGAAACGCCTAGAATTCTATTGCTCGCATCGAGTCAGCCACCTAATAAAACCGGTTTATGATTTATGACCACTATAAAATGAGTTAAAAGAAAGAATTTGAACTGTCCAGAAATACTTTAAAAATAGGGTGAAAAAATACTGAATCACAAGAGAAAAAGTTCGTTATATAGAAAATGGACTTTTCTATTGGGAGGTTATTTTACGAAGAAAATCGTGAAATGTTCCAGGAAAAAGTTCACTATATAGAAAAATTCGCAATATAGAGGTTCGTTATATGGAAGTTCTACAGTATATACATATACTGTCGGACCCCCATTTTACGAACCTCTGTTTTGAGAATATATCTATTTTGCGAACTTAATCTGAATCAAAGAACGTAATACATATGGAAAATCTTTTTTACGAATTTTCCTCATAAATAGCCTTTTTTTCGGGATTTCGCGACTTCGTTAAATAGAAATCTGATTGATATATAATATCTTCCAAGCATTTCTGATGTTATTGTTTTCGATTATTTATTTGTTTCTTTTTTTATAAAAAAATTCAAATTTCCGATGGGTTATACAAAGAGTGTTTCCTCATTCGACCTTTGCGTCTGTAAGCCTGGATTTTTTTTCTTCTCTCTTCCAGTAGCTCTTGAAAAAACTAATTATTTATTTCCACACATTACGAAACGTTTAAGTAATTATTAAACCACGAGGTCAAAGGTGAGGCAACATGTGTAAGGTGGTTGCGGTCTCTCGCGTTGGAGACCCTTCGTCTGCATTTCGGAAATATTTCTACTTTTCTTCTCGGTTCGAATGGAGGTAAGAAAAACAACCTGATGAGAGAGAGAGAGAGGACGATTAAGTGGCGCCAACGCGTCACAGGCGTCTCCGCCGCTCGGAGAAAAAGACTCTAACCCTTCCCTCTCTCTGAGAAATCATTGGAGGAATTTGTTTATCTTGTCTTCTAGAGACAGAACTCATATGACTGCAGAATGAGAGCATCGAAATCTGCACGTGCTAATCAATGTATTCAGGTCGATACCTGAGAAAATTTACTTTTTTTAAAAAGCAGATCAGGTAATTTTGTCGAATCCCAGAATTGAATTCCGTATATCTGCGAAAACTGGGATGCCTTAATGAATAATTTTGTTTCTGATGAAATTTTTTTTTCATTGTAATTTGAAAAAGAATTCTACCTGGACTTTCATTAAGGGACCTCCGATTTTAGGTCTGATAGATTAATTCTTTATTTAAGGTATCTACGTTCGGAACCATGATTTTAAAAAAGCGCATAAATGTATAATTTTCATGATATTTAGTGTCACTTAGATTAAAATACATGTATAAAATTGTTTTAAGGACATTATGACAAAAAAAATTATTTAAAGACAATATTTTGGCAAAAAATTAACTTAGAATAACCTTTTTTCAAAATGTTCTTTTTGTAAAAAATGCCTCTATTGTATTAATATTTTGCTTGTATATAGCTCAGACCTCTGTACAAAGGCTCAACTATGATTGTTGAAAAATTCACATTATTTTCAGAGTTACAACCACATTTGAAATAATTATCGGCGTATTTTCTTAAAATTTCTCCCTTCTGTTTTCGTAAAACATGGATAAACCGATTTCCGAGTTATGCATTTCAAAAATTCTAGTTGAGCCTCTGTACAGAGGTATGAGCTGAATACAGGCAAAATATTAATACAATAAAAGCATTTTTTACAAAAGGAGAACATTTGGGAAAAAAGGTTATTCTAAGTTCATTTTTTGCCAAAATATTGTATTTAAAAAACATTTTTGTCGTAATGTCCTTAAAACAATTTTATACATGTATTCTGATCTAAGTGACACTAAATATCATAAATATTATCCATTTACACGCTTTTGCAATATCACGGTTCCGAACGCAGTCGGATACCTTAAGTTACTGTCCTGAGCAACATGAGTGAGAGTTTATTTAAAATCGCACTATAAAGCACATTACGAGAGCTATTGGCGACGGACCTCGTCATTTTAAACTTCAGTCAAGTGACGAGTGTTACCCCCTCTACTATTTACCACACCAACGGAAGAGCATTGAGCCTCTACAAATTTAACGTACATTGACCCACTCTACACGAAGGGTCTTCAGTGGCACCAGGATTCGAATCGGTGACACTGTGACTTCAAGTCCGTGACTCCGAAGCAACACGGAGACTTCTAGCTCGGAACCTTGTAATTTTAGAATGCATTCAAGTGACGAGAACGACACAAAAGCAGACCAAACTTCCACATGGCCGCGGTGTAGTCTAGTGGTTACGGTTACAAACTTATGGCTGGCGTGTCATGAGTTCAAGCCCAAGTGCCACCCACCGAAGATCCGCCGTGTAAAAGGACTAACATACATTTAATCTGTCGTCTCTCAAAGTACTTACGTTGGTGTGGAGGACAGGAGAGTGGGGTAACAGCTCAGGTATCGTTCTCGTCATTGACCGAGGTACAAAATTTTTAGGTTTGTGACCAAAAGCCCTCGTGTTGCTGTAGAGTGTGACATGAATAAACAATCACTCACTTCGAACATTCACACCACACCAATGTGAGTTCCCCGTCAAATTTCATACACATCAGTCTTTCTACATGGCGAGTTTTCCGTGCCACCAGGACTCGAACTCACGACCCAATAGATAAAACACTGCTATGATTTCTCATCCACGACCACGCGGCTACGGCAGTATTTCAGTTCAACCATGTGTTGTGTTGTGTGTGTGTGTGAGGCATGTTTAATTGTCGAAATTTATAAATTCTAACGTTAGAGTGGCATGCAAGTCAGAAAAGGGGAGGGGGAGTATCATACTCGTCACTTGTGTGACTGGGGCTCAGAATTACTTCATCAACAGTGTCGCTTCTATGCATTACATTAACACACACGAACATATCATCTCCAGTTTTTTTTAAGTAAACTTACAGACATGTTGAGGGACAAAGTTCGGCTTTTTATCTGTCATAAAGATATTCTACATTCAAAATTATTAATGTTTTTTTTTCTTTAATCTTGTGAGAAAGTAAAAATTGGTGGACGTGAACACTTTGAAGTCGAGAGACGGAAATTTTCGCCTTTTAATTTTTAACTGTCGGTTACGGATTCGGTAATTCATGTCGTTTACTGATATGCCAACCATTACGGAATATACTAACGACTTTTTTAAATATTTTTTTTCAAAAGGAGACTATAAGGAAAATTACGACATTTATAAAGCAATTCAGGCTATATAATTTCCTCTGAATACGGAGTGTAGTATTTTGGAATAGTGATTGTGGTTCAGAGTAGCTGGATAACAAATGTGTGGCGCAGTATAGTCAAAATTGGCTCTTGTGCTATAAATACCCCACTCACTCAAAGTAGCTGAAATTTCTATATAAAATTGATATTTACAAATTGTAAGTAAAAAGAGATACCAAGTTAATAAATTCTTTTTTCTTGATAACTTATGAATATTTATTTATGTTCTAAATTTGAAGTGCTTATATGAAATCCCATTTTAAATTAGATAACTTTAAGACTAAAATTTTTTAAAATTATGCTTACATTTAAAAAATATTTTGGCTATGTAGTTAACTCAAGTTTCATACATTTTAATTTCTAAAATTTATTAAATATTGCATCTCTCTCTTCACCTCGGGGCTGTGGTAGTGCCCAGTGGTATAGATATCGGATCATGACAAGCATGTCATGAGTTCGAGCCCAGTACCTCTAAAGACCCTCCGTATAGGGCAGCGATGCACGTTAAATCTGTCGAGAGCTCGAACGTCCTCCCGTTGGTGTGGTGTGGTAGGAGAGGGGGGTTCCAGCTCAGGTAACGTCCTCGTCACTTGACTATGGTTCAAAATGACGAGGTTCGTCGCCAAAAGCCCTTGTGTAGCTGAACAGTGTGACGTTAAAATTCACTCACTCACTCTATTCACCTCTATCCTTTCCACCAAGAATGTTTTTTGATATGTTGATATTCCATCAAAAATAAAAAAATAAAGATTCCAAACATTGATGTATCTTTATTTTTAAAGTCTTTTTTCTTCTTTTTCTAATGGGCTGCATGTTGGCAACTAAGCATTTGCAGGCACCGTAAATCCCAAAATGCGTGAGCCCTTTCATAGTGGCACAGTCTAGTGGCGGCTCTCGCTACCATATTTGGACGCTCGTATTTCTTTTAATCCAAGCACTCGTCGGATGCTAAATGTTGCCATGATTTTAATTTTGCTGAGAGTAACAGAGCCAAATTTAAACCTCAAGGAATCTTACATGCCACATAATCATATGATATACGTGCCTACGATTTTCCCAACCAGAAAATCTATCGACTCTAACAGTGATCGACTGAGTGAATATTAACGCCACACTGTTCAGCTACGCGAGGGCTTTTGGTGACGGACCTCATAATTTTGAGCTATGGCCAAGTGACGAGGACGATACCTGAGCTAGCACCCCCTCTCCTAACTACCACACTACCCCAACGGGAGGACGCTTGAGCTCTCGACAGATTTAACGTGCATCGCTGCCTTACACGGCGGGTCTTTAGTGGTACTGGGCTCGAACTCGCGACAAGGCCAGCCACGATCCGATACTTTGTCCACTCGTCTACCGCGGCCATCTAACCGGAATCGAACCCGCAACTTTAGGCTTACGGAGCCGACTTAAAAAATAAAGTGAAGATATATAAATTAATATATTAAATTCCAATGAATTCCATCCTTTTGCTTATTTACTGATGGTAAAAAAAATAAACTTGTGTATTATCGAAACTAACTCGCCAACACGATTAAGAAGTTGGTGACATTTTCGTAAGAGAAGAAAAAAATATTTTGCAAAATGAAAATTTATTTATATTTTTTGCTTACATGATCATACGGCTATAATTCAAGCTGTAATTGTTCTTTATAACTTTCTTTTTGAAAATTTACCTCTTAGTGGTTTTTTTTTATTCTTTTTCACAAGAAAATTTAAACGCAATAAATTCAGTGGCTTACAGAAAAAGAGGGGTTCAAACATCCCACCATATGCCAACAAATGTTAATGTTTTTCATGAAGACTTCTCTTCGACATTTCAATTCTCGTGTTTTTTAAAGTATAACCCCACCCCTAAAAATGTATTCTGTGTACACTACGAAATAAATCTGAAAGTAAATTTAGTACTACATGAAATGTTATGCTGCATTAATGTAACGGTATCGTCGTCACTTGACCAAGGTTCAAAATTACGAAGTCCGACGCCATTGCGTTTTGAGTAGCTTTTGAGTACGAATATGTAATCGCACAGCCCTATATAAAAGGCAGCCGACTGTTTTCAAAGGAAATGTTATTAATTCTAAATGTCTTATTCACAGTTTTCAACAAAGAATTTGTAAAACGCCTATTCTTGAAATAGAATTCCATGGCATGTGAATTCAAGCTTTTACGTTCAACTATGGTAAAATGTTATTGCCGATAAATTGTTTTATTGATATCGCATTATGAAGCTTAATATGGGCTATTGGTGACGGATTGCATTATTTTGATCCACTGTCAAGTGACAAGGGGGAACTCCCACTTTGGCAGATTTCTCTCCAAACTCCAAAGCAACGCCGATGTGTTGTACTCTTGTCGCAGTTTTGTCTTATTTTGTTGCAGTTCTTTCTGGAAAAACCAACTCTTCATTTTAGATTATAATAGATATAGATTTAGGACTTCTATCCTTTTATATTTCATAGGAATTTACTCCGAATTATCAGTAGAAAAATGGAAGGTTGGATACTCTTAAAACTGGTAAAATCCCCCTTTTGAGTAAATTTAAAAGCTGTGTTTATTGTAAAATACTGCAGCGTATTCATCTTTTTAAGTCTCTAAGATCTCAATGATATTTTATCTTTAGTATTCAAGTTATTACAATCTCTCAAGAAGAGTTTATCAAAAACTACACACACTCACAGATATATATATGTATCGAAAGACAGGCAAAAAACGAAAGAAAATGGATACACCGCTTATCAAAATATAGTATAACTGGATACACACATTGTTAGCATGGCGAAACGATAGTGGGTTGTTACAACTCCTCACATATCTTGACCACAATATCTTAAAATGACTTCTATCATAATTGTCTTTTATATTTAACCATTCATGTAGACTTTGCTATAATATTTATGTTCATTTTTTTGTATTATAGAAAGTTCTCCAAATTTTTGTGCGAGCGAATATTTGTTGAACAAACAAAGAGCGCGTGTGTCTTGGAAGAAATAAGAAACCAATCAAGCGCGCATGAATTAGAACATAAAAGCTCTCTATAACAATCTGGGCGGGGGGGGCCGCCGAAGGAGAACAGTTTATCCCGCCTGAACTAACAATAGTTAAGCAATAACTCGTAATTCAATTACATCGCATTCATACCGACGAGAATCTCTTGTCATAAAACATAAAAGGGAAAATACTCCATTTGCTTTGTGATGCTGGTTACAACTAGACTACGCATACATTTTTCAACAAGACAGAGCTCGTTATGCTGCTAACATTATTAACTCTTTAAATTTCTTTAAAAAAGAAGTTGTTGGTGTTTTAAAATATTATTTAAATGAGAAAACAAAAATAATAGGGCAAGAAGAAGATGGGATGTCATTCATTAGGGGGTTGGGAAGCTTGAGATGCTATTAAGAGACACATTTATATGTATATAAAGGAAAAAAGTTTCTCACTCATCACAATATCTCAGAACTATTAAATCTACAAACCCAAAATTTGTGACAGGCATGTTCTTTTCATAAAGCAGATATCCACTAAGAAGGAGTTTCGCAAAAATTAGCCAAGTGGGGTTGGAAGGTTTAACCCTTTATCTACCGACGGTACTTATAAGTATCACTCACATTAAAATTACATAGAATAACCATTTTTACGAGTACTCTTATGATACTTAGCAGGAATATTCTTTTTCCACTCTTCAAAGATATATGGCAGCACGGGCTCTATGATGAGTATTTTAGCGGGGAAGGCGAATAGTTTTAGAGCAGAAATTGCGTTCTCAGCTGACGGCATTTTCAGTGGATTGCGAAGATTGTGTCATTTTTGTTCCGATCGTAATGTTCTCCGTTAAGCCACTGCCTTTCGTAGCTTCTAAGTGCGATGCTAACAAGATAAAATCAAATCCATATAACGATCATTGAATTCTAAACACGCAACCACCTAAGACAAAGGTGGCGAACCTTTATGGATCAATGCGCCATTTCTTCTGAAGAAATGTTTAATGAGGTATAGACGCGCCGTCAAATAATTTTGACTTGCAATTATTGAGAAAATAATAAAACTAAATACTAACAACTCAAAACTCTGTGTTTACTACGAAAAAATATATTTTGTGCACTGTATTGTGGTAAATGTTTTAGTTATACGTGTGATTAAGATAAAAATAACATTAGTGTAATTTTTGTTGTTGTAGATTGGATGACAAATATGTGTTGGGAGTGTAAGATAACAACAAACTAGAGCAGGGATGGCGAACCTTTTTGAAACGTGTGTCAAATTTTGTTCATATTTTTTAGTATTAGTGCGTGGGTCACTAATGACCATTTGCACCAGAGTTAGGTTTAAAAAATTTTAACTGGGTATTTTTAGAACTAAACATCTTTAAATTCAATTGACTTATAATGGGTAAAAAAGGGTGCTATGGAAGTCTCTTTCGACAAACATAACTGATTAAAATGTATTTTATCCGAAGAAAGTGCCTTAAATATGGTTTTTTTGCTTTGGTTTTCGATTGTTTTTCAACAAACTAAATGTGAGCAAACATACACTTTGATATTTCGTAAACACTTTTGCTTTATTTCAAATACTACATACTTACATATACATTTGTTGTCGTTTGCGTAGCTTTGGAACCAGGGGTGTAGCTACCGCCGTATCAATGATACGAGGCCCCAAGCTTCAGGGGCCCTAAAATGTGTAAGAAGAGATCGTAAGATATTGAGAGCCCATCAAAAAGGGACTCCAAAGAATTTGGATTCGGGGTCCATTCAGGACTAGCTACGCCAGTGTTTGGAACTGTAATGATCACACTGAAGGTTATAGACAGCATTTAAATTTAAATTGCTTTTGTGTCAATGGGCTTGAAAAAATTCAAATGTAATACAAATAGTCCACACAAATTAGAAAATTTAAATAAACTCGCATAAACAAACAAGTGGTTGCCTAGGAATCGTGGGTCAGTTAAAAAGCTTGCGTGGGTCAGCGTCTGACCCACGGGTCATAGGTTCGCCATCACTGAACTAGAGTGTGCTTCCCGCCGCTTAGAACACCACTACCGATCACTAGCGTTTGTTTCATAATGAATTTTATTATTTTGAGCTAAAATACAAACCGCGTATGATCAGTAGCACTCCCAAAATGTTGTGTCGCGTGCCAATCGCCATACCTGACCTAAGAGAAGAGTCCTGGCCTAAGCCTAAAATAGTAAAGGTTAATGCGTAATAATGCGGCCGCCGTATATAAAATGAAACTAGGTCACGAGATTCTACTGAGTTTGTGTGGAAGTCGAGAGAAGGATACATAGCTCAGATGTCATCCTCATCACTTGACTATGATTTTAAACTTTTAAGTTCATCACCAATAATTTTACTGTTATTCTAACACAAAATTTATCATTTACCGATCACCAAAGTTTCAGGTCAACGAACTGGGTTCTTATATTGCACCCCTCCCCCCACACACAAGAATTCTTAAAGCAAAACAAAGATTTTCCATGCAGTTACATTAAAAAAAACCCGCAGGAATATCACACAATTCGGTGAAATAGCGGGGAACACCTCTACTAAAGATTTTTTTTATTCGCGGCACATTTTAAGTTCCTCAAACGACCTTTAAATCTTTTCAACGTCCTTGCCTAATGGGGGATTCGAACCAGGTCTCGCGTCTCGCTGGTCAACACCCTAACCACTAGGCCATCGTGGAGGCAAGGTCAGACAGAAAGGTCAAATTCAATGCCACTGCGTTGACCTCGGCTAGATATTGGAATAAAAAAAAAACTGAGACCGATCTTCTTGCAGAGCGAGGTTATTGACGCTCTCGGAATCTCATCATTTTTTACGATCGACATCCGTGTCAGAATCTGCCGAGTGTGCATTCGAAAAACTGTTTTTGTTTGTGCCGACTGACCTTAAGGCTGAAGAATGGAAAGTGAGCCGCGATCTCTCGAAGCGTGACTTGAGTTACGAGAGAAAAACACAGGTAGAAGAAAATCGCTTGTTAATCTACGCTTTTTTGATTCGTCGCGCGCTGCGGAATCGGATGGAAAAGATCGTAACTAACTTCTGCCTGCGGAGAGGTTACCGGGATTTGGCGGCATGTCTTGGCGATGGATTAGCGAACAATGTACGTTGAATTGTGCCCTTGCAGCAGCGAGAACAGCACGATGTAAATAAAAGAAGGAAGTAGATACGTAACTTTTTCAAAAAAAAAAAAAAGAGTAATAATTATGCAAATAATTTTAAAATGATGTCAAGAAGTGATTGATTTCAGAGAATTAAAAATAAACTCGCATGGAAATGCGATTTCGTTAAACTGGTTAGATATTTCGCAATGTGAGCACAACCCACTTTTAAATTAATTTTTATGAGGAACTAACTCTTCTTAAAATGTATTTCAGAAGATAGAAATCTTGCAACTAAAAATAAGTAAGATTTTTTTCCCTTTAAAAAAAAGTAAATGTTAAAATGAAAAAGAAATGGAGCTCATTCTGTTATCTTTATTGCATAAACACGATTAATATATAAGTAACCTCATTCAAAAAAAAATTTTTTTGAGTTAATGACATTCGAAATTTTATGTGACTAGCCCTACCTGCGGTCCATCAAAAACTCTTAACTTAAAATTTATTGGGTAGTAATTCCAAAATTCAATTAACGACATTACAATTTTAATCTACTATTATAATTCATAAACAATAAATTTAGAATATCTCTTTCTCTGTGAGATTTTCAAAAATTATGTACATTTAAAGGAAGAAAGAATTCACTAATGTCGCAAGTACAGCAACGCTAGGGCTATTGGTTTGAATCATGGCCAAATGCCGAGAACGACACCTGACCTGGCACCACTTCTCTTAATTTCCCCACTACACCAACGAGAGGAAATTGAGCCTCGACAGATTTTTACTTGGATTGGTTCTCTCTACACAACGGGTCTTAACGGCATCAGGAGTCGAACCTACGACTCAAAATCAACGACCACGAGTTTTTGACAATGATCACCAGGCTACCACGGCCACAATATTCATGCAATGGGCATGTATTATCATACATTATGTATG
>BMAV01009415.1:216373-243630 GCA_019973955.1 Trichonephila inaurata madagascariensis
ATTACTGCAAAAGTTTTCCTCGAGTTACGTTTATTCTTTTTTTTAAAAAAATTTATTTTGTTTTTCATCAAAACTGTTATGCTATATATTTCAATCTGTTACAAAATTATAAGACAACTCAAGATTTCACACTTTACCAACAAAAGTAAAATTAATGCAAATTTGAAACAATACATGAATTGAAAAAAATTTTGTTGCGTTGATTTAGCTTTGAAAAAAAAAAGGCAGATTGGATATCTTTTACGAGTCAAACAAATGTTCGGAGATACGGAATATAAATACTTTTATTTTTCAAATAAAGCACACGATTCTCGTTTTAAGTTAGTAGTTTAACTGTAATCTTTTTCATCTGGAGAAGTAGAAAAGGAGAAACAAAAGCTGATACAATGAGGTAGATTCATGTGACGTCATAGTCACATGATAGTGAAAGCCACGTGATTCTAGCCAATCAATTCAAAAACTCATGTGACGTCATAGTCACACGATAAAAACTATCTTGTGTTTCCAACTAATCAGTTCACGCGCTCCGGTGTTGCCAAGTTTTGCTCTTTGCAGAAACTTTCTCTTAAAAAGTACATATGTATACAAAATGCATTTTATTTAAGAGTATGAGCATAAAATACGACTTTTTTTAATTTAAAAAAAATCTTTTTGAAGAAATTTTTTCCCTAACATTTAAACATCTTAAACCAAATATGAAATTTGAAATTTTATCTGAGTTTTACAAATAGAACAAGTACAATTAATTTAATGTTTGTTTTGAATTCAATGGAAAACACGTGTTTGTTTTTATCATGTGACTTCCTGAATCAAGCCCATTGTGGAAAGTTTGGATTTTATAACGGAAAAAGAAATTCTGAATATGAATATGAAACAGAAGACAAATTCTTTATCGTTCTAAAAATGCCCTCCACAATGTTTCAAGCAAAAAAAGTTATATACAAGTCAGTAAATATTTGGCCCCAAAAGAAAGTTATCTACTCGTAATATAACTAATTTTGGAATTTACCTACGAAAAAATACCTGTCGATTTACGAAACAGTACAGCAGACAAGTAAACAAGTGTATCATTGAACTGTTTGGGCGACCTTTGAAGTTTAATGTTTGTGTTAATCTGAAAAAACTAAGAGGAAAACCACGACTATTAAAATATAAAAAAAGTTCGTCTAAAGTAATCAAAGAGTCATGTCCTGGAAATATATAGGTAAAAATACGATTTAGATGGCTGGAACGGCAATAACTAATATAAAACAAGAGATAATAAGACAATAACCTCTTGAGTTCTACATTAGGTAGAAATTGAAATCTATGAAGAGCTGACAGTAAAATGAACTTGTCAATTATCAGCGGATATATGACACCCTTCGGTGACTTTTAAAGACCAAAATGAAAATTTCAAAACGATGTTCCCATTTATACGGCTAAATCAGGGGTGGACAACCTAAATGATTTCGCGGGCCACTTCGCAAGAACTTTACACAATTCCGCGGGCCGCATATAAAAATATATATCTTTATATTAGTTTTGGATCCATTACAAACATTTGTTGGAGTGAAAATTTGAAATAGATTGATATATTATTATTGTTTTCATTGTTTTTCATGTATACAAACATAGATAATATAATAATAATAATGCAATGAACAAATAATGTTCAATTTATTTAATTAGCGAAATATCTGTTTCTCAACTCTTTCAATTAGTTTTTGCAAGGGTGCATGTGTATTGCATATCGTAATTGATGTTGCAGATTTTCGTGCGTTAAATTTGAGCATGATTTATGTTTGATAAATTTCAATTTAGAAAAAAAAAGAGAGAGATCCGCAGTAACAGAAGGAACGTGATAAAGTAATAACAGTTATGAAATTTATTTTCTACAAAAAAAAAAAAAAAAAACTTTAATTAAAAATATTGTACAAAGTAATCGAATTTTGTGAAGTTGTAAAGAATCTCGTTGTCCGCAAAATTATTCAAGGTGGGTCGCGGGTTGGACACTCCTGGTCTAAATCAACAAAAGATAGATTTAAAAGAGAACCGATATACAATGTTTGACCTAAACTGCATAAAATATTTATCTGGTCAAGTATAAAAAAACTATATACAATATATTATTTGGCATATCTATTGGAAGTCACCATTATGGAGAAATGGAACAGTATTCCGTAATTTTTCTTTAAAAATTTAACTTAATACCAAATCATGTGTTTCAAATTTTAAAAAATTCTGGTGGGCAAAATATTATTAAATTTGATAAAACTTTCTTTCCTCACATATGGTCTTATAATTTTGTAAAAAATATTTTTGACACTTTTTTTAAATTCTTTTTCTAAATGAATTTCTCACATGCAAATTATTACTTTTTACTGGAAACTTCATGTATGACGTACTTTTATACTTGTGAATAATTTCATTTATTTGCTATGTAGAGCATCCGGTCTCGTGGACTCATACTTTCGTGCAATGAACTATATACTCTTTATTGCAATTTTAAAACAAGGGTATTAGTGAAAACGAAAGTGCCCTTAAAGTACATAAATTTTATCAAAAAATGTTTTTTTTTTTTGTATTTTTCAACTGTAGCTTACTTTCGATATAGATACTTTTCAAAACGATTTAATGCATTCAATTTTAATAACAACAGAGTATATAGAGAGTATAATATATGTATACAACACATATAATATCTAATATAGTACTAATATTGTCTAACTCTTTACAAAGGATGTATTTAAACAAAACTCAACATATACAATAATTAATTTCAATCGAAAAATATGTTCATTTATTGGCGAAAAAAGTCAACATTTAATACAGATAGAAAAAATTACATAAAGTCATTTGATTTAGAGCATTTTTCGTTTATGATTTTCTCGTCTGTGTTAAAGTCTGAGTATTATAGCTAATAATCCAAAGTCTAAGGTCTATTTGATAAAATAAAAAACCGACACCTGTTGCCACAGACAATGCTATTGACATCACCATTTTAATTGCTAACTAATCAATACATTTATTCTTTAATCGTCATGTTTTCAGGATCTTCTTCGTGATTAACATTTTTAATTATAATAATTCATAATAAGAAACTTTTTCAAAAATTTAGACTTTATTTCGTTATTTTTTAAAAGTACATTTTTTTTCTTTTAAAATGTAGGATTGTTAATAACATTATATATACAAGCCATAAAACAGCCATATATATATAGTTCATTAATTGTTTACCATGTTATATTTGCACTTCCAACCTTTCCGTGATATCTGGTGGATATCGGAAGAAATCTTGACATTTGAAATTAGATTACCTTCTCTTATCACTAATGTTTAATTTAGTTCGCTTTAAACTTCATTTGTTAACGAAAATGTTCAAACTGCTTACATTTGGAGTTTTCTTTCAATGGTCTTTTGAATCTTATTATGGATTATTTTTTAATAACTTTTCATCTTGGTATAACTTAAGTGCAATTCATTCTTTCGCTCCAATTAATATATTTATGATTTTCTTTTTATTAACGCCGCTATTTAAAACAACAAATAAAATGGCGAATATTTAGAAAATTTAAATACTGCATTTAAAAAAAAAACCTCGTTCAATTGAAACAAACGGAAGATCTAATAACTATATTATTCAGGCGGCCAAAATGCCGCAAAAATCAAGACAAATGAGTTTCCTTTATGTAGACGACGCCACATAAATCCGTATGAATAATATAAATTATGTCGTATAGTTTCATGTTTGTTGCCTTGCCGAAACCCAGTCCATCGTTTACTTATGTAGAAGACCGCAATTTTTGAAAATATTCCACTCAGTAAAATCATATCAGTAAAAAGTAATATAAAAAAATTTCTTTAAGTCAATTCCTACTTAGGTCAACAAAGAAAAATTTTATTTTTTAACTACTTTTTATTAAATAGTTACAATTAATATAAATATGTATATACATATGACAGAATCACAACATTAAGTGGTAATTAATTTTTATTAATTATAATTAAATTATTGTATTGTCATCCAAAATAATCATGTATATAAAATTTCAGCTCAATGGAGCGCTTTAAAATGTATTTTATGAACGCTTGAAAATTCCACCGATAAATAAATAAATAGAGATTGTAAGCTAATAGTAGGAATTGAAAAAATAGATCTCATATTTTAATCTTTTTTCGCATTAAAATATAAGCGAAGAATACTACAAATTATTAACAATGATATTTTCGAGCATGCGTGCTTAAAATTGTGTTTGAAAACGTGAGGGGACGGTTTTCGACTATTGGCTGTATGTCATGGCATTTGGCGATGTTTTAAACTCATGAAATTGGTCGACGGTATTATACCTAAATAGTGTGTAACCAAATTAACCAATTTTTAAAGAATTTTTTTCGAAGAAAAATGGTATATCAATTAAGATTTGTTTATTTTAAAATCATTTCATTTAGGAGACATCCGAATGATATATTAATATATGATATCAGGATCAAACATTTGACCCTATTTAAAGAGAAAAAAGGGAAGAATTATCAATTAATCAATTTTACGCAATTTTAATTACACAAGTAATGAACTAGTTTACGGTTTTTTATATTTATTTATATATTTAATTTTACAACGAAGATTACCGTTTCACTGCGCATAGCTCTTGTCTAAATTGCATTTCATGACGTCGTGGCTTATATTGTTTCTCAAAAACTCTTCACGAACTTTCCGGAGATGATTGAGACAATGGCTTTAATATTAAAATCTTATGCTTGCTAGCAAAGTTTTTGATATTTATTTAAAAAATTCACTCGGGAGAAAAAGGGATATTCTTGTTACCATTCAATACTTTTTCTTTTAGAATAAATTTACTTCATTAAAAAAATAACAAGCTACTTATACAGCATAATTCTGGAATGACTAATACCTATGAATTCCAGAATAACTTGATTATTTGAGCAATGTTAAATCCATAAAACAACCGCAAACCGATTCCGTAGTTAAATTTTTTCAATTGTCCTTGGAAACGGATTAGTGGGACCGAATTAAAGATAATTTACACACATTCCAACGGAAATTAATAGAAATAGAAATAGAAATAAATCCCATAGAGTTTTCTGAAATGTAGAGGTGTTTCTATGTTTCCATCTTTTCAGTATCTTCGATGATGAAAAGAATTGATTGTTAGATCTTATGCAGTGAAAAATGCTTAAGACGAAACTGAAGGGACCGAAATATTTTTTCGTATTAAAAGAATTTCATATTAGAGGATATTGCCAAAAAACAAACAATATATCATCAAAATTAAGTGCATTGGAGTTTATTGATTTATTACATAGATATGTATATATGAATGTAATAAAAACCAATGAAACAAAAACATTCACAAGAACTTAAAAAATTTAATACAAAATGTTATACAGTTTTTTGAAAAACAAAACATTTGTCGAGTTTTTGGAAAATAATCTGATATTTTTTTCTTTATATTGTTTTCTTTAGCATCAAATTGTCAACAAATTGTTCGATATCGTCCATTTTGTTATTCATTTCATCATATGAATGAGCGTCTAAATAACTGCGCATATTTTTCATGATTTTCCTCATTTCGGATGACGTGGAAACAGGTGGATTAATTTCATTTTCATTGTCAGAATCTGCCTTAATGATATTTTTTGAGCTTTGAACAAACTTTAAAATGTTTTTATCTGCCATAATTGAGCCGTACACACATTGTCAGCATCTACTGCAACGAATTCTTCTGATGATACAGTAGGGCAGTTCAATCTGGCTGATGTTTTCTGTATTTTGTTTATTCCCTGAAGGGAAATCTTTTTGTGTTAAGTGATTTTCGTTTCGTGTTAAGAGAAAAAATGATTGAATATAGAAAGTGGTTTGTCGAGACCGTTGTATTATTTCGTGTTAACCGATATTTCGTCTTAAGCGTTTTCGCGTTAAACGTATTTCACTCTGTATTACAGAAGAATGTATGATGTGTAACGATGTAAGGAGTCGTAGGTGTTTCTAAAAAAGACTGAAATGTGAATGTGTGTTTAATGGTAACCAACAAAGAAACAAAATCTCTTTAAAATCTGAAACAACAAAAATGTTTAAATTATCAATTTTTAATAATAATTGGAAGGAGAGACTAATATAAAATCTATTCGTTTCTTATGTTCCAATTGTAAAGAACAATTAAAGCTATCCTTTGCTTTATGCCCCTTTAACCCTTTATCGACTAAGGGAAACATTTTACCTCATTTTAAAATTAGTGGTTGTTTTGTATTCAAATACAGCCTTACCTGCATTTTTTAAATAGAATTTCAAAATTGAGCGTATGCCGAATGCAGTTGTGTAAAGGGGAACGTTTAAAAAATAAAAAGAATTCTCGAATCAATTTGCGCCAATGAGAGAGATAAAGCCTTCGTAAACTTATTCTTTTGCCTCGTTTCAGTTTATTATGTCGCGTAACTACTGTGTTTTCTCGCATGTTTTATAATACAGGCGAGTAGAATTTTGTGCAATAATAAAGTGTATTCGGACAAATGAAAATAAATGTCTGATAATACTACACAGTGATGCAAATTGAATTGACACATTGATCTAAAACTCTACTCATAGTTATGATTTGTATTTATTTTGCGTCTAAATAGACTTAAACATTTACGTACTGATATTAATTATTAGCAACCTTATGGTCCTGTAAGGGTTATTAGTGTAGTATGATATATTTCATATCAATTGGTCAATAATTCATATTTTTTTCGAGTGTGTGTGGATTTACTGTTATATTTGCAGATAACTTAAAAATTTTAAGAATTTCTCACCGAATCGTATAGTTAAATCTTTCATGAACATCAACAAATTCCATGATAAACTTTTTAAGTAAATTTGTTGCGGATATGAGGATACTTTTGCGCGTTCATTTCCTTTCTCCCCCTCCTCCACATGCGCACAGATTGCCAAATTAAGTTCATTCATACTACGCATTTTTTTTAAATACATTCTTAACCTCTTAACGCACACATTTTTTGAAAACAAAAACAATTTTTTTTTATGTAAGAAAACATGTTTTAAATCCTTGTTTTGGCAAAAGATAAAAATACAAAATCGATCAAAATTTTTATTTTAATTTTAGAATTTAATCCACATTGCAGTAAGAGCCGATTATTGCAATCTAGCACATGTAACTCGACTTTTATCATCTTTCCTTTCGAATAACTCTGCTTCGACAAAAAAAAACAACATTTTTATCAGTAAAAATATTTATTTGTACATTTTCAACAGAAGTAAATGTGGCCGCGGTAGCCTAGTGGTCAAGGTATCGGATCGTGACTGACCTTGTCACGAGTTCGAGCCCAGTACCACTAAAGACCCGCCGTGTAGGGGAGCGATGCACGCTAAATATGTCGAGAGCTCAAACGCCCTTCCATTGGTGTGGTGGTTAGGAGAGAAGGGTACCAGCTCAGGTGTCGTCCTCGTCACTTGACCATGGTTCAAAATGACGAGATTTTCGCGAAAAGCCCTTGTGTAGCTGAACAGTATAACGTTAATATTCACTCACTCACTCAGCAGAAGTAATAATAGTATAATAGTATTTATTTTTTAAAAAATATTCAAGTTGTGTGTGTTTTTTCGTCTGTTATATGTGGAAGCAAGGTACAGCACATAGCCTAACGTTGCAATGGGGTCAGTTCATGACATCATATGATAAAGACAAATACGTGCTCTCCATTGAATTCAAAACAAACATTAAACTAATTGTACTTGTTCTATTTGTAAAACTCACAGATAAAATTTCAAATTTCATATTTGGATAAAGATGTTTAAATGTTAGGGATGAAAATTTCTTCAAAAAGATTTTTTTAAATTTAAAAAAAATCGTATTTTATGCTTATACTTTTAAATAAAATGCATTTTGTGTACCATGTACTTTTTAAGAGAAAGTTTCTGCAAAGAGCAAAACTTGGCAACACCGAAGCGCGTGAACTGATTAGCTGGAAACACAAGATAGTTTTTATCGTGTGACTGTGACGTCACATGAGTTTTTGAATTAATTGGCTAGAATCACTTGGCTATCATTATCATGTGACTATGACGTCTCATGAATTGAGCCCATTATTACACCAGAAACGACCTTCTTTCCTCTTTCCTTTACTATCCTTTACACAACACGCAGCGCACTACCTTGTGGGAGCTTCTTTTTTTCTTTTGGTAGTAGTGGAAAAACAAAAATGGGAAAATGACGTTCCACTAGTCGTAGATTTCTAGAAGAAAATTCTGATGTACCTGATTTTTCAATATTTTTTTTATGACACTATGATAGTTCTGTATACATCTTTCTACTAATTTGTTTCTGAAACCTAATTTTTTTACCTTCATTTTTTAATATAAAACACATGCGTTCCAATTGCTGTGTGGATGTCTAATAAAAATAATAAACAATAAAAAATAATAGTCTGTATCACACAAAATTTACGAAATCACGTCAGCGAATCGCAATCAGCCTCACGAGGGTAGGAGGGTAGAAGGCGATCTCTTGTATTAGTGTATAAAAATTACAGCATAAAATACCACCTCACTCGAATTATCTCGAGTATGCCCAGTTTGGTCTATTTAGAGCACTCGAATTAACTCGACCGCACACGTTAAGGAGTTTATCTTCATATGTGCTAAATAGGTTTGCATACAAGTTGTAAAGTCCAGTAATACCTCGACTTACACTACCACGACTTACACGAATTCGGAGTTAAGCGATTTTCAAATCTCGTCTATTCGTCTTTTGTTTGAACGCTACACATCTCGATCACACACACACTGCTTCCTGTTTAGCTAATATGCATGTTCGGACATATCGTGCGGAATCGACGTTTAGCCATAATAATTTGTTTTGTGTTATTTATTTTTAAACTTAGGAAATATGTTTGTTATTACATGTTATAATTGTTATATAGTGTTTGTGTTATATGCATAATATCAACTCAAATTAGAGAGACGGCTAGGTATCCAATCAGAAGATCAGATGACAGTATGTTGGAAATTTGAAGATTTGTTTAATTGAGAAAGGGTTAGATTTTATGAAACCCCTTGTGCATCAAAATAAATTCGTTTCGCGATTTTGTATTTGTGTTATCTAAGATTTTATTACACATTTTTTTCTAAATTGTTTTTTTTTGTCTCCAGTTCCAACTAAAAAGAATTTATATACATAGTCGGACCTCTATATAACGAAGTCGCTAAATCCCGAAAAGAAGTTCGTTATATGGAAAATTCGCTATATGGAGGTTCATCTTTCAATTTTTTTTACAAACCTCATAAAACAAAAATCAAAACACTATATATTAAAAAGTAATTATTTACACCTTTTTGTAAATTAATATACATATATTTTAAATATCTTACCTAAAAAAAAAGAGAAAGAAAGAAAGAAAAACTGCAAGGAATGTTTCTTGACGCCTTTATCCACTTCCAAAAGAATTAAATATTTTTGTTTCATGCTCAAGCACTTACGTTTTGACACTTTCGAGGTACTAGAAACGAAGTTATCAGTACGATTGATCAACACTACAAATGAACGGAGACTATTTCCAGGACACGGGAACACGAGACAACTCCATTGAGGGCGAAAGAGGATATCGAAGATGTTAGTGAACTGGACAATGGGGACTTAAGGTTGCACTTCTTGGATGAAATGCCCAGAATTCTGTTGCTCTGGGCGAGTTAGACGTCTAATAAAACCAGTTCAAGATTTATTCGTGCGACGTTAATATTCAATCAATCAATAAAGATTTATTCACCACTATAAAGTACGTTAAAAGAGAGAAAACCTTGAAATGTCCAGCAATACTTTAAAAATAAGGAGGAAAAAAAATTTATTTAAAAGAAAAAAGTTCGTTATGTAGAAAATGTACTTCGCTATTGGGAGGTTATTTTACAAAGAAATTCGGGAAATGTTCTTGGTTCCCCGAAAAATTCGTCATATAGAAAAATTCAAAATATAGAAGTTCGTAATATGGAGGTTCGACTGTACTTACATTTGAAAATATACCCAGACTTACGCAGTTATTAATCAGTCCCACCTATCGCTTAAGAGCAGGGTATTACTGTACAAGAAATCCATCCAGTTACCGATTAGAAGAGATTTTTAATGATTTCAACTGCGTGATTTTTTCATTTTTAAATTAAAAAAAAAAAGAAGAAAATTTGTTCTATCTTTGACGGAAATCGATCGGCCTTGGTAACAGAGTGGGCATCTTAATGTACAGTTCAATAAACTGCGCATTTCAGCTGAAAAATGAACGAGTTCAACTGGGGGAGCTTTGAACCGGTTTGCATTTCTCTGAATGGATTTAACCACATCCGAGAACTAATAATGGAATAAAAATGAACAATACTTTCCGTTTTAGAAGGTTCCACCCAAACAATTGTCTGGAAAGAATTTTCCTCCATTCCAACTGCATCTCAAAGGCGAGAGATTGCCACAAGGTTCGAAATAATTATCGACAAAAATGTTTCTTGCATCAAAATCGATTATTTATTTCCATTTGACTTTCATGATGAAAATAATGAGAGAAAATAAAATTTTTTGACACAGTTGTTTCTTCATTGACATTAATTTAAAGAAACTGGGGTATAAATTTGAAGAAAATATAATAAAAATGTAATTCTTATGAAAGAAACCCAATTCTAAGGTAATATCTATTAAAAAAAATACTGCTGGAAATGAGAAATTTAATTTTAGTAGTGATGGATCTGTTACAAACCCTCATTTTTACTGTAAATTAATATCTGATGTTTTTATGAAAATCAGATTAGAAATGCTCTTTGATTGAATTTTTGCAATGTTTGTTATTAACTCTTTTAGGTTATATTTTATTCTCAGAAACATTTTTTATTACACCAACTTCCTACTCAAAACAACAAAATAACAGACCCTGAGGATTGTATTTCATTTGTATTACTTAAATTTATTTACGAACATATGCCTTTAAATTCCTGCTATCGTATGAGCTGGGAATTTAAAAATAAATACAAACGAATAAAAATACTGAAAATTATCTGGCGTAAAAGATTAAAAATAATGCATTATGGAAATAATATTTCCATAACTCAATATCTATGAGCGATTATTGTTTTTAAGTTCTTCACAAAAGTGTTATGGGGGTGGGATACGGTAACCTAGTGATCATATGGTTTCGTGGCCGGCGTGCCATGAGTTCGAGCCCTACTACACTGAAGACCCGTTGTGTTGAGGATCTGATACCCGTTAAATCTGTCGGGGTTCAAAATCCTACCGTTGGTGTGTTGTGGCAGTTTAAAGAAGGGAGTCCCAGTTCAGGGGCCATCCTCATCACTTGACCGTGGTTCAGAATTTCGAGGTTCATTGCCAATAGTCATAGTGTTGCTTTAGATTGCGACATTAATAAACACTCACTCATTCCAATCGGTTATTAGGGATGTAACTTTGAATAGCGGACAAGTGACGAGAATGGCACCTCAGGTGGCATATCACTCCGAATTCATACACCCCAAGCTGCATCAACTTGAAAATTTTGAGCCTCGACAGTTTTAACGTGAATTAGCCCTTTAAAACGGGAGTTTTCAGAAACGTCAGGGCCAAAAATAACGACTCGACTGCCAATGCCCGTTAAACATGTCGAGGCTTAAATGTCCTCCCGTTGGTGTGATGTGGAAATTAAGAGAAAGAGGTACCAGCTCCCAGATGTCGTCCTCGTTACTTGACCATAGTTCAAAATCACAAGGTCCATCGCCAAAAGCCCTCGAGTAGCTGAATAGTGTGACGTTAATATTCCTTCACTCACTTACGCTCATTCAGTGTCTCGACGAAAACAAGTTAGCTACACAAGACAGTCACGAGTTAACGACGATTACCTCTTGAGTACAGCTGACACGCAATGGTAATGGCAAGGGTAGAATCTTGAAGTAAAAGATAATTTAGAAAACACTACTGGATAAATGACTTTTTTGGGCAAAACAATAATTAACCAATGATTTCAAATATTATATTTAGGTGCATCATCTTACTAATAAAGTTCAAATAAAATGCTAACTAAACGTGAATTAAAAAAAAATATTGAGTGAAAATTCTGTGATTGAATTTAAGGTATCCGACTACCTTCAGAACCATGATTTTAAAAAAGCGCATAAATGGATAATTTTCATGATATTTAGAGTCACTCAGGTTAGCATACATGCATAAAATTGTTTTAAGGACATTTTGACAAAAACAAATTATTTAAATACAATATTTTGGCAAAAAAATAACTTAGAATAATCTTTTTTCAAAATGTTCTCCTTTTGTGAAAAATACTTCTATTATAACAATATTTTGCCTGTATATATAGTTCAGACCTCTGTACAGAGGCTCAACTAGAATTTTTGAAAAATTCACATTATTTTTAGAGTTACCACCCATTGAAATAATTATTGGCGTTTTTTTCTTAAAATTGCTCCCCTCTGTTGTCTTAAAATATGGATAAATCCACTTCCTTCTAAGTTATATATTTCAAAAAATTTCTAGTTGAGCGTCTGTAGAGAGGTCTGAGCTAAGTACAAACAAAATATTATTAAAATAGAAGCATTTTTCACAAAAGGAAAATATTTTGAAAAAGATTATTCTAAGTTAATTTTTTGCCGAAATATTGTATTTAAATAATTTTTTTGTCAAAATGTCCTTAAAACAATTATATACATGTATTCTAATCTGAGTGACACTAAATATGAAAATTATCTATTTATGCGCTTTTGCAAAATCACGGTTCCGAACGTAGTCGGATACCTTAACGAAAAGGCAAAGTATTTGAGAGTAGAAAGATAAACAAATTAATGGTACAACTAATTAAATGTGTTCCTTCAATTAGAACGGAAATTTTGATTGCTTTTTTAATAAAAATTCTTGATCTAATTCATTCAGTTCCTATTTGCAATTAAATTCTTGGTCTTGTTCAGAATCGAATAAAGTTAATGCTCTGTCTCGTTTTACATTACTGTCTTGAGAATGTGCTTTTACAACTTGTTTCCCAGATAATTATTACTTCGCTCAAACAGAATATTTTTCCTGCTTCTAAAAGTCATTTGCGTTTCATTCGTTAATTATTACGATATAAAATCGCCAGTTCATTGTCCTCTAATTGGAACATATTTTTTGTGTATATTTTCCCATCACACACACACACAAGTAGTCATAATACAGAATCATTTTTATCATTCGATACATTGAACACAAATAAAAGAAATTCTAAATGTTGCCACATAGAAGAAAACTAACAATAAATTAATAGGTAGCAGATGAGGAAAAAGAATCCCCAAAAGACATTATGTAATACAGAGGTAACTAATGCAAATTGTATTACTTCATACTTACTACATATGGGAGATTTAGAGTACGCTGCATTTTAATGCAGCGCGCGTGCTCTGATACTTATATACCTATACTAAATTTTAAAGAAAGTGTTCTTTATTAGATTTCGTACTCAATATTTTTTATGCATCTAGTGAATTTTCCTACTAAAAAAATTCACTTATTTCATTTTAAGAATCCCAGAGAAATTCATAAATTATGCGCGTGTGTATATGTATTCTTTAAAATAATTTGTATGATTACAAAATATATTTGTCATTGTATCTTTTACAGATATATTTTGTTTCTACATAGTTTGGTATTGATACTTTCTTAAATAGATATTTCAATCCTTTTTAACGGTCTTTCCCCCTCAAAACAGAATTAGAATTTCTAAATTATTGTATATTCTCAATTCTACTTTAAAAAAGCATACTATTGAAAAAAATAATATTCTAAAATTTGGCATATTATTACATTAGTATCTGGTAAGGGTCGGCAAACTTTCAGAGAGAAGAATCAAGTAAGTGAAATAAAATAACTAAGAGGTGTCAAAGAGCCATTTATATGCCTTGGAGGGGGAGGGAGCCTCCGGTAGAAGTCGCGATTGAGACTGGCAAGCTCCTATTATTTTTTTTCCCTTTGTAATATTTAAATATCCTCGGGCTGGGCAAGGTCAACTCAACCTTTCATTCTTACTGCAGTGGGTCGATAAATGAGTACCAAGCTTTCTTAAGGACTTAAACACTGGGGGTCTCGCTTCAAACTGACCACCTGATCGGGACATCTGCTCGTGCACCTCAGCGCCCATTGGTCATGTATACTGGGATGAGCACAGCAGGCCCTGGCCCTCCTGGGCTATTGCGCCACTGAGTTAGAGTTTAATATTTAAATAAAATTTTACTTAAACATTTTCCTATCCATTAAAAATTCTGAAAGATATTTTTGCTTATGTGGATTAATGTAAGAACGACCTTTGTCAAAATTTCATGATGTTGGGAATTACAATTTCACAAACGTCGGGGGAAAAAACTAACCAATAATACCATAAGTACTTTATTCTAGAATTTCAAATTTTTCACTAATAATTAAAACTGACTTTGATTGTTCCTGCACATAATATTCACAAATATGCTAAAATTAAGAAGAAAAAAATAAATTATTATTACTAAAATGGGAAGAAATTGGTCAAAATTTAAAAAAAATTACATAAACGGAGCCCATTCTGTACAAAATGTTTATGAACAAATTTTCCATTTTTCAAATTTTGATGCGTTGCTTTGATATTTTTTTTAAATGACCTTCAGGATAAGAAATATTTTAATTTTTACAAAAGCAAGAGAACTTTATCTTAGTTATTATATGAAATTGCTTAAAAAGACAGTGATTATATTCATATTAGGGACTTTAAATTTTATAATTAAACAGTGACTGATAAAGCTAAAGATTAAAACACTTCTACTATTATACTGAACATACACAAAAAATTTCAGTTAATTATTTTCAAAACTTCTTGAGCAATCGTTGCCCCCATTTGAGCATTTTCAAAAAACACTTTTCGAGTAAAGCGCATTTTGAAGTATGACATCTTGCATAAAGTAGTTGTGGCATCTGCTTTTACTAAAACACCTGTAGTTTTTTTTAGTCAATGGAAAATAATAAACTTGGTATTTTTATAAAGCTACTAAAATGGCCTATAAAATAAAGTCATAAAAAAATTGTCAATTTTTGGCAAAATTCACAATTTTAGGATAGTCTCGGTTACCTTAAACATATCACAAAATACGGATTGTGTTTTTGTCACTTCTGTTAGGGTTTTATGTGTATGTGTCTAGCCCACATTCAAGAATGCTCCCAAACTCTTGTATGAAAATTAGGAAACATTACTGGAAATCTCTACGAAAAGTATCTTTCCATAGAGGAACTTTCATTTCTAATTTAGACTTTTACTGCTTTAGAACTTGTTTAAATATTTTCATTGATTCTTAGTACAAATTGTTAATGGAAAACAATACGAAAATCCCGAATCAGTCAAATTTTAAGTATTTGTGCAAATAAGGTAAATTATTTCAACAGATAATTATAAATGAGAAAGAGAAAAGAAAACAATAATTTTAGTAAATATAATTATTTTTTAATAATTTACATAGCAAGAGAGAAATCTGAAGAGCCACTCACGAGATACGGTATGTTGGCTTTTGGTGTAGGGGATGCAAATATATTCTATTTGTATATAATAATATCTATTAATTTTTTTAGTTTTTAGTTTACTAGATTTTTAGTGCTTAAACACATCTCAGAATTACTTTTTGGAGGGAAAAATATATATTCTCCTGTTTTATTCGCTTGCTTATATACATTACTTGATTATTTAAGATTAAAAAGAGAATTTTTTTCTATGGATACGACATGAAACCATTGCTTTCCACTCAATCATTTTAAAACATGTTAAATTATCAAGCTTCAATTACTGCTCTCGTTAATAATTGAAAGAAATATTTTAGTTGTAATTTTAATTCACATAAATATCAAAATCAAAAATGTTACATATGTTTAAATGTTAATATTCGATTTGAAAAATAAACCTTAAATGCGTATTTGTTTACTTTAGTTACCGTATATTTCGGTGCGCATTTTTAATAAACACACAAAAAAGACCGAAATTTGTGGGTGCGTCTTATACGTCGGGTATAAAAATGACAGCCCTTTTTTTTTTAAAAAAAAAAGGAAAGATGAACATAAAAAATAGATTTCTGCACATATCTAAATCCTGTTTATTTAAAGGAAACGACATATTATTGGATAACATTAAAAATTCGCGATATTTATATCTTCTGTTATATCTTCAGGTACATCATCGAGAGAATTCTGTTTTCTCTTCACCATCTCTGTTACTCTGCTCCATAAAAAAATAATTGTTTTCCATTCCATCTAAATTGTTATTTATACTATATTTTTTAATTGACTTTTTTAGGGTTTAATGGACTCAATTCATGAAACATTATATTCACATGATAACTACTACCACGTGCTTCCAACCCATAAACTCATAAATTCCACTGATTACATAATCACGTGATAAAAAACAATCTCACATGTTTCCAGCCAATCAATTCATCCATTTTTCTGTTGCAAACTTTTGCTTTTTGCTTTAAAAAGAAAAAAAAAAGAACATACAGTTGGAAAAAGCCTCTTTGCAAATTTCTCTATTTTCAAACTTTTTCCTGGAACCAAGAACAGAATAATTGTTAGAATAAGTTTATAAAAATTTGTCAAAAATGTTTTTTCAATTTCCGTGCCGTGATCTCAGATTCAAGTCTCGAATCCTATTTGCACCCGATCCTTGGACGTTTAGTCATCTGCAATTAGCAACACCTTAGAAGCAAATGAGGATGTGTTATAAATATACAACTGCTTATGACGATGAGAAATAGTATAGATGTACATGTGTATCGTGTATCGTGGAAACGCGTTTCCACGAGATGGAATACGATTTATTTTCTTTATTTAATTAAAAGTGTACTTTACGTTTACTCTTTACTACAATAGAGATGTATATATTTTTAATTCTGAATAAATTATTTTTAAAAACCTGATCTCATAATTATACCTACCACCTCTACGAACACTCTCGTAGAGAGCAAAAATATTGAATGATGAATATCTTTTTAACGAATTTTCCTCATAATGAATTTTTTTTTCGGTATTGAGTGATTTCGCTTAACAGAGATCCGGCTGTATAGGTTAACAATAATAATGCATATAAGGGAAAAAAATGCTCTTATACTTAAAAGTATATCAATAATATAATTTCTCTTTTTAATTTTGAGAAACATTTTGCAGATTCTTAATACTTAAGCACCTTTATCCAATTATCAAATTAAAAATTTTATCGAAATTTTCCAAGTAGAACAACAAATACAAGTCTAATGTTAGTTTTTAATTTAATGGAGAGCACGTGTTGTATTTATCATGTGGTCTTCATGAATTTAACCCACTTTATTCCAAGTTTTTGTAACCCATTCATACACTATATCTAAACTCATTCATACACTATACCCAAACTTCAAAAGATAAGAGTACATGTACATTTCAATTTTTTTCGTAAAAAAGAAGTTCGCGTTATACGGTGAATAGACCTAAAACTTCAAAAAATGCAGCTTGAAAGTATAGTTGCACATTATATACGCCAGAATATAATTGGTACTTAACACCAATAACTAAAAAAATTATGTTAAGGTAAGCTCAAGTCAATATCCATCATGAAAGAGGCAATTGAAAGAAATAATTTTTCACAGCCATTTTTTAATTCGTGCAACTGTGAAGACAAAACAGATCTATTTATCTAGCTTATGTCGTCAAGAAAATTTGGTTTTAATTAAAAAACAATAAAAAAGTCGGTGGACTGATCTTGAATTTTGCATCCGTCAATGCAGAATGTGAGTGGGATAATTACCTGCGTTATAGTTTTTCCTTTAACTACCGCTCGTTTTTGCAGCTGTGGAGATTTTTATTGTACTTCGTGACGGAGCACGGTTTTTGTTTAACCTATAAATGGAAAGGATGTTTATTTCAGCCTGCAGCGTTTCACAATGATTTACAGAGGAAAATATACTCGGCAACTGCACGGAAGCCACGTTAACTTAGGATGCGTATACAATAAGTAATTAATTAGCTCTTGAGTTTTGTTGGTTATGTTTTTTGACAAATAAGACAGAGTTTTACTTATCTGTTATTTTTATTCCATTATTATGGCATTTCTTGGGGTTTTTTACATATCTGTTTTCCTTTTACAGTAGAATGTCGTTTATCCGAATCAATTGGGACCGGATACTGTTCGGATAACCGAAAACTGAATGCGATCCATGCAGTATATGAAACCGGACACTATACGAATATTGAACATCATCACATGCGGGAAACATGCTTGAAGAAAAAGTAAAATAGATGCGACATTTTGCAATTTTACCTTTATTGTGGAAAATAATCACTTATCTTTCGCTGTAACATTGTATACCTTCGTTTTTTCGCTGCAAGATCTGATTCTCTTGAGCAGAAATAGTTGAGTAGGACAGCACTCTGATTGCTGCTCGTACCATTCCATAGCTAGCTGTCTCTAACGCAGAAAACGCTTCAGCATTTGATAGACCCTTGCTGCTTTCATTGTTGATGTTCTCATCTACATACGTTTCATCGTCGACAGGGTGGGATTCTTCTTGCACGAAAGTCACAATCTCGTCATCATTTAGCATTTGAAATCCACAGTCTTCTGCATCACATGACATCCAAGTTTCTACTTCTTCATCGCATTCTTGAAATCCTAGGATCTATTAGACAAAATCGGTACTCTCCTTCGTTATTGGAAAAACGAATTCGAAAACGTATTCATATACGTTACATGTAGTTGACAAAGAAAAACTGGTCCGGATATTTGATGCTCCGGATGATAAACGACGTTCTACTGTATTGTGTACTAACCTTTACCTGCCCACTTCGCTGGGTATTTCAATGATGCCATATGAATATATACTGCTCTTATATATATATATATATATATATATTATTGATATTTAAGTCCTAGCATTAGGCATTCGATTGCAATGAAAAACATTCTTAAGACCCTTATCTCATGATTAAAAAAGGACAGGACTTGTATTTCTTAAATTGAAATAGAATTATCTTTTAAGCTCTCTTAACCCCACCCCCAAATCCCAGTACCACTGAAGACCCGCCGTAAAGGGAGTTCCGATGCCCATTAAATATGTGGAGGCTCAGAGTCCTCCCATTGGTGTAGGGTGGAAGTTGGGAAAGTGGGCGCCAGCTTAGATGATGTCCTTGTCACTTGGCCATGGTTCAAAATTACGAGGTCCATCGCCAATCACCCTCCAGAAGCTTTATAATGCGACGTTAATATAACTCCCACTCGCTTATTACCCCCCCCCCTCAATTGGACGTTTTCTCAACAAAATAAACATGCTTGCCAAAATTTCAATTTCAAATTATGCCCTGTAACCTTCTCTCCTCTCATGTGAATCGATTTCCTTTAGACCCATTCGTAGAGAATATCAACACTACAAAAGAAACATGCATACTAAATAGCATTACTGTACATATAGTAGTTCGAAAATTAGATTTTTTTTTATCTATATGCCCCAGTCACTCCACGCACCTCTTCCTAGAAGTCGATTTCTGTAAAATCCGTTCTTAGCTGATATCTACTCAAGAAAAGGAGCTTACTTAACAGATTTTAAGTCTGTAGAAGTCTATTTGTTCAGAAAGGGAATGCTTATCTATAACACCTCTTAACTCCTCGACGAGTACACGCGGAGCACGTGCTCGTTAAATCAGTGGGTCCGAAAGTCTTGTGGGCTGATTCACGAGTGCAGGAAACTGAAGAAAATTTCCCTCCAATTCAGTTTCATGCCTAAATTGTGGAGGTGGAGATAGGTGGTGTCGCCATCTATCGTTCCTTTGGGAAGGCCTCTGACCACCCCCAGAGTGTTCTCCCTCTAAATTGGGGTGGAATCGGGCCAAATCGTATTTTCACCTGTATGGTGCTCAAAGCTACGGCTAACGACAGGCCTCACTTAGCCCTTTACCATGATGAATTTCATGGGCCTTGATCTGGCCTTTGCCGATCAGGTGGCATTAGTAACAACAACAACAACTCCTCGAAAGGCGCCTTGAGGGTCGATTTTAGCAAAGTCTGTTCTTAGCGGAACTCTACTACATGAAAGGAACGTGCATACCAAATTTCAAGTCTAGATATGATAGTTCAGGAGATGTAGTGGTAAGTGAATGAATGAGTGAGTCGCTTTTCTCCTTCATATGTATAGGCATAATTTTCTAAGCATTTTTTTTAATAACTATGTAATTTGCTTTGTTGGTTAAAAATTGTTTATATCTTAAGAATAAATCATTCATTTATGCAGTCAAATATCTCTTTTAAACTAACTAGGTGCGAGGGTACCCTACCTAACGCCAGACCAAAATACAAATTGCAAATTAAACAACTATTTATACTCATTGCTCAAATTGTAAAACTGTAAATTACATATATTACGCAGTTCTAAAGTTAAATTCAACTTCTTACGTCCCATTTTTTACTGACTATACCAGGGATGGCGAACCATTGGCACGCGACACAATATTTTGGGCACGCCGGCGATCAAAATGGTTTGCATTTTACTTCAAAATAACAAAGTTCACTATGAAATATTACAAACAAACGAGAGTGATCGGTCGCGGGGTTGCTAGGAGCACACTCGTTGGTTATTATCTTGCTTTAATTTCATCGTGAACTACAACTGCTTATGATTCAAAATTTGTTTACGCATAGCATAGTCAATTTCGTTGACACAACTTTATTTTAAAGTTTATTTGTATTATAATTACAATTTTTACCTGTTATTTAACATGTGGCTAGTTCAGTGAAAGAACAAAAAGTGCAAGATATTAAGTGCAACAGAGAATTTTAAACTTGGTGAATCTAGAAATACAGCATGGTTAGTAAAAGCGACACAGCGGTGAGTGTTTTATGTTCTGGTACGCAGAACAACCTCTGAAAAATGGCATTTTGAAACAAATCACAAATCCTCTTGTCAAAATGTGAACCACAGCAAAAATAATTAATTGCTCAAAAACCATTTGGCAGATGAATCCAATTCAACAGGCATTCTACTAGAAGCAATATTTTACAATCCTAATATAAGTTATTTGTCATCCACACACACAATCTGAAACAACAGAAATCACACTAATGGTATTTTAATTTGAATTACACGTATAACTAAAACATTTACAACTAAACAGTACAAAATGTATTTTTCGTAGTAAATAAAGAGTTTTGAGTTGTTAGCATTTAGTTTTATTGTGTATTCTCAATAATCACATGTCAAAAAATTATTTGACGGCACGTCCATACCTCATTACATTTTTCTTTTTCTTTAGAAAAAATGGCATGTTGATCCATAAAGTTTCGCCATTCCTGAACTATACCCTATGTAAAAATTAATTTATTACATTAATACGCGTGTGCGAAAAACTTTTTTTTGTATAGAGTAATGATTCTCAATCACTGTGCCGCGCCACTTTTGTGTGCCGCCAAATTTTTAAAATTAATTATTTAGTATTTGAGAAATTAATTAATTATTAATTATTTTCTCAAATTAATTATTTGAGAAAAAAAATGAAATCTGGAACGGAATCATTCGACCGTTTTATAGAAATAAACTAAGAGTACATTTAACTTATCCTTTCATGGGTAAATGGATATAAAAAAAAACTGATTGGTTTCAATTCTTTTGTGATAACGGATAGATATTTATATGAATTAACTCTGAATGAAGAGAAAAAACTATATTCGCTCTGTTAATAATCGAGATTTAATTTCAAAACATTCGGAAGAGTCAATTAATTCATTTTGCATTAAAAAATTGAGGTGATTATCTACTACATAATAGCAAAACAGTTTTAAAATATTGTTACAGCTTTCTACATCTTATTTGGGGGAATTTGGATTTTCAGCATTAATAAATATAAAAATGAACAAGTAATATAAAAAAAAATTAAGTCAATTCCTACTTAGATCAAAGAAAAATTTTATATTTTAGCTACTTTATTAAATAGTTACAATTAATATAAATATGTATATACATAGGACAGAATCACAGCATTAAGTGTTAAGTAATATTTATTAATTATCATCAAAGTATCGTATTGTCATCCAAAACAATCGTGTGTACAAAATTTCAGTTCAACTGAATGCTTTAAAACGTGAGAAAAAAAAATCTTTTCAAGTTTTCGACCCCATGTAGTCGTCAAAAATGAAACCAACGTGGATGTATCTGTAATTCTTTAAATAATTAGTTTCTGTTAATTAATTTTAATTAATTATTATTAAATTATCGTATTTTTACCCAAAACAATAGTGTATAGAAAATTTCAGCTCAAATGAGCGCCTTAAAATGTGAGGAAAAAAAACCTTTTCAAGTTTTCACACAAGTCGCCAAAATGGTCACTAAGACGCCAAAATTATTTGAAATTATTTGAATAATTAGTTTTAATCAATTAATTTTTATTAATTATAGTTAAGTTACAGTTTTGTCATCCAGAATAATCATGTATATAAAATTTCAGCTCAGTGGAGCGCTTTAAAACGCATTTTATCAACGATTGACAATTCCATCAAGATAAATAAATATATAGAGAGTGTGAGCTAATAGTAGAAATTGAAAAACTAAGTTTGCTCTGTAATAATAGAGATTTAATTTCAAAACATTCGGAAGAGTCAATTAATTCATTTTACATTAAAATTGAGGAGATTATCTACTACAAAAAGCAAAACAGTTTTAAGATATTGTTACAGCCTTCTGCATCTTATTTTGGTGAATTTGGATTTTCAGCATTAATAAATATATAAAAAGGAAAAGGAAAAAAATATTGAGACTTTGAAATTTAAATGAAGATGACGAAATGAGTGGCATTATCATTTTTACGACTAAATATAAGCAATCCCTCAATTTTCGCATTAGATGTATTCTCATAATTAATTTGTAATTAATTACTCAATAAACATTTTGTTATCTTTGTTGTACATATTATTTTATTTAACATTGAAAATTATTAGCATAAACTATTTTACATAGAGTATGGTAGATAAGTAAAATTCTTTTAAACTAATTGTTTGTGTGACGCCAAATTTTGAAATTATTGAAAGTATACCGCGACAACAACAACAAAAAAAAGGGGTTGGGGGTCACTGATATAGAGAGATAATACATTAATACATCATTTAAAATCAGCTATAATTTCGGAGAGGAACTTTCCGTGGGAGCCGCAATATGTTAATGATTCTCACCCAACAGCTTCCATGTTATTTTCTGATTCTACATATTAATCCAAAAAACCATGTTTCAATAATTAGTAATTTTTTACTGGATCATAATTTTTCGGTCAAGTAATATATCTGTGTACATCAACCCTTTTTTAGGCCGTGGGAAGTATACTTTTTACCAACTTCATTAATTTGTACGTGATGATAGTATGTTATTTTCCCACCTATGAGAGTTGTAACCTAGCGCGGCAACTGATTTCTGGATTTTCATGTCGTAATTGCAAAGGATGATCTGTAAATTTCCTGAACAGCAAGAAAAATGTTCCAGATCACGAAAGATTGACTTTAGTTATTTCCCATAAGCCAATTTAAAAAAAACATATAAGCATTGCCGTTAGTGTTCCACAAAAGCTCGTGAGAAGAGAAAAAGATATGCGTTTGTACAGCTTGCAGTGTCCCACTATTTGTTGATCCCCTTTTTCTGAAATCTCATGGAAAGTGTAATATGTATAAATTCTTAATTTTTTTTTTAATTCAAAATATTTTTTTTAATTTCTTACTACTTTTGTAGTTTTTAGTATTTGCAAATTATATTTTATAAATATTATGTAACGCGATGTAAAAAGAGAGAAGCAAAACATATGATACCCTATCTTTGAATAGTTCTCAGTGGACGATGGGAAACATATTTCCCACCAAAAAATGGTCTTAAAAATCAAATTAATAATAGGTAGTAAGCTAAATAAGCTAATCTTTTTCAATTCCTACTATTAGTTCACACTCTCCCTATATATATAACATATATATATTTGTTCAAATTTTTAATCGTTAATTTTTATTCATCCACTCAAGTTCAAATACATTTTTTTAAACTTGAAGTGGATGACACTTGATGTTAATACAGTTTTTTCAAATATTAATTCATTAATTAAATTTAATAATTGAATAAATAGTAACGAATAAAAATAATAGCCCAGCAGCATATATAGAAAGGAAAATCATTCGGTGTGTCCCTATAGCGCAATGGATAGCGCGTTGGACTTCTAATCCAAAGGTCGTGGGTTTGAATCCCATCTGATTTGTTCTAATTTATAAGTATGGCATTTTTGAATGAATAAATAGTAACAAACAAAAATAATAGTCCAACACCATGTAAAGAAAGGAAAATCGCTTTCTATTTTGCCACTTAATAGTATGATTCTGTGTCATATGTATATATATATTTATATTAATTTTAATTATTTAATAAAAAGTAACTATAAAATTAAATTTTTCTTTGTTGACCTAAGTAGGAATTGACTTAAATTTTTTTTTTATATTACTTGTTATAAATAAATCTCAATCCCAAAAATATTTTAATATAACATTACTTTAGAAAACAAGAATTGCAAATAAAGCTTACTTGTTTATAGAACAACAATTTTCAACATTCAGTGAACTGAATTACAGTTTTTAGAATTTTTTTTTACATTCTATTCAAGCAAAATAATTCTTTTGAATAAAGAGTAAAAGGCCAATATGAAATGAGATGTCATTCAAATACGAGTTAAATTGTACCACATCAAGAAAAAAATATTCAATTCTTTGCGTGAACCTTGATATTAAGCTTAAAATGCTAGTTTGAACAGATGTTGCTTATCTAAATGTACAAAAAAATTTTGAATTATGTTCCATGCTTTCGTCATTTTATTGTTTGATTTCCATGATGATTTTCCTGAAGGTGAAAAACGTAATTTATTGCGAGTCGTCTAGAACAGTTAAAACAAGCATCTCATTGTTCATTCATTCGTTTGTTTTTTTGTTTTTCTTCGAAGTTCTTGTTCAACCGAAGGCAAAGTATCCATTTAACAGAATTGTCAATGACGTATGAGTCATCCAAGGGGAGGGGGGATGTCTAACCGGGTGTGAACGAGTTTATTTTTCTTTTTGATACCTCCGTTTAACAAAAGGTCGTGTAAGGCCGAGTCTGACAGCTGGGAATTCACTTTTTCGTTAAGAATAATGAATGATAAAAACAAGGCTTACCGCGCCTTTTCGAACATTTCGTGGGTGTTTGTTGCTGGTTAATCCAACGAGTTTGCTTTGGACAGTCTCGTTTTTGTTATTTCCAATTTCCCATTGATTTAAAAGATGACTAGGCTGGGAAATTGACACAATCTTATCTAATTTATTATGTATCATTCCCAGAACATTTGCTACTCAACTCGTAGAGAAACCGAATTAAAATTCATCTTTACAGATTAAAATATTCTCAATGTAATATAATTTGAAGCAGTTAAAACTTTATTTTTAAGAGTAGAAATGTTATCAATCAAAGCAGTTGCAAAAAAAAAAGTAAAATTATAAAAGAAATAATATTAATTTATTACATAAGAATACAAGGTTACATTTTAAGAATTCAAACACAAGAGATGCAATTCATATTAAGTTCTTTTTGGGCAGAGTTCCAATACTTCGAATTTCAAACAATTCATCAAAGTAATTTTATTTTTTAAATATGTCCAATCGCAATTGAAAACTTCCTGCATATCGATTTGATTCTTTTTCAACTAATTAACATTTTCGCAGAATTGTAAATATATATATATAGGTTGTTCTTTTTTACTAAATAATTTGCAACCTCTTCCTTGTCACACACACACAATTTCTACAATAGAATCAAACCTTCTCACACACTGCATTTAAACACATTCTGGAATTAAGTTTCAGTTATAACCAAAACGATTACCAAAGTTTAATTAAAATTCATTGCGTTCAACTTCTTAAGCAATCATTCGAAATAGAAATTGAGATAGGACGAGGAAAAAGTATGTTTAAAATATTTTGTGAGATAACTTCATTATTAAAATCTATCCGAAAAATAAATAAAACTAGAAACTCTTAAATTTATTTTATAATAAAAAGGTTTTTAAAGCCATCGAAAAGAAAAAAAAATCTGGGAGATTATGTGTATTGTAAATTGCTTAAAAATTAATGTAGTTCTTGAAACATTCGTCACTTGGAAAAATCTTATTGTTGGGCAGCACTGATAAAGCACGCATCGCTGTACTGTTTCTGTGTTAAGACTTTTGCTTTTTTTACCCTTTTATAGAAGGTGAAAATTCTTTTTAATTTTAGCAGAGATTTCGACGAAATCTAGATTTGCTGTAACAATTGTTATAATAATCTACTTTGGGTAATACATATAAAAGTGTGTTTGAACGGTTATTATAGTAATTATAGATATTTTGAACTTGTAAATTAAATAATATTGTTAACACTAATTAAATGGAGAGGATGATAAAAAAGAATATGGAACACTGGTTATTTGTGGTTATAAATTTCACAACTTTTCTAAGCTAATGTTTTTTTTCCCAGGTATGTGAAACAGTAAAAGGTACTGACTGGATTTCGAAACTCAATTTTTCTTTCGTTTAATTAAATTTTCTATTAATAATTATCCGATTTCAATTTTTCCTTAAATCCATAGTATATTAACAAATTTATCAGCAGTTATTTCTAGAAAAAATCTATTATTCTGTCTAATTTAATATCGTGTATGTAACTGACTATTTTTCTTACGTGGGATGTAAATTTTTTTATTTGTCAAGTTTAATCTTTGAAAACCTTGGCAACCTTTCAAACTGAGAATTCTTTGATCGTTGTGTATTGAAACTAACAACAAAATTTGAATTAAATTCAAAATTAATAACAAACCTTGAATGCATTTTCCTATAATCATCAAAATGAACTTAAACCTTGCTATTAATTGAATATTTCTAAATTTTAAATTACAAATTTATTATACTTAAATGTTTCCACATGCTATTGAGAAAAAGAAAACGCACACATTTTATCAAACAAATTATTTTTATATATTAAAAGTGTTATCATGTAACTTGCTATGGGGGCATCTACTTAAGCTCAGTTGCATTTGCAAAGAAGCTGTGACAATAAATGAGAATTCTAGACTACGATGGGTATATTCTTATTTCAACATTGCTTTAGTTTTAATTAACCTCTATGGTGTTATTTTTAGCTAAATTGTCGTAAATAACCATATTTAACAGGCGTTTATAAGCTTCTCTTGTATATAACGGAACCTTTGAACTCGATTT
>BMAV01009415.1:248630-265916 GCA_019973955.1 Trichonephila inaurata madagascariensis
GAGAAGTATGACAAAACTGCACGACAGCACTTAGATTCGCACTTATGTAAACTTATATATGGCATCACACACACACACACACATTTATTTAAAGAAGACTCATTTGTCACGATTTTGGGCCCCTGAATAATATAATCTTTCGTTATTTCAAGTGTACGTGTTCTATTTTTAATCACAATATTTAATTCTAAAGCATTTTTAATTTATTCATCGACGGGCTGATACGAAACAAGCATATTTGAGATTTGTTTCGTGTATGAGCGGAAACGATGGCAGCATTTGGCGATATTTTTTTTATTTGGCGGTGTCTTTTCATTTAGCGAAATCGGTCATGGTATAATACGTATAAGTACCGAGGATTCCAATACTTTTCTATTAGAGTTATATAATTAGGCGGATTTTATTTTGACGCATTTCACCGGTAATGGCCGTTGTTAATTTGCGGATTGGCTCATTTCTTTTCTTGCTTAATTTCACTAGCGTGACAATGATCTGTCACTAGGAAAGACATAAGCCAAAATGCGCCAATGTAGGGACGAAATATCGATGTAATTTTAACAGAAATGTACTGGAATTAGAAGTAGATATCTTATTATTAAATATCCGTTACTGTTTACTTTAAACAAAGTACTTTGAAGTACATTGAAATGATTTTCGTGAGGTACATGCAATAAGTTGATGAAGTTAATTTATTACATGCACTTTTTTGAAAAAAAAATGAAATCTATTCAATTGTCTCTAAAAATAAAAATAATTCTTCATCATATTGCTGTGGCGCCTAGGATTCCCACTTAATTTACTTTGAACTATTTAAGTTTGGTCGCAATAACTACATTAGTGGAGATTAGTCAAATAATTTGCACATTAACTAGGTGCGATTCGTTAGAGAGTGGAAATTTGTTTCATCCTTAAATTGACTCGATAATCTGCGAATTACCTAGATAACCTGTACATTACCTACCAGACAATCGTTAATCTGCACATTATTTACTACACACTTGTAGAAGTGAAAATATGATCTGTGGTTTTAAATTAATGTTATATATATATATATATATATATATACAAAGAATCAAATGAATACAATGAAGCAAACAACATATTGTTTGATTGAATCAGTCATCAATTAATGGCATAACTGTAACACAAAGAATCAAATGGTTTAATACAGGGGTGTCAAACTCGAGAGCCTCATGCGGCCTACAAGGAACATTTTTGCTGCTCGACCAGTAGGCACACAATAATATTGAAATTTCTCTCAAAATCAGAAAGATAGTAGCAGAAAATACATGTCGAGTATCAGGACTTAAACATTAAATTTTTCTTGTTCTTTTATAATATATATGAGTGTGTTTATTATAATGTATCATTCGAAATAAACCTACGTTTTAATGAATATAGGGGGGGTTGCGACCCACCCAAAACTAAACCTTGTTTGCTTGGCCCAAGTTAGTGTTCCGTCGCCAAAAGCCCTCGTGTAGCTGAACAGTGCGACGTTAATATTCACTCACTCACTTGGTCCAAGTTAGCCTTTGACACCCTTGGTTCAAGGTATCCTTACAGAAATGAATTTATGAAACATATAATAATATTACGCTTACTTTTATTTGTGCAATCTGAAGATGGGTAACACTTTGAATTGCATAGTAATTGGTTTTTCCGAGAAGCACACCTATTTGTGGTACACTTAGATTTGCAGTCATATTTTTTCAAGAAGTCTTTTACGAAATACATTTACTGTCTTTGCCACTCTCTTTTTAAATATTTTTGGATAAATTATTCTGGGATGAAACAAGGTTCTATCAAGATTCCTAACAGAAATGAAATGAGAAAAACTTTTAATTTTTAACGATACGGAAACCTCTAATGTGAAGATTACTTAGTTAAAATGCGGAAAACTCTTAATTCCACACTTTAACGGAGAAAATTAATCTGATTAATCTGCATATTAGCTATATAAAACGCATATTAACAGCTTTCGAGCTTTAATGGTAACATATTTAGAAATATCAGAACGTGTCAAACGAAATTGGGATAAATACACTGTAAATTAACTATTCGTTGTGAATACCAACTTACGGAACGTGGTGTTTTCCATGTCGTGTCTCATATTACAGATATTTTTCTGTGCCGCTCTATCTGTTTTATTAGAGTCAAAATTATTAAAAGAAATTGCCACAGAACTAATCTCTTATGTTTTGATATATCAAGGTCACTTTCTGCTTTCACGGTCAGATAAAAGAACAGGTTATTATTATATTTCTAATTCAGACCTTGAAATATACCTTTATTTTTCCTACACCTAAGTCTTCATGGAATGATATAGTATGCTAGAAGACTTCAAGGAATATTTATACTCAAGCTGTAGATGCAGTATATTACATTACCAATTCAATATGTTATATGACAAGTATTATAAAATGTATTCAGAAATGACGCTTAAATGTTGATCAAAATGACAAAATCATTAGATTTCAAATCATTTTCTACGTGCTTTTAATTGAAAAAAATCCTATCATAGATTCTAGCTTTTATTTAAGAGAAAAAATGCAGTAAAATTTTTTTATCCAGAAAGCTTCCGCAACATCTCAGCATTGCTAAAATGTAAAGAGTCTTTATCTTTTAAGAGTCATCTGGGACAAGGTTCTTTCATCTTGGAACACTAATCGAAATTAGGAATCGGGCCACGTAGAAGTATAATTATTTATTTATGGGTGTTATCGAATTATAACAACATAAATAGAATTCACAACAGTGCAGACTGTACAGCATACAACACTATAAAGGAAGCATCTACAATAAGCATAAGATTTCCACTATGCGTAAAACATGCGAATGATTAGCATTGCGGTACATGAGCAAATCACCACAAGTCACCTCAAGTAGGGCCACTCGTAAGATCTATTTAAAGAGAGAATAGAGTGTGGATTTTAAGTAGTGGAATTTTGAATATGTGTTTAACGCGATAAACTTTAGTATACTTCTACAGACGGAAGTCAACAAAGCATGTTTCTGAATTTGACACTTTTTACGAAATTTGCGTCGGTGAAAAATAGCCGAAGACTCCAATTAATAGAATAACAAATTTATTAATAGACAAGGACGAAGAAATAACTACACGAAAACAAATCGATGTATATACATAAAGAACTATTATAACAGATTATTTAAAGTACTGGAAAAATGCACTCGTTATAAGTAAGCTTTGCCGCGCATCAGAAATGGATCACTAGAACAGTTCCACTAGCAGGAACCCAGGAAAATTCAGCATTCTAGTCTCGACTGACACACTTCTGAACTCCACCGATGTAAATAATATTTAATATATAATTTGTCGCCAATTCTATCTCCAAGGGTGATAAAGTCATCATTCTAATAGCTCTGTTTACATCTTGTGTCGACATAATCTTTTTCAAGTTAATGATGAGATGAGAGTACTTTCCCTGTAAAACTCTTTTTTCTGCATGTAGTGTATCATTGTAGGAAAAACAACATACTAAGCATGTTTCAATATGAAGAAATGGGGCATGTATGGTCATCCAAGAAAAGGTTACTCGTGTTGAAATATATCAAGCCACAGGGAAGTGAATAGGCTATCAGAGGACATGAAGGATGTATTGCCCTAAATGAAGGAGTATATTTCCACCATCGTACTCTTACGGAATTTCATCTCTCTAAAGTGGAGATTATTACTCTTAGTACATCTTAATCGATAAGAATGAATGATTAATTTTAAGCAAGTTACCCAGGTCTGAATTAATCGTGCTCAATGCAAAAAATAAAATTTAAAATTTATTTACATAATTTAAAAGGTCACAAATACATTGTACGAGGTACGTTCCGAAAGTAAGTTTCGTAATGTTCTTTTTTAATGATAAGTTAGTACACCAGGTGGAACAAACAATTACCACAAGAAACTACATTCGATTCTGGTTAAACGATGGAAAGAATATCAGTGTTGGAAAAATGACGCATACGATAAGTACCGAAGAAGAGAGAGTAGCAGCAGAAAGGCGTGCCCAAGGTAATTTGAGTACAAATCGTGATAGAAGACTAACGTGGGCTGAAAACATCATCGCAAATGGAAGTCTGAGCTGTTGTCCGGTATGAATGGACAAATAGAACTACTGTTTCCGTCCCCTATGAACGTTTACAGACCATGTATGATCAAGAGGTCATGTCTCGTCACTTGGTCACTGGTGTTGCATGTTCAGTGAAGGAAGGCAGAACGTAGAGGATGAAGATCGAAATGGGATCTCCCCCCTAGATCCACAAATGAAAGCAATATTGTTAGAGTACAGGACATTGTGTTCCTCAATGATTTGCCAATATTACAATGAGGCAGTGCAATGATTGTACAATACTTCAAATGTGTTTGCCAAGAAAACGTTTTTGCAAAACAGTGCTGAGATTGAGAAATTTGTGCAACAATTTCTTGCAACGCAGAACATCGAGTTTTATTTGAGTGATTTTTCCGAACTATTTGTATGCGACGATAAAAGGATCAATGTCGGTGGTGACTTTAACGGAAAGTAGCTCAAAATATATAGTTTATAATGTCATGATGCAATTTTTTCCGCAATAAAATTTCCTCGTGTGAAAAAAATGAGGAAACTTTTTAAACGTCCCCCTCGTACTTACAATAATATACTGTCTAAAAGATGGGAAAAGGGGAAAGGAGCAGTAGGGTTATTAATCCCTTAAAAACGTATACTGGTTTACTCTTTGTTGGAGATGAAATTTAAGAAAAAAAAAAATCTCTTTTTTTTATCGTGTCTGTCCTTTTATACTCATACCCCATTACACTTAATGTCACTCCACGAAAAAATTCCTTTATGTCTTTGTACCCTAGACGATTGGTCAACATTTTAATTGTATCGTGTACCGTATTCTTACACTTTGGCGTGAGTGAGTGTTTATTAACGTCACACTATAAAGCAACAGGAGAACTATTAACAACTGATTTCATAAATTTGAACCGTGGTCAAGTGACGAGGACGACGCCTGAGATGGCACCTCCCTCTCCAAAGCTCCACTCAAAGCCAATAAGAGGACCGAGCCTCTACAGATTTAAGGTGCATATATGCCCCTGTACAAGGCGGGTTTTCAGTAGCACTAGGGCTAGAATTAAGGACACTCCAGTCACGAGTCCGTGACCACACCCACTAGGCTACAGAGGTCAGCTTACGTTCCGGCGTTTTCAAGTTCGGTGACCCTTTATTGTTTGCATCCTTTTTAGCATTTGTGGAAAAGTACAGTTTCCTGTTATCTGGGGTAAATGTAATATAAGCGATACCGCTTCTTTATACCAACAAGCTTGAGATCAGGCAAGTTGTGAGCAAAGCAACGGTGCGTCACCGTACAATATCAAGAACTCGAGCTCAAAAGTTAGGATCTTTTGCACAATAATCTGTGTAAACCCATACGCTTCAGTGTGACTTACAGCAGTAGGAAATTTCAGAAAGGCGTCTATTGCTGCTTTTACTTTTGACTGCACCACATGTGCATGCAATGGCGTAACGTACACCCCCGAAACCCCCGCATCACGGGCGGGGGATAGGATTCTAGGGGAGTCAAAAGCCTCACTGGCACCAAGTACGTACCCTTTGTAAGATCCAGCTTAAGGCCTAAAACCTGACTTTGCGGGGAGGGGGGAAGCTAATATTCTTCTTTTCGCCCCTTAGTGCATGGTACCTCTATAGCAGGGGTGGCGAACCTTTATGGATCAACGTGCCACTTTTTCTAAAGAAGTGCTTGATGAGGTACAGACGTGCCATCAAAAATTTTTGACTTGTGATTATTGGGAAAATAATAAAACTAAATACTAACAACACACAAAACTATTTATTACGAAAAACTATCTTTTGCTCTGTATAGTTATGAATGTTTTAGTTATACGTGTAATTCAAATTAAAGAGAGAGAGAGTAACATTAGTGTGACATCTGTTGTTGCAGATTGGATGACAAGTAACTTATATTACGATTGTAAGATGTTACTTTTAGTAGAATGCATGCTGAATTTGAGTCATCTGCCTAAGCAATTATTTATTTTTTCAGTGATTCACTTTTTTGACAAGAAGATTTATGATTTGTTTAAAAATGCCTTTTTACAGACGATGTTCTGCATACCTCTATTCCAGAACATAAAACACACACGGCTATGTCACCTTTACTGATAATGCCATGTTTCTTGGTCCACCAAATTTGAAATCCTTTGTTATACTAACTATCTTTCACTTGTTGTTCTTTTGCTGAACTTGCCCTGTTAAATTACACTTAAATATCGTAAATATAACACAGATAAGCTTTAAAATACAGTTGTGTGTCAATGAAATTGACTATGCTATATTCGTAGACAAACTTTACATTATAAACAATTGTAGTCTGCGACGTTACTAAGGCAAGATAATAACGTACGAGTGTGCTCCCCGCCACCCCGCAACAGATTACTCGCGTTTGTTCGTAATACTTCATAGTGAACTTAGAAATTTTGAAATAAAATGCAAACCATTTTTATCACCGGTGTGCCAGAAATATTCTTTCGCGTGCCATCAATAGCACGTGTGCCGCTGGTTCGCCATCCCTGCTCTATAGTATTCTGAATGCTGGACATAGTCAAAAGAATCGCTCGATGTTGTTTTTTCAGACAAATGCGATTCTCCCTGCAACTCCATGATGTTCTTATTCTAGTCTCGCGACAGCGTGGCATGAGATTGTATAGTTGTTGCTTATTTTACCATACTGATCCGTCACCTGTTGTTATGGCTTAGAATACAATTGGATTTTACTTCTACTGCCTTCTAATACGCACTACCAATACATTTGACAGTTTCCATTACATCCCTGAAGTTGTAGATTTTCATTGTGTCCCTTGACCTTTGTGGTTTACCAGCGTCATATTTTAACACAACATTGCAAGACCGTAGGTAACGTACAATGTCCAGCAGTTCTCCATTGCCTATAAAATTGCACTGCTGCCTTGACCGTTCCGTTCTTCTGCTCTGTTACTCAATCGAATCATGCGGTCGATGATTAAGAAACAAGGGACCTAACAGGCACCATAATATTTGTTGTGCCAAATGAGCTTTGTCAATGTGTGGGAGCAGCTTGAATCAATATACTCACACATTCATTGTTTCTTTTTTTTCTATGAGAAAAGTTCATGCGACGTTATAGTCACATGATATATGAATCATGTGTTTCCAGTCAATTACTTCATTCCCTTCTCTGTTGCTAAATTTTACTTTTTGTAGAAACTTCTTTAAAAAACCCATAGTTGACAATAATAACGCACATAGGTAAACTAAATACAATTGATTTAAAAATATACGTATAGCATATATTTTTTGCATTTTTTAAAAACTTTTGATAATTTTTAACATATTTACACAATCATCAAATTTGAAACTGTATCTAAATTTTACAATTATCATTTCGAAATTTCTCAGTATTTTCTTTTTTATATGTTACAATCATAAATGTTTTTAGATCAAGCCTTTTCCTTTGTTTGCGATATTTATATAGATCTGTCGAACTATTTTAAACTACTCATATTAAAATAAAATATTGATTTTCATTTTTCAAAATAAATGTTTATTTTTCAGCAAAAAAAAATATAAAAAATACTAATAGCATTATACGTATTAGAGCATATATCTTATCGAAGATATAAAATACCAAAAATAGAGAGATTTCATTCAAATTATGAGCTTAGGTAAACAATTTATCCCGACAAAATTTATCCTTAATTTAGAACTTTGAAGAAGATCGCCAAATGTGCTCTGTTATCGCCGCCTTGGCTGTCAAATGACTGTTCACGTGTTTTAAACGTTTTAAGAAAGAAATCACACACTACTCCAGACAACAATATCACATTTTTTAGAGAGACCCAAACGAAATAAAACTTTTTATAAGTGTTAAAAAAAAGTATATAAAACTAAAAATAAAAGTAAAATCTAAGAATAAAGTACAGGATTTTTCGTCACGTGTTTGAGGAAATCTCTTATATTTCCCACATGTTAGATGATACTTTTTAATCCCATAAAGCAGGAAAAAGAAAATTTTCATACGTCAGATTTCAGTTACATTGATGCCCAATAAGGGAATTTTACAACTTGGAGTGATTTTATTATGTGTACTTGCACATGATTTATCAAATGCTGAGCCACGTGCACTGTTTTAACATGGATCGTACTAGTACTCAATACGAACATAAAACTGAACAAAAACAGCCGTTAGGCGCCTCATATATTCTAGGAATGTTTGATTTTGTTCTTTTAATAAACTAATATGTCTCTTTTTTTCTGGAAATACTATTGTTTTGATTACACAAGATATAAAAGAAGTGGATTAATTGCTAGGAATAGAGGTAGAATGTTCCAGAGCTATTCTGATGTCATTGACATTAACATAAAAGGGGTGGGGAGAGGCTTTCCATTGTGTTCTTGTGCTTATATACAGTACCTTCAATAACTGATGCTTTTAAATACTTTCTAAAATATTTCTAACAACAAATTCGTTAAAATAAAGTTATACCTTGAATGAGTGAGTGAATATTAACGTTGCACTGTTCAGCTACAAGAGGGCCTTTTAGCGACGGACCTCGTCATTTGGAACCATGGTCAAGTGACGAGGACGACACCTGAGCTGGAATTCCCGTTTTTGAACTATAAAATCTACAAACTTGAAATTTGGTTGACCTATTCCGTTAATAAAGTTAAAGTTCGCTACACAAGGAGTTTTACAAAAATTGAACACCAAGGGCTGTCGCGAGGGCTTAAGGGTTTTTGTGAACTATTAGATCTACCTACATGCTAGAAATTTGGTAAGCCCGTTCCTTTCATGTAGAAATTTGCTGCAAAGAGTTTTTTGAGAATCAACCCGAAAGGTCGTTCCGAGGACTTAAGAGGGCGTTAGAGAGGAATATTACCGTTTTTCAACTTTTAGACGTACTGGCTTGAAATTTTGTCGACACGTTTTTTGTTGCTGTTGTTGAATACAGATCCGCTAATAACGGAGTTTAGGGAAATTGACTCCTATTGAGGGAGGAGGGGGGCTACTTCTTACCTTAATGAAAATTAGTATGTATGTTACTTTTGTTAAATGTGTGGAAATTCGCTAAGAAAGGATTTTACGGAAATCAACTCCTATGGAGGAGAGGGAATCTTTTGCGGCGTATTGATAGAAAATACACGTTTTCGAACTGATAGACCTACAGTAATAATTTTGTATGTATGTCTCTGTTGTTGAATCGAATAGGTTTGTCGAACGGGTCTTTCAGAAATCGACTCTCAAAGGTGGTTACTGGAGCTTATTGATAAAAAAAAATCCGTTTTTGTTCTATTAGATTTAGGAATGAAATTTGGCAGGCATGTTTGTTTTATTGAGTGAAGATCCATTAAAAAAGAGTTTTGCGGAAATTCTCTTTTGGGTGGGGGTTACGAGAGAGTGCAAGATAATTCTGCTTCAATTTTTGAAATTATTATTTGGAAGTTCTGTCCTTAAATCAAGAATTATAAGAATATTTTTTCAATACAATTGAATTCTTAATTCTAAGGTATCAATAATTTATATATATATATATATATATATATAAACAGTATATATTCATATAACATCATAACAGCATATATTCATAAATACCCAGCGAGTGAGCGGGTAACGTTTAGTAATAAATAAAATTCAGTTAATAATAACATGTTAAGCCCTTTATTTTTTCACTTGGTTAATATTCAAAGTTGGGTTAGAATTAATATAGTTCGAATATCTGTGAATGTTATATATTAAAAATAAAATACATTTTCAAAAAGAAAACAAAAATCTGGTTTCATATTTTTTCTTTAAAGATTCAATAAAGTTGATTTTTAGGGTATGTCTTATTTTTTTTCTATATATACAGTAAACAACATTTATCTATTTAGTACATGTGGACGTTTGTGCACGTCATTTTTGTCTTATTTTGTTGCCAGTTTCAACTATATCACTTTCAAAACGATAAAATACTCTCTCTACTCCTATTAAAGTTTAAAAAAAACTACTATTTACAAACTAAAATACAGTGCAATAAATAAATGTATAAGATATGGCTTCAATATTTGAAAGGAAACAAGACACAATAAGTTACTGAACATGTGATTCTCCACCTCAAGGCAAACATTATTACTTTTCTTATCGGATTACGTGACCGGAGAGCTTTATTTAGAACCCATTCGGATTTTTTTCCCTCACAAAATGCAATATTTGCTTGGAAAACAGAAGCAAAAAGAATACAACAGATGTAAAAAGATATTTCTCGACGCCGCTTAAGAAGCCATATTTTTGCAATCGCAAGTACTGGCACGAACTTTAGATTACCATGAACTGACGGTGAACTTTTAAAATATAAACCATTTTTTGGAACAGAAAAAAATTTTATTACGTGATTCATTGAACTTTAAAACCACAACTTGATTTGTTTTTTCAGAAACCGCAATATAACGCCCTTATGATTATAGACGTAGATTCATGTATCAAATTTGTCAACATTCGTTATGAACGCTTTGCAACATAATTTGCTACACAATTTAATCATCCGTTATTTGTGGGCTCCACAGAACTCAAGTATATTTCCTAATATTATATAAAATACGAATGCAATTCTGTAAGAATCTTCATTATTTTTTGCTTCACTTTATTGCATTCAAACTGATGCCCTCATTTAAATTTTGAGATAGAAATTAGGATTCCTGGATAAACAATATAATCACGATTTTAAGGTACCCGTCAACCGGTCACTTTAACAGTTGCGAAATCTTTAAAAGTTTTTAAATACGAAGAAAAAATCAAATGAAAGGAGATTAATCTCGGCTAAAATGCTATCCTGTGTTTCCAGCCAATCGGTTTAAGCGCTTCGCTGTTGCCAACTTTTATTTCTTTCAGAAAAACTTTCTTTTAAAAATACAAATTTATCAGCAATGATAATGCACACAGGTAAAGAAAATGAGCCTGATTTAAAAGTACATTTATTGTATCAGAATTTTTTTTTTAATTTTGAAAAAAAAAATTGAAGAATTTTTGAAGTATTTGAACATTTTTACGCAATTATCAAATTTGAAATTTTATCTACATTTTGCAGATAGAAGTACAGGTCTACTATGCTATCCAAATTTACAAGTCTATTGTCAATTTTGATTTCAATGAAGAACACGTGATTGCCTTTATCATGTGACTGTCATGAATTTAGCCCATTGCTAAAAACATCACAGGTGCTGTCGATATGAAAGTTTTATTTCTACACAGGGACATCTTAAAGCATGAGCCAACTGGGCTTGAACCCAGGGACTTGGCCACAACGGGGCCTCGTCTCGTTCTCGCGCGACTCAGCTTTAATAAGATCCTGATTCGATTAATTTCAATAATCAAATGTTATTTCCGGTTGTATTCTCCGAAAACCCAGGAATTTCGAAAGATAGATCAACTGGCTACATGGGATGCCAATCATCCTTATACAGACAGATCTATCACCATACACCATTATTACTCATTCAGCCAAAAGGCGGTTGTCGTCCGAGCTGGTCTGTGCGATTGTAAATCACACATTTATTTGCTTCTGGTTGTTATTTGTACGAGTATTTGATTGAATAGGCCGTGTACTGTCTACTTTTATGATTTATAGGTGGGAGCTACATTTGTGTAGGGGCCTAGGCCCTCCAGAACTCTTAAGACGTCCCTATTTCCACGCATAAAAACTGAATTTGTCAGCCAATCAATCGAAATTATTTTTAAGTTAGATTTTGAAAGTAAGAAAATGGTAATAATCTTGTGAACATATATTTATGGTTATTGTTAAAATAGATGATATAAGCATTCCATGCACATTTAACTAAATCTATGTTTAAAATTCTGAATAGATATACAGTCGAACCTCCATATAACGAACCTCTATATTGCGAATTTTTCTATATAACGAACTTTTTCTTTTGTGTGTGATTCAATTTTTTCTCTCTCTATTCATGAAATATTTCTGGAGATTTCAAGTTATTCTTTCTTTCAATGCATTTTATGGTGGTCATAAATCTTGAACTGGTTTAATTAGGTGCCTAAATCGCCGAGAGCAATAGAATTCTTGGCATTTCATCAAAGAAGTGCAACCTTTAACCCCCACAGTCCAATTCATTAGAAACATCTTCGATAAATAAGTTTCGTTATAAAATAATGTATGTCTTAAATTAAAAATGTAGGCTTTAAATTAGAAAATTTCCTTAAAATTCATAAGTTTAAATATAAAGTTATTTTCTCTTAATGTTGAAAATACAGTGTGTTCCTCGACATTCTTTTTTTCCTTGCAATGTTTTTTTTTCCTTGCCCCCCCCCTTGGTGTTTTTTTGGGGGGGAAGATATATACGTGAAAATATATATTAATTTACAAAAAAGTGTGAATAATTACTTTTTTTTAATATATAGTGCTTACAAATTTAAAATTTGTTTTATATGGTTAATAAAGAAAATTGAATGATGAAACTCTATGTAATGAATTTTCCATATAACGAACTTTTTTTCGGGATTTAGCGACTTCGTTAAATAGAGGTCTGACTGTATTTATTTCACCCTGTTTTCGGTTGCTGATTTTTTGAAAACCTTTCCTCTGAATAAATCAAAAAGATGGCATTCATTCCGGTGATCATTATTGGTATCGTTTCCTCGTTTTCGTTGACACAGGTTCTCCACACCCTAATGTTAACCACTCCCAACATGGTTCTCATCGTTAGGAAGAACACAATGAGAACACCTTTTCAGCCTGTATTTGGAGTCAGACAAGGAACGCTTCCAACAATGGAAGGCAACGCAGACTACGCTGACATTCTGGAACACAAAAAGGCATGAAAAGAGACAGAGAAGGGAAAAAAAAGAACAAATAGAAACAGCGGTGAGCGCAATAGCGGATCTCGGTGTGGAAAGATCAAAAAGATATTGTTTTCAAACCGACACAGGAAAAAAACCTCTTCATTTCCTGAACAGAGTGTCAGAATGTTAGGCGTGAATTTTTCTCACAGTAACTGAACCGCTTTATAAACGAGCATTACTTATGCGTGACGAGCCTAAACTGAATTTCGCGAATTAACTCTTCCGTTTGTTTTTCCTCGCTCTGGAACTATGTAGCTACCGCGATAGATCAACATGGTCAAGGACATCTTAAGACTCTTTGAGGCCCTGGACCAGTGAAATCTTAAGATTTTTTATGCCCTAGGCCTCTATGAAAAAGTAGGCCCTACCTGAGATCCTTAAATGTAGACAGCGTATAGCAGGGATGGTGAACCGTTGGCACGGGGCACAATATTTTGGGTACACCATCGATCAAAACGATCAATAGTGATTGATTCTTCAATCAAGGAATTTTCAGTGAGATTTTTTCAGTTTAAAGAATCATCAAAAAGGCTCAAGTTTATTATGTACCCTGATGTGACATCATTTGATAAACTGAACTTGCCCCAATTCGATTGGTTGGAAATTGAAGGATTTTTTTGTAATGCAACTTATGGATTTCTACTCTAGTTAATTATGAAATCAAAAAATTATTGAAACGAGCAAAAGGTTGGGATTTATTGAAACAGAAATATTAACAAGTAATATAACTGTTAGTAACGAAATTTTGGAAACATTAAATTCCATTCGAGACGTGTTTAACTGTTTAAAGAAGCAGGCTCATGCTATTTTAACCATATTTTCATCGACCTATGCCTACGAGTCATTATTTTTAGAGATGAATAGCATTAAAGACTCGCTTGCAAACCATTTGGCAGATGACTCCAAATCAGCATGCATTCTGCTAAAATTAACATCTTACTCAATCCTAATATAATTTATTTGTCATCTAATCTGCAACAGCAGAAATCACACTAATGTTAATTTATATAATTTGAAATGCACGTTTATAGCTAAAACATTTACTACTATAAAATACAAAATATATTTTTCTGTAGTAAATAAAGAGTTTTGTGTTGTTAGCATTTAGTTTTATTATTTTCCTAATAATCACAAGTCAAAATTATTTGACGGCACGTCTATACCTCATTAAGCATTTTTTTAGAAAAATTGGCACGTTGATCCATAAAGGTTCGCCACCCCTGGTGTATAGCATGCATTGTCAAATACTCGTTCACACGGTGATTTGAATCAAATAAATGTGCACGACTCTCAATCTGAAAAACCTAGGCACAAACCGGCTCGATTGATCGCCACTTTTCGACTAAATGAATTGAATAATTGTTTATGGGCAACGGTCATCGCATAATAATACAGTCTTACCAATTTTGCCAGTTGACATGCAGTTTCAAATTCCCTGTTTTTCGGAGAATATGTACGGGAATAATATTCGACCATTTAAATTATCCAGGTCATGATATTATTAAGACAAAGTCGATAACGAAACGAGGCCCCCACTTAGGGTGAGGCCCTGGCCTTTGGTCCAGTTGTCCCATGCCTTAAGACGTCCTTGGTGAGTTTCCTTTAACCCAGCTGAAACAACGTCTGAGTTATAGAACTCAAACGCTGAACCATCTGTTATACTTTTCTCTGAATTTCACTCAAGGATCTTCCTGTTAGCAATTATTCTATCCAAAAAATTTTTATTTATACAATAATGCGTCACGGATTTTCACTAGGCGAGTTTTCATATCAAAAACATAATAAAGTAACTCCAGAGGTTAGTTAAGGGAAATGCGCGTGAAAACCCTCTATAAAACATCCATACTTAAAAACGAATTGTGACAGGAGAGAGAAGGTGGGTTACGTACAGAAACATAAAGCATCCCACTATGTGTCGACTTTCTAAATCGCCTAAATCAGTGGTCGCCAAACTTTTTGCCCTCACGAACCAGTTAATTCATAATTTAAATCCCGCGGACCACTAATAGGATTTTTTAAGTGTTAAATTATTGTTATGAATTGAATTATGTTTCAATGCACCTTAAAACATAGCTTAACATAATGAGTAAGTATATTCCACATTTTTCTGGGAACCAGCGAAATTTTCTCGTGGAGCACTAGTGGTCCGTGAACCACCACTTTGGCGACCTCTGGCCTAAATTGGCGTCAATATCAGGTTTTTTTTATTAAGCACGTGGAGAAAAAAAGGCCTATACAGGGAACTATTTATTGGAAGATCCTCCTACCAAAACTAAATCAATACTTTCTACTACAGTATTTAGTCTGACGAAATGCAATCTACACTGGTCTTGAAGTCTAGCATCATCTCAACTGGCACGTTATTATTTTTCATTTTGATAGTGTGAGAGGCCATATTATTATTATCATTTTTATGTGAAGAGTTGCATCATTACGAGAAGAATATCTTGGTCATGTTTAGACCGTGTATCTACCTATTAATACCTATCAGAAATAGAAGCTACATATAATATTTTTGTTGTCTTTTTTATTGTTTTTTTATATATAAAAAATATAATGTTTTCCAATTTTTTTTTCATGAAAATTTTAATCTTTTATTACTTTTCTGTAACATTTTTAATACAATTTTGCGTCAGTGAATGTCAGTGAATTTTATCTTTGATTGTACTTGATTTTTTAAGCAAGTTATCTCCCATTATCAATGTGGTTCTAAACTTCCATTCTATGTTAAGCGATTGTTTAGCGCAGCATAGCCAAATCTATCTCTTGCCCAAGAAAAAAAAATCAAAACTCACTCCTCGTCACTTGACCACAGGTCAAAAATTGGAGCCCCGACTCCAATCGTCTGTTCTATTATTCTTTTGAGTCGCCCATCCGGTATAGTGGTTAGCGACGCTGAATGCTGTGCTGCAGAGCCTAGGTTCGAATCCTGAAGAAGACATTGATGTTTGTAAATATATAATACCTTCGCGACAGGGGGGTACTTTAAATAGCCGTCGAGCTGCAAGTCCTCTCGTGAGGTTGGTGGAAGGGGAAGAGAGGTGAGAGGCCTCTGACCACCCCCTAGATGTTCTCCCTCAAAATTGGGGTGAATCCGAGCTAAATTACTCTGTCACCTGTAAGGAGCTCAAAGCTACGGCTAACGACAGGCGTCACTAAGCCCTTTGCCATGATGAATTTCGGGGGCCTTGATCTGGCCTTTGCTGATCAGGTGGCTTTAGTAACAACAACATAATTCCTTTGTGACTTTATTTAAGACAAATTTTTACATGGAGGAAGGTTGAATGCCATTTCTCTCTTATTTGAAGATGAGAATAAGGAAAACATGTAGAGAATTCGAGTTTGATTCAGATTTCAAAAGAAGAAAATTTCAAAAAGTTTTTGTAAATATCCGAAATCATAATTCCAAAATTATCACAAATTAAAATCTAGATTATTCTCTTTTTTTTTTCTTCAATTCATTAAAGATATTTTTAATGTTTAAAAAACATGTCAATCACATGTCGTGACGAAAAAGGAAGATTAAAAAAATGTTTCTGTCTTAGCTCGAGAATTTCTCTAATGTTTTTTCTTTAATGGCCGCGGTAGCTCAATGGTTATGGACACAAATAGTAACAGGTGTGTTATAAGTTCGAGCCCTAGTGCTACTGAAGACTCGTCGTGTAGAGAGGCTGATACACGCTAAATCTGTTAAGGTTCAAAGTCCTCCGTTGAGCGGCGTGATATTTTGAAGCAGAAGTGCCAGCTCAGGTGTCATCCTCGTTGCTTGACCGAGGTTCAAAAGTACGAGGTCCATAACCCATGTCCATGATGTTGCTTTACAGTGCGACGTTAACAGACATTCAAGTTGAAAAACTACAACGATGTATATGTTATTCAGAAAAAATCTGTGCTTATTTATTTATTCAAAATAAGCACTCTAATTTTTTAAAATTATATAGCATTTTAATTTTAAGCACAACCAAATTTCTCTCTCTATGTACATCTATACATATGTATATACAATCAAACCTCCATACAACGAACTTCTACATTACGAATTTTTCTATTTTGAGAACATTTTCCTGGAACCAATAACATTTTACTATTTTCTTTGTAAAATAACCTCCGAATAGCGAAGTGCATTTTCTATTTAACACACTTTTTCTTTTGTGATTCGATTTTTTATCCTCCCTATTTTTAAAATATTTCAGGACATTTTTAAAATTATTCTCTCTTTTATTACATTTTATAGTGATCAATGACCTTGAACTGGTTTTGCCAGGTGTTTCACCTACCTAGAGCAATGAAATGGCCATTATTTTTCAAACAAAAACTCAAATAAAACTAACAAATTTTATCAGTAATTAAATTTAAGGACGCAGGTAGTAGTGTATGCTTAAACTTACTGGTTATAAAATAATG